>JAABNY020000043.1:1142390-1153648 GCA_015164015.2 Brevimyrus niger | reverse complement strand
CTCAAGTACATCTCCTCGGAAACGTATACTGCAACTACATAATCTCAAGTACATCTCCTCGGAAACGTATACTGCAACTGCATAATCTCAAGTACATCTTCTCGGAAACGTATACTGCAACTGCATAATCTCAGGTACGTCGCCTTGGAAATGTATACTGCAACTGCATAATCTTAGGTACATCTCCTCGGAAACGTATACTGCAACTGCATAATCTCAAGTACATCTTCTCGGAAACGTATACTGCAATTGCACAATCTCAGGCATGTCTCTTAGGAAATGTATACTGTAACTGCATAATCTCAGGAATGTCTCCTTGGAAACGCATTGTCTGACCGTGTAATCTCTAATATGTCTCCTTGGAAACGCACCCTCCAACTGTAAAATCTCTGGTATGTCTCCCCGGAAACACATCCTCTGTCTTACAAGCTTTTCCCCAGCACCATGCCTACCTTAGTCAGACATCCTTTGAGCTGTAGTACTTAGACACGCAGTGACCAGCAAAAAACTGACCCAAGGTCAGTTCGTCTGGGTGAAGAATGGGAAGAGTCCCCTCACCCCCCCCACTTCCCTGCTGCTTCAGTGAGCTGCCGTTCAGCCCCCAGCAGAGCCCGTGGGTGTGCAGACTCAACGCTGCTCACTAACCTGAGCTCAGTTACCTAATCTGGCGGTACGGACAGCCGGCCCGCTTAGTGCTCACTGCGGTGATGTCATCTCTCCTCTGGGATTTCCATCAATGCTGATCCCAGGATGCACCTTAACATGCACGACGATTCATGGGATTTACCGGCAACAGGCTCCTTGGTGGGGAAGAGCCTGCTGTCGACAGTCACGCTGATGTCGTAGAAGACCTCCTCTTCATCCCTGTCTGCGTCCAGCTGTGGAGAGAAACGTGGATTAAGGACCTTAACCTGGACGCCCCCCCTCACCCCAAGTGACCCTGGTGTTTCAAACAGCCTGACGTCATGATGGCTGTTCTGTAGAGGCTCCAGCCTTGTATTGGCGCTGAGACCTTCTGATCACATGGGAGTCACGCTCACATCGCAGAGCCCTCAGCCACGCTCTACCAGTTTCCATGGCAGCAGAACGGCAGTCACCTTCCCGTGTTCCCGTGACCTTCCCTTGTCCCTGCCTTTGGCGGCGAGGCCCCCAGGGGCCCATCGGACCCATTAATTACAGTGACTCTGATGAGCGCTTCCGGCACTTCCCGTAACAAACAGCTCCCTCCCGCCTCCAATGAGCTCCAGAGCTTCTGCCAGTTTAATTGCCAAGTTTGCAAAAGAGGGAAAAGCCTTGCTCAGAAAAAGCCCTGATGGAGGAGGAGAGGACCACAGTGTGACCTGCCCCCCCCCGCCCTGCTAATTATCTGCCATTCAGCTGTGAATTCGTCAAAGCGTCTCGGAGCCGTGCTGGGGCCTGAAAGCCCCAACGCCTCAACAACACCGGGGGAAATATCTCCCGGTAGGATGGCGTCTGATGGGCCCCCTGCAGGGGCTCCTGCCCACTGCACACCATGCCCCCACACCCTCCATGGCAGCTTCTGCCGCGTGGCACTGCGCACATCTGGAGGAAACCATCGCTTACAGAGACGGGTGCATGTTTGCTTCTATCCACAATTCACCAGACGTGCAGTTCTGAGATGCCGCAGTAAATTTCATGTGAAATTGGCTGCGCAGCCACCTGTGTTATCAGAATGAGAGCCGCGAGTGAGAGACTGGCAGGTGTGCGTGCGTAGGACCCATTGCATTCCCCATGCTCGCCACTGTGGGGCGCCACTGCCTGTGGTAATGCAAACTGGCTCATCCTTTATCCCGGTGGCCACTGATCCCCCTCTTGCTTGGCCGTTAGCCAAGGATGTACATTTAGCAATCGAACCCGCAGCCAGGTGAGCTAAGCTAACCTGGCTACACTCAGACTGGTTACAAGGGTAGTCAGTCTTGTTATCTGTTAGTTATTTTGGTTGGCTAATCATGCTGTTAGCTATTACAGCCAGTTAATCATGTTATCTGTCAGTTATTACTGCTAATTGTATTATTTGTCTGTTTTGGTTAGTTAATATTGTTATCAGTCAGTTATTTTGGCTGGTTATTTTGGTTAGATGTCAGTTATTCTGGTTGGTGGAATAGGTTTATCGGTCATGTGTTGCCCCTTGTGTTGACTTTTACTCTTTCCCATAACAAAGTGCCCTTTTGGGTGTCTGCCTGCCCCCCCCCACAGCATTTTACATTTCAATTACTGGAATTTCTCTGCATATCGTGATGCCGAGTGACTATTGAGGGAGAGGGACCCCATTCAGCGCAGTGCAGCCTTTCAGTGGTCAAGCCCCATCAAAGGCCCTGAGTGCGGGCTAAGCATTCCGGTACCTTCTGAGGGATTAAGTCAGATTAAAGCGCAAATGAAAGGCAGCGTTCATGCTTTCATGGAGTCACCTAATGGGACAGGATGAATTTCAGCTGAGGTCAAAGCCACCTGAAAAGCCCAACAGACAAGCAAGCGGCTTATTACTCTAACTGAAGTTAAAAAATGTTTCCCTGGTGAACTTCATGAAAAAAGTGCAGTGATTTAAGAGACTTGTTTTTCCCTGGTACGTGAATCAGCACCAGAATTCCAGCAGACATTAAGCTCAGAGGAGACCTGGTTAATTTGACTGAGGTTTATGATTCATATGAGCGAAGCGGGGACCCCGGCCTGCCATGGAATAGATCAGCAGAAGCTTTAAATATGTGCTAATATACAGCCTTTGCTGGAGCTTTCCCTCGAAGTGCCTCTTAATCTTCACCTTTTCTTCTGGTCATTTATGAGTTTGCCATGCAGATTTACCCGGCTGTCTGTGGTCTGACATTGGTGACGAGTTTCCCATAAGTTGATCATCTTTGACAGTGCGGACAGGCACTGGGAGACCTTTAACACCAGCTGTCTAACGCTGTAATTGTACCGTGTAATCCCGCCATAGTCACTGACCCCCGTCGCGGCCAGAATCGCCACCTCTAACACGCGCAGCTTGGAATCTGCACACTTTCTTCTTCGATAAAAGTCAATATGTACCAGCAGGGAATAAAGTCACTAGAATCTTGGTGGAGACACTGCAGACGCTCTTGTACCCAGACTGATAATGAGCTACCAATGCCCGGTATTTCACATGCAAATCACAAGGCTGGAGTCCAGGAAAGAGGTGCGATTCAGACACACAAACTGATGTGAGAAAGGGGATCAAACTAACAACCGGAATGAAGGAAAGATCCCAAAACGTGCTGAGGAGGTCTAGACATTGCCCCCATGTGATGGACACTCTCAGTTACAAGCTGGATTAAAAGCTATGTACGTATGGTTTAAATATTTAGCACATTTATCTTGAGTATTTTACTCAGTTACAGAGTCGTGCACACGGAGGGCTTTCCTTAGGGCCACAGTGACCCTCTGGTCCTGATCCATAACCCTCTGATGTATGATTGGGCCCAGTCAAGTAAGAACCCATTGGCACGTTAGCATCTTGGTGCTGATGTGACTCGACCACTTGCTGGAGACGGGGCTGACTGGGAAACGGCGTGTCACAAACGGCTGAACACTGCGCAGGCACACATAACGGTGCCGAATGCTATGTCGACCGAGAAAACCGGCCGTCATGGGGGGGCTCTTTTATGTGAGATAAACACTGAGGTTTACCCTGTATGGGGGGGAGTTTAGCCCCTTGCTGCGGGTGCCCTACTCCCAAAAATCCACACCGGGTTAGTAATCATATTGTGTCCCCCCATTAGAGGTCAGTCTGACATGTTAAGGTGTTTATATAATCAGGCACCTGAACACATGTGTTAATGAGGCTCTAATAGAAGCTAAAGAAATACATCTCAATCAGCCGCTAAAATACAAGCGTGCCACGGGAGCTCGGTGCTCCTGTGCTGAATGTGAAGTGGGTCTCTGTGTGAGGTGTGACATCACCGCACAGCGTGCGGAGGGCCCCGCCCACCCACTGCGTGAATGGCTGCTATGGAAACAGGTGGAGGAATGTGAGAGAGTGCCAGGGGGACAGCTGGGCCAGAGCACGGAAGGAACGGGCAGATTGGAGCCTTACGCACCCTCCTCTGCACTCCCAGTAAGCGGCAAAGTCACAGATGGGGTGTGAATGCGAAGGCTTGTGGAGACCGGTGGGTCCAAAAGTAGGCAGGACAGCAAGAGAAAGCGTCGCATGTGAGCGTAGAGAGAGAGCGTCGCATGTGAGCGTCGCATGTGAGCGTCGCATGTGAGCGTCGCATGTGAGCGTCGAGAGAGAGGTTCGCATGTGAGCGTCGAGAGAGAGCGTCATGTGTGAGCATCAAGAGTGAGAGTGTCGCATGTGAGTGTTGTGTGTGTTGCCCATAAACATTGAAAGACAGAGTTGCATGTGAGAATACAACCTTAAATCTTAAAGGGTACCATTAAACCATGTTTAATATTAAAGAAGCAACCTACCAAATGCCTTCACCTGGTTTATGATCAGCCGAGACTGTGCAGGGATGGATGGATGGTCGGTCAGTCTGACGGTCGATCACATCAGATGAGAAATTGAATGTGTCACGAGCGCTGACAGTACCGTGCTGGAGGTGGCTATTGGATGAAGTCGTCATGCCTGGATGGGGCCATCAACTCACAATGGCTGTTCCCACAGTCACTTCTCAAAAAAAAATCCTTATTACAAAAAATCCCCATTTTAAAGACTTCCAGCTTGTCAGAGCCGTTATATTATGGGCTGTGAAATGCTAATCATCATTTGGTAGGGCTGGCTGAGGTGCTGACGTGCATCAGTGACTCAACACGTGTCCTGGGGGGTATTGGGGGGGGCAGAGAGGGGACCAGGCTCCGCACCACTAGGGCTGTGATTACACATAATCATTAGTGTTATCCTGCACTTCCTGCCAGAGTCTTTCCTGAGAAATACAAAGCATGTTGTGAGACTCTCCCCAAGGGCCCCGGTGGCCATCTGATAAATTCACCGTGTTGGTGCTGCTGGGTGACCTCCAGACCGCACGTCACCTTCCTCCAAGACAGAGCGTCACAGGGGCAATACTGACCCCACACGAATACAGAATTCGCCCATCTGTGCCGCCAGCGACCCTTGTCAGCACCCCCGGGGCCCTGCGTCATGCGTCAGGCCTGCTCGCTGTCACGCCTCATTCAGGGGACGGTGTCGCAGCTAAAGCGGTTGGCAAAATGCAGCCCCGCAGGGAACAGCGATTCATAAATATAACAAATGCGAGGAAATCTCATCTCACTTTGCCATCCCCCGCAGCAGCAGCAACAACAACAACAACAAAAAAACGTCAGCTGGCTGAGATTTCCGTGAGCAAACTTAGGTCCCAACTGGCTGCGTGATCCGAAAGTCTGGGCCGCACAAACAGCCAATTATATGGGTGTGGCTTCTCTAGGAGAGCAGAGCTTCATGGTGGATACTCCTGCAAACAGAACACAGGCCTTGTAAAAACCCAAATGTGAGCCTCACTGTTTCCAGCCTCGCGAAGGCCTGCCTTCTCACTGGAGAATGTTAGAGCCGCGAGGAACGCAAATGGTCAGCATCGTCGGATCCCTAAGCTTTGGACAAACATCCTTGCAGTGCGAGGAGATCAAGCTGCAGATGGGCTGCATTATTCTAAGCTGTAAGCAAAAACTATTCCGACCTGATCTCTCTGTTTCTTGCCTGCGTGCAGAAAGATTACTGACTCCATGAACAATATAAACATTCCTATTTATAACCCGCCTGTGTTTCTCCCCTCAGCGCCCACTGCGTTCCATCCAGCCGCATCGTCAGTGCCAGTCCTAGATGGGTAAACACGGTTCCCACGGCAACATTGCTGAATTATCCAGCCATGTTCTTAGGAGCCAGATGCAGTATGGCTGCTCCTGGCCCCACACAGCCATGCGAAAGAGCCACCTACTATGGTATGAAAACCGGGAGGACATGTGGCCTCATTCAGCTACGCAAACAGACAGCAGACGCACTGAAACCTCGGATGGATGGATGGAGCTGTGGATGGGGGGGGGGGGTGTGTCAGTCACCACATCAGTGACTCTGAACCCCTAGGCTAGAAAGAGAGACAGCCAGGATCTCAGAGGGCTTATTCAAACAGTGACCTTTAGCAAAGTAAATCAGTACAGATCTGCCCCCCCAGGGCTCAGTGTATGGATAGAGCTTACTGGAGGAGTCTGGCGATCTGGCACATTGACAAAGGGGACCTTAGAAAAATGAAAAATGAAATAATTATCACACTCTTAACTGTGTAAAGCCCGCATGGGCAGAACCGGTCATGTCAGAAAACTGCTGTTTATTCACTTCAAAGAGTTTTTTAAAGGTTCCGGGTCGTTATTAAAAGTTCATGAGCCCATATGAAAGCTGTCTGCCTCTCTCCTCCTGCAGCTTTCGTGAGCTGAAGCCCAGAGGCGTGAATGTGGAGCCCAGCCAGATGGTAGGAATCAAAGGGGGGACACGCCTCTTACAGGTAAATCCCCCCCTCACCCTCCCCACAAAAGCAGACGGAGAGCGAGGTCAGGCAGCTCACCGAGTAACCATAGTCAACATTGGCCTGAGGGGACGTTTAGTTGGGAATTATTGCAGTGAGACCTGGGAATGGATCGGTATCAGGAATAGGCAGCAGGATGAAACGCACTGCTGCCGCCCTCCCCCTTGCTGTGACATGTCTCTCTCTTCATTTATTTCTGCATTCATTTCTCCTGGACCGTCACGGTGTTCAGGGCTTCATGAAAGGTGCCAGGCCGATTTACAGACAAGCCTGAGGAAAGGGAGCCAGCGATCGCACTCAGAATGGATGGGGATCAAGGTCATGAGCAACCGGGCAACTTATGGACAAGCAGAGAAAACCAGCCCACAGGCAGCCAGATTACAGCACACAAATGTAACACCTACTTATTAAGGGTTTATAGCACCAATGGGTTTGGGGTTTGAATCCCACCCTCTGTCTAATTGTGCATTTAAGGTTCTTAAAAACAAACAGAATATAATCCAAGGGCTCCAGCAACAGGCAAGCATTTTGAAAATACAGCCAGTGACAGCCTAACTTCAGTCCGATGCTTTGCTCGAAAGCTGGAATTTTCCATGAAACAGTGTCCTGTGGGTCCAGAGCAGTATTAATTCTGACAGCAAATTTTATTTAGCTTTAGTCATAGTCTTTTGACTAAAATGTAATTTAGTTTCAGTCATCTAAATTATTTTAGTTTTAGGTAATCAGTGTTAACACACCTCAATGTGCAACAATGAAATGTGTCCTCTGCATTTAACCCATGTGTGACTTTCGTGACATAGCAGGGGGCAGCTAATTCAGCACCCAGGGAGCAATGCTTGGGGACAGTACTTTGCTCAGGGTACCTTGGTGGTGGGGGATTCAAACCTGCACTCTTTTAAATACAAGTGCACTTCCCTAACCATCAAGCCACCACTGCCCACAACTTAATTTAGTCAACTAAATATCATAAGATTACAGTTGACTAAAACTACAGTTGAGTTAGTCGACTTAAATTAAAAGTGCAAAATGTAGCGTTTAAAGTTTCCCTTCCACTTTTGAAAGTCATTATGTTCAAGATTAGTTTAAACCAATGTTAAGGAATGGCGTTAAGGCCTGACTGTGCAGTACACATATACACAAATTTCACTCTTATTTGAAACACAAACGTGTTTTTTTACCCAGAAACTGAGTACTGTAAAATCAGTAGTGCCATTAGTGCAAAAATAAAATCGCTTTGAAGAAAAAGTGCATAAGAGACAATGCCAGCAGGCCTGCTCTCTCTGAATATTAAAATGAAAACATTAAAATAAATTTGTAATATTTTTATTTGCCATTGTTTGCTGTTAAATGTTTCACCTCAATTCTCAATTCATTCTAAAATATGTTCAAAGAAAAAGAATTTATACCCATTATCAAGAAGAAAAAAATTCCTGAACACTGAAAACATACTTTTCAAGAGCCAGCAGCAGCAGGAAGTGCAACCATTCTATTTTAGCAATTTCAACATCAAAATAATTACCCCAATGTTCCAATTCTACTAGTATGTAGAGCCAAAAATCAACTCTCCCCTCGTTCAGGTGATTTCATGATCATTGAAGCTTATAAATCAACTCAGGTTGAAACAAAAAATGTCCGTTTTTACAGTTGCTAAACCTCAAGCATCTGGCATGACACTCACGCTTTCTGACTCACGCAGGAAATCTTACGTAAAATCTATATCATTCCATTATAAACCTAAGATTATCTAAAATCAAGTTGTATTTACACGGTTAAATACAGAACTATTTACAAGGTAAGAACGGTTACATGTGTGTCCCCTCAACTCGAACTGAAAATCTCACTCCAGCCAGCTGGCCGAAGTTGGCGACCCCGCCTATTATTTGAAATAAAAAGTAAAATGCGCTGTTTTCGCCTGAAGTGGCTCGTCATTCCGTTTGCGTTGTTACTCCGACAAATATAAAACGAATATGAGGAAAAATACATCACGTTTTATATCTTTTCAAAATAATATGACCACTCATATCCTACTCCAATGTCGATTGAAGTGAAAAGTTTGTATGTATTTATATTAAAACGAGACTTCAATTGTTTTACCAGTGTGAGATTATCGAAACAAATACTTAAATATAAATATACAATAAAATATATGAAATTGACACAACTGTATTAGGGCTTTACTGTTTAAGTTAAGTACTTTATTCAAACATGCAGAATTTTCTTTTTTTTCTCATATTTTGAAATGCAGCCCTACTTTTATTTAATAAATGAGAAAAAATTATACATCTCGTACATATATGTTCAGCTCTATGTCACATGACAATACATATTGTCAAAAAGTTTTGAATTGTGTACAGTCAGGTATGATTACATGCAATGTTGATACAACTAACAGGCTACTTAAAAATATATCACACTAAATAGCTAGACATTACAACCTTCTGGACCTTATCTTCAAGAAATTTTCTTTAACTTGACCTCTTTAAATTGCACTTGAATACCCCTGCCTTACGTGAACTACATTAGTTCTGATTGTAACTGGCAAACATTTTTGTCTTGTTTTTATTTTTTGATGAAAGTGTCAATACACTTCGTCACAGTCATAGGGCTCGTGAAATCATTTTTATTTAGTCTTGTTTTAGTATGAAAATAAAGGTCGTCGACGATAACGATGGCGAAAATGTTTCAATAACAAAATTAACACTGGTCCAGAGCAGGTACTCAATGGCAGGTACTCAATAAAATGGCCAAGATGCTTCAATCTACAAGGCAGAGCTGCCCTTGAGCAGCAGCGTCCAAATACAGAATGGACTTGGCATGAATTCTGAGATCCAGGCACTGGGGCCTGGCCATTGTATGAGTCTGAGTCATAGACAGATGGAAAAACACCCCCCTCCCCGGCAGGCTAGGCATGGGCTGCAGCAAGAAGACCCCCCCCCACCCAATGGCACAGACAAAAAAACGAAACCCTCGTAAGTCAATCGAGGCTGCTTACTAAATGGATCTGAATTTGAACCCGGGGCTGGTTAATACAGATATTTGACTCTTTTATGGCAGATGTTGTGTTTGCTGCTTTTCCGCATTGCAGGTGACGCGATACAGTGACTGCTGGGGATGAGGAACAGAGGCCGCAGTTACGGACCGACCCCATGCAGCTCTTCCCAAGAGAGACACGCCTACCGCTTGACTGTCAATCAGGACGGCTGCCTGTACACTCTCAGGCACTACCCGGCGCACTCTGTCGTGGCATGAGCCCCCCATGACACCCCCCATCCTACGGAGAGCACACCTGGTTGGAAATCCCAGGTTTGTCAAAGCATGGAGCAAAAGATAAAGCAAAGGCATTGTTTATTAACGACGTGCGTTATGCTGAAACACTGCTGCGATTTGGGGTTTCATTTGTCTGATCACTTTGCTCCTCATGTCAGTAATGGCAGGTCTGTCCAGGTATCACACAAGATGAGTATTTCCAAACTCTGACTGGACTTATTCTACCACAATGCCAGATTAAATCAAAAGCCAATCAGAGTAAGTCCCCCAAAGACCAATCAGAGTCTCCCAAAGGCCGAAGGTCAATCAGAGTAAGTCTCCAAAAGGCCGAAGGCCAATCAGAGTAAGTCTCCTAAAGGCCAAAGGCCAATCAGAGTAAGTCTGTGAATCGGCGCACACGTGTCTGCATGCCAGTCCGGTCCCCCGCCAGCTGAGCACTCACCGTGATGATGAGGTCTTTCTCCTGGAAGTACTTGACCAGTGGGATGGCGTTCTGCTTGAAGTTGGCCAGCCGGCGCTCGGTGGCCTTGGGGTTGTCGTCTGGGCGGCCCTGCTGCTCTGCCCGCTTCTCCAGACGCTCCTTCAGGCGGCTGTTTGCGCAGGCAAGGAACAGCACCAGGTCGGGCGTGCAGATCTGCAGGGTCGGGGGGGGGGGACGACACAGACATGTGCCTTTAGCACGGACCCGCAGCCGGTCGCAGGCCGTTACCAAGTGAAGCGAGCAGAGCATGTAAATATGCAAACGCTGCAATACGTGAAGATTTCACACATGCGATAAAAACGTGGAGATGCCAGGGGAGAAACGGGAAAAGGCCGTCAACCTGGGGCACAAACGAAATATGCTAGTAATTTCCACATCGTTAGCATTAGGCTAGCATGTGTCTCTCTGCACGGTCTGTTCTTCTGTGAGGGATTACTGACGCTAACAAACTCATGGTGGTCCTGTGCCCCTCCCCAAAAGGAGCCCTGGCTGGAAAGAAACGAGACTGGACTCTGGCATCCGATTTAAATTCAAAATTATTCTTACAGAAAAATAACAACACAACTGTATCACGACCACCTGGGCTAAATCAAAGTTCATGTTGCCATGGTTACCACATATCTGCCCTGTTTTTTTTTTGCTAGTAATTTCTCCTTAGGTGTCGCCTTCAGTGAGATCTGAGCGATGGATATAAATGACTCAGTAATATAGTGCAAGGAAATGTGTTAGAAGGCAAGAAAACGTACAATGTGACGCCGCCATTTTTGGAACCTAAAATAAATCTACAAGTTGTTATCTGAAACGATTTACCCAAAGCAATGAGAGCAACGGCATATAAATACTGCATAGACCTTGACAGGATCCTATGGGGATGGGCAGGACCCCCCCCCCCCCCCCCCCCCCCGGGGTTGCCCCCTTAGGGGCGCTCATTTTCCATTAAACCCGAGCCGCGAAGTGCCGCCAGAGACATCGAATGGGGTAAAAAAACAAGTAGTTGGAAGATAATACCCACAAAACAACAA
>JAABNY020000043.1:1075496-1086378 GCA_015164015.2 Brevimyrus niger | reverse complement strand
ACCACTACATACACCATGAAATACAGCTGTGGAAAAAATTAACAGACTACAGCACAATTTATTTGTTTCACTCATATCTCAATATATGGGGGTATGTCTGTGACTAATATAAATATTTTCTATAGAGTGAAAATATTGCGGTCTGGTTCATCACTCTTTCTCAATAATGAAGGGCTTCTTCCTTGCTGTATGGCACCTCAGTCCTGCTTCTAGGAGCCTGATACAAACTCTCCGAGCAGTGCACTCAACACCTGCACTGAATGTTTCCCACTCCTTCTGAAGGTCACTTAAGGTGATCCTCTGATTCATGAGAAACTGTCGGGAAAGTTGACAGTCATCTCTGCCATTAGAAAGCGGCTTCCACCCTATACCTGGCTGGTTTCTGGCCCTTCCCAGTGTCTCCTGCTTCACCTTGTTCCTGTGTGCTGCTGTCTTACGAATTTTGAGCCTGGAAGCATCCTGCCGCTCAGCATAGCCTTCTGCCAGCAGAGCCACGATTAAACCAGGATTTAAAAAGCAGATTTGTTTAATAATATAGAGCGGTCTCTTAATTTTTTCCAAGCTCTGTGATGCAGGGTCACCAGAGACCCCCCCCCCCCCCCCATACACACACACTCTACAGAGTGGTCACTCTGTATAACCAGGAACGCCATCACCGATATTCCCTGGAAACCGTACGCTGCCAGCGACGCCCATCTCCACGGAGACCATCGAGGTGGGGGGCCGAAGAAGCGACATATGCCTCAGTCTAACCGCACGGTGCCGTGCCATCTGCATGCCGTCAGGGCCCCCCAGCTGCATTCCGAGCCAGGCTCCGGGCCTGCAGGTGGGGAGGGGGGCAAGGCAGAACCTGGGATGGAGATGCAGGGAGTCAAATGGAATGCTGCCCAAAAGAGGAGGGATTAAAGAAGGTGGGGAGCCCATTCATATGTGATGGTACATCAGCTGACACAGAGGCACAGTGGGGTGAGATCAGGGGGTCGGTGCCGCACGGCCCCCCAACGGCGACCTTCCTGGAGCTTTCGAAGTTGCTTGGTGCTCCGGGGGGGCTGACGTCACATTAGCAGCGGGAAACGCCCCGTGAAAAACACGCCGACATCAGCGACCCCCCCCGCGCGCGGTACTGTCTGCCATGTGGCAGGTAGACGAGCCGTCAGAGCTGGCCCAAGATCAAACAGAGGACAAGGACCCTTAACTGGTGCCGGAAACGCCGAAATCCCAGTGCTCCAGGGCGGGTCCGGGGGGGCGGACACTGAGGGGGAACACACACCTTCCGGATAGCAGCTGCCACCTTCCGACCTGCTCGGTGTACCTCGCTGAGAAACAGAATGCAAATTAGGGTACTGGTCCTCTTCCCCCATTGAACAGCCATGATCAGAGCAGTGTACAGTGTCGCTTCCAACAGGTGGCGCTGTGGTGGCCTGTGGCATTTCCCCCTCACTAACGCTACTCAAGTTCAGAATTTCACAGCTGGAAAAAGAAAATGGAAAAATGACCCATGGGCACAGAATTCTGGTCACCTTCCGCACCGATGGGTGTCTGTCCTCCGTACTGGGGAGCGGCTGGACACCAAACCTCCCTGGTCAGGACACTGACCACTCCGGGTGCAGGAACTTTATCCGGTGGCTTTTGGCCCATTTGGCGAAAACAGACTTTTCAGTGATGAAGCGATGGCCACCATAGGGGGCGCTCTCGTGCAGGAGGTACTCGGCGCATTCGTCTCGACTCCCGGCTTCATAGTAGTGGTACGGAACATTCCGGTAGCCCTCTGTCCTGCATACCGAGAGACACAGACATAGCCAAGTGAATAAACAGGAAATTGAGGGAAGGAGTCAGACGGGGGGTGTCAGAAGGGCCAATGCCTGGAAGAAGCCCCAGCACCTGGAAAGCCTAATGCACTATGACACAGTCAAAATAGATGGTGTCTTGAAAATGAAGGAGAGAAAATGACAAAAGAATTCAGAAGCATTGAAAAGTATCATCAGTTTTTCAAGGAGGTTTATCTCACAAAGGCATCATGCAGAGTCGCCATCCTTCTGGGCTGGGAAACACCATCCAGCTTCTGAGAGGAAGCATCTGGACTTCAGGGCTGTTTTCTGTCCTGGCACATCACGTCTTACTTTGTCATGCGGCAGCTGGATTTCAGTGCGCAGTTAGGTCTTAAAACCCAATGACGTGGAACCGACAAACACCCAGACGGCAGCGCCTTGGGGATGTCTGCGCATGAAATGGTACTGTGGCAAATCCCAGCGAAGCGCCGATGAGGATGGCTCTAACGAGGCCGACATGAAGCACGCGGGCGATAAGCGTGATAACCGCGCAACATGGCGAGCTAACGCTAACTATCATGCTGACGCTGAAGCCAGAGCAGCAAGGCTAATTCTAACGCTAATGCTAACACTGAAACAGACCGGCAAGGCCAACGCTAATGCTAACATGGAAACCAGGCCAGCGGGGCCAACACTATCGCTAATGCTGACGCACAGAAAGCAGACCAGCAGGGCTAACGCTAACATTAACGCTAACACTGAAACCAGATGAGCAAGGCTAACACTGTACAACCCTTGCTAACACAGCAACCCCTGTTAGTCCTGCTACATCCAGAGGTGGACAACTGGAAGAGGTGGATTGTCGCCATCATCATCATCATCATGACTACACTGAAACAGAACCCCCATAGGTAGTAGAGATGTGCTGGTGTTTGGTGGGATGAGTGATGAACAGGCTTTGAGCCACTGGAGGAATCACTCTTGTCCTTCCATACATTCCGCAGCGTGGCAGGAAATGACTATAAGATGGATGACATGATCAGCTGCAAAGCTTTTTGGGACAGATTTTTTTTTTTAACAATAATTGATTCAGCCAGGTTCGACGGAGCAGCTGGGCATGCTGGAACGTTTACCAGACCCCCCCCCCCATCGATAACAGGCTCTTTATGCATATTGCTCATAGTGATACGCCGTACCTGCAGTAGGTGTCGTTGATCATGCCATAGACGTGGATCTCCTTGCACATGTCCATAGCCAGGATGAGCGTGAACCAGCCCGTGCTCAGGTACGATCCCGACTGTATCCTGGCAACACACACGTGTGACACATGAGGCCCATTAGCCGTGATGGGAACACGCATGGCACAAATAAAAGAGGCGGAGCATAGTTACTGCTGTAGGCAAATCGTGTGTCTTTTGAATTATTCACCAGGAGCTGTTTCCGCTGACATGGGCCGTGGCCCTGGGGGGCGGAGGGTAGATTTATTTATGCTGACAAAATGTTCCCAAGATGAGATGTGGCAACTCCCAGAATCTGGTGTGGGGGGGATGAACCGGAAAGGGGGGGCTTATCTCAGAGAGTGACAGCTGACTGGACTGTACCAAGATGACAGGGAGCGGAACTCAGAAGCTGACAAGAGTCCAGATTGTACTAAGATGGAGGGGGGGTGAACTGCTGGTGTGGCAGCAGGGATTATAATTGACAAGAATCAATGACCATAAAAACAGCAACTGGAATAGTCAGCAACTAAGATAACATTATCAACATTATCAACAAATGGTGATAATAACACAGAAATCTGAGGAAAGGTACAAAACAGTAAAGCAGCTTTATGCAACTGTAAGTGTAGATGTAAGAAAATCACAGCTCTTTTTGGGAAAAGGCATCATGTTAGTTATAGCTGGCAGGAAGCCACACTCAGGAAGCGACTCTCAGGGAGCCACAGTCAGGGAGTGACACTCAGGGAGTGACTCTCAGGGAGCCACACTCAGGGAGTGACACTCAGGGAGCCACACTCAGGAAGCGACACTCAGGGAGCCACACTCAGGAAGCGACTCTCAGGGAGCCACACTCAGGGAGCGACACTCAGGGAGCCACACCCAGGGAGCGACACTCAGGGAGCGACACTCAGGGAGTGACACTTGAGTGCTGCATGCTGGGAAATATGCTCAGTATGCACACCTGCGGTCAGCACGGTAAGCGCTGGACTCAGGCCTCCATTACTGCTGCTGCACACACCGGCATTTCATTAGATTCATTTACTTTTATGTATTTAATTTGTGTCATTTAACAATAACATCTGAAGATCACACACACAGATACTTGAATGAGAAATAGAATCCCCTGGAGCAGTGTTTCTGGAAACTTCTGTGGCAGTGTTCACTGCTGCGTTCACTCTTGCTGTTTTCTGGGTTCTTAGGCTGCCAACAAGATATCCATCACTCCCACCTCCTTTCAGAAGGCAGACTCTCCCGTGCCTCAGACCTAATCAGCTCCCTTCATCCTACCTTGCAGAGAAAGGCATTCAGATGTGATTTCAGAGCCCCTCGCCCCCCGGGGGCACCTTCCCCATCATAGGCAAACTGTCAGTGAGTGCAGGACCTTCTGCTCCTGCCAAATGCCTCCTTCATCTCTTGACTTTTGGCCCAATGTAATGTATAATTGAACAGCCTGCATTTTTCATGTGCTGTTTGATTTTCACAGGTGTGCCATTTCTCCTGTGTCCCCATGTCCACCATGTCTGTCGTGTCTCCAGTATCCCCCTTATCTGTGGGGGGATGGGGGTGGGGGGGCAGACTGGTTACAGGGGTCAGTAGAACCCACGTTAGTGCCAGCGCTAGAGAAGTCTGTCCTTGGCTGGTCACCACCAGCAAGGTACCTGCGGTTAGACAGACTTCAGGAATTCCTTGAGCTCCAAGCAGCTCTCCTGACCAGACCCGGACAGAACACTGGCTGCTCCGGACAAACAACGCCGCTTCAATCCTCTCCTTCTCTGGAGTTGCATCATGGGGTAAAACCCCCACTGAATGATTAATGGGAAATATCTGCTTCTTTCCCACTTCTTACATGAAAGAGGAAACTAAAAGTCCCTCCTCCCTTTGCGGCTCTACCACGCTTTAAGAAATAAAAACAAGTAAAATCAAATCAATCGCTTTCCGCCTGCATGCTGCCCTTCCTCTACGATTTGCTCTGTATCTAATCAGCTGTTATGCTCTCCTTATTTTTTTCATTAATCTCTTAGCAGGGCAGGAATCTGTGCCTTGGAGGGACGCAGGCTGGGGATGGAGAGATTGGTGAGATTCTCTCACTCTCACATCAAAGCCTGCCGAGAGTCCGCAGGCCATCGATTCGCATCAGGGGCATGACGCTGAACAGGAGCGCCCCCCTCAGGGCAGCACGAAGCCTTCAGTACTTGCTGGAAAGGAGCCCTTTATTCTCAGAGTTTTTTTTTTTATGACACTCTTCTTTACACAGAAATGCAACTCGACTGGTTGGATTCTGAGGGGCTGACAGAACTTATAAATAGGTATATTAATATGGTAGCTGTAATTACATATGTCATAAAAGGAAATCTGAAAAAAGTGTTTTTTTTTTCATTCTGAGGTGTTACATCAAGCTGCAATACTGTAGACTCTGCATCGCAATGTTTCTCACATTAATGTAATCACCGTACCTTGCAATTAACCGAACATAATCATCTAATACAAAGACAGATCAAAGACAACTAAAAAAAAATGTGAAATCAATTAAGAGAAGTCATTCATTCACAGATGCAACAAGCCACAACTGGGAAATGTAGAGAAAAATGCACACATGGTTTAACTTTGGTTTTTCTGTGTTTGAAAGATAACATTTCACTGATGGCTCCACCCACAGCAAGACAAAGAAAGCCAGCCTGAAATCAGCGTTTTAGCGAATGCCAAAACCCCTCGTGAGCTGTTAAAAAGAGCAACTGAAAAATGATCAGTCACAAGTCTCTCTTCAGACCCCAGGACCGATTCACATCCCAGCTGGGATGTTTCCAGTCGCGCAAAGATTGAACCACAAACAGAAATGTGGTGTCTACGCTGGAGTGAATCTCTCTGGGCGCGTTTATTTTTGCTGCTGTGTGCTTCTGGGATGGCATCTGGCAGACCTCAGGACGCAGCAGTTAATGATCCCAGGGAATAAGGAGCCTGGTCTGACTGAAGGTGAGGCACCTCCTCAGGACGAGTCACTGATGAGTCAGTTGGCTCCACCATGGTTGAAACTCACACGTACATATTTAGGCCAGTGGACAGTGACCAGGAGTAGATGGAATGTCCAGACGGGGAATCACGTGAGGAAAACACAGTGCGAGTTTAGCTTCCTGGCACCGGCTCCCAGTGCTCTGAGACCCTAACCATCATATTACCATGAATTATTTGCTTAAAATATTGTCCTCTTGGAAACAGTCTCACAGGACATCTCCCAGGGAAAGTCTTTCACGAGAAGAACAACAGCACTGTCTCCTAATGACCACTCCCACTGACTCCCAGCTGGGAAAAACCAATGCTATTCATCTGAGGACCTTCAGACCCTCTTTGAAGGGGCCGCCCATGGAAACACCTTCATAAAGGCAGGTCTGTCGGGTCACCCCATAGAGTGACGGCTTCACAGGCGATGTCATCAAAGTCACCGCAGGCATCAGAGGAGACACGCAGCAACAACACAGCCGCCAGAAGACTTCAGGATAAATAATCCGCAGCGCAAAGGTGCATTACCTCCGGCAGTGCGGCTGTCAGCTTCAGAACAGGCTTTAGTTACAGAATCGACTGAGATGAGCACCGTCGACATAAAACACGCTGAACACTTCGAAATGCGGAATATTCAGCAGTGGGACAATAGAGTGTGAGATTTAATGCCTCCCTGGCCATGGGAATCAGCTGCCTCTTACTTTCACACAAGTGTCAATACCCAGCTAATCATCCTCAATGCACACTCATCCAGCCAATCAAGGCCAAGAGTGACCTGCAGCCTGCGCGTGCGGAAGCTGGGGACAGACAGCATCAGTATGCTCTCCCCCTCTCTTTCTATCTGTATCTCTCTCCCTCCTTATCTTCATCTCCATCACTGCCTCTCATCTGCGGTGTGATTGATGGCTTCTGATGGGAGGGCCATGATAATGGAGAGGCTTGGCTGCCGACCTCGCTACCTCTGCACCCTAAATACACCTTGAATGGAGCAGCAATTACAGGGATCAGCCATTAGAAGGAGTTACAATTACAGGGGTCAGCCATTAGGAGGATTGACAATTACAGGGGTCAGCTGTTAAAGGAAGCAGTAAGTACAGGGATCAGCCATTAGAGGTTGCAGCGGTTACAGGGATCAGCCATTAGAAGGAGCAGTAATTACAAGGATCAGCATTTATTGGGAGTAGAAATTATAGGGATCAGACAGAGGGAGCAGCGGTTACAGGGAGCAGCTATATCAGGAATCAGCATTGCCGGGAAACAGAGAGGACTTGTGGGGGGGGAGGGGGGATTCCTTTAGATTTCTTAAAATGATTAGAAGTCTCCAATCTGTCTTTGGCTCTTTGGATGGAGGCATGAGTAATTAGTGACCTCACAGTCAGTGAGCATCTCTGATCAGGCAGGAATGCAGACATCTGCGAATGAAGCGCGACCATGCAGCGTGACACAAAAGAAAATACTCTGCAGGCTGCAATAAGTACACATTATAATATCTGATATATATATACCTGAACAGAAAATTCATATCACATACTCGATTATAAACTTGAAGTTCAAACTGCATATTTGTGACCTTAACTTGCATTTAGAGCAATTGCTTCTAATACAGTCAGAGGGTCCCCCCGGTTCTCAGGCGTTTCGGATGCCAGCATGGCTCCTCATAGGAAATCGCTAATCCGGTGGCTCACAGTGACTCTGCTCCGGAGCATCACATGGGGAGTAACAAAACAGTATTAGGGAGGGTCAGGGTGATGGTGACCTGTGGTCCCTGTGTTGGTATGGAGATGCCCGCCGTATACCATAACCCTAAGAGTAAGCACAAGGAGTGCAGCATCACTCTGGAAGAAGGTCAGAGGGGATCTGTGCCAACACCCCGTAATGTAACAAGAACCTCAGCTAAAGGAACAATTAGGGCAACATGACAGAGAAGCAGCCGGTCTCCTCTGACGGCCACTGGGACGAGGCCTCTGAGATGGGGGCCACAATTAGCATTTCAGTTCTTTGGTGCTGCATTTTAACAGCGCCTTTGATCTGCCATGACTCCATTTCTGGCCTCTCTGGACGCCGCAGGAAGTCCCCCTTGCTGGGCCACACCGAGGGGCGGGTGATGCGAGACATGCTTCTGTCCAAAGTGACACTCGAGAGAGGACAGCTTGGGGTCACCAAGGCCCCCTCTCTACACAGAGAGTGCGCTCTCTGCTCTCGGGTTATACCGTCAACCAGGCAGAAACGCATATTGCCCGCAACCAGCAGCCATTCCAAGCATCTCCTGCCTAGAAAAATCAGATAGCTGAATATGAAATGAAGCGTTTTAACATGAACAAAATGAAAGACTGGAGATGAAATGACCAGGAATGAGTGATACCCCCAGCTTTCCATCAGTGCTGCTTATCTGCTGCATCACGCCCGCGGATCATTAACAGCGAGGCGTCCGCACTGTTCCACAGAACCTCTCCCATCTTGAAACGAGCCATTAAACAGAAATCACTTATTTGGTTTTCAGTCAAAAGCTGTTGTTTGTTGTTTTTAATTGAGGAAAACAGACACAAACGCTTGTACACAAGTAACTCGGAGATAAAGAGCTAGATAAAAATCTCACATTATCAGATTTTAGCATGTATGTAGCAGAAACTTTCTTCTGTACCAATAACCATAGTAACCATGTCTGTTTTCCTACTTCACAGACAGGAGGGGGTGTGGCCACTCTGTGGTGCCCTGTGATATAAAAAAATACAGACATGTTGCTCATAGCTAATTAGTAGAACACTTGTTTATATTTAGACACATTAAACAAACAGCTACTTGATGTAATTAGATGGATCATTACATTTGCTGTGCAGGTGTGAGATCTAATTCCCCACTCGGCAGCTCAGCAGATTGAACATGCTCTGTAATGTAACGCACGCTGTAATGGAACACATGCGGTACAGTAACCCTAACTATGATGTAACACACGCTCTAATGTAACATGCTGTGATGTAAAATGCTCTGTATTATATGTTGTAATGTATCGTGCTGTGATGTAACATGCTCTGTAATGTAACACAAGCTTTAATGTAGCACGCCCTGTACCACGTGCCGTAATATAACCAGAACTGTAATGTAAAACACTTCTGTAATGTATTCGCTTTTGAATGTAACTTTAGAACAAACCACCTGTCCTCCAGTGACTGGCTTGATTGAAATTCAATACTCTAGGTTGATGTCCTTGACTAAATTAATTTGCAGAGATGTATCCTACGGAGATGGTCCAGGGGCAACGTTAAAAGCCTGGAGGTACCTGTGACAGGCCATAGAGAAGAAATCCATAGATGTTCATTTACTTTAGAAGATGGACCAGGAATCCCCTATGAAAGACATCAGCTCCCTGTCTTCACAACATTGCTGAATGTCTTCTCTCCATGTGGCCAGGAGGCCCAAAGCCTAGGAAGCGAGTATGACCCCCCACGCTGATCCCCAGACCCCCTGCTCATACCAGCAATCTGGACCATGAAGGATTTAGTCACCTGTGTCACCTTTAAAAGGACTTGGCTTTTTTCTCAAGTTATTATTTTATTAAAAGAACTGTAGTTAGATGCAAAGTCTGTCTCCTAAAACTGACTTGAACATTGATTACTGTTTAATTTCACATTCGGCCAAGTGTGATATGGAGAACAGCCCTGTTTAGGAGGCTGTGTCCTGGTCCTGTCATACAAGCTTCAACAGAGGGACAGGGGCTCAGGAAGCGCGACAGAAGGTAAGCGATTCCAGGACTATTAATCAACAGCTCTGGGAGCGATTAGCACGCCTGACAGGTTCCCTGTCATGTAAAGTTAATGGTTTTTAAACATGGTACCCAGTTTTCCTCCATAATGGTCTATGTTCTACTTTAATTACATTTGAAATTCAGGGTGCAGGAGCTCTGGGAAGCCGCATAGGAGCAAAGATGGCGAGACATCAGGGTGATCTGCTCCCTCTTGATCAGGTGATCTGCTCCATCCTGATCGGGTGATCTGCTCCATCCTGATTAGGCGGTCTGCTCCATCCTGATTGCAAGTAGGCGATCTGTTTCTTCCTGATCGGGTGATCTGCTCCATCCTGTTTGGGTGATCTGCTCTATCCTAATTAGGCGATCTGCTTCTTCTTGATCGGATGATCTGCTCCCTCCTGATCAGGTGATCTGCTCCTTCCTGATTGGGTGGAGCTATACTGCTTCCTGGATGAAATAGATTGCTTCTCCTTTCTTAGACCCTATTCCTTCTCTTCCTTCATCACACTTTTTTTTGGCCATGGGAACCTTCTGTTTCCTCCTCAGACAGTTGTGTGGATGCAGACTGCATGGGATGAGTTGCGCACTGACAGATGGGATCCTGGGTCTTGTTTTTTGGTGCCTTTAAAGCTCTACTCGCTCCTTCATTACAACACGCCTTTACTAGCAAAATAAACAAAACCGTTCTGCCCAAAAAATGCGAATTCAATTTTAAAAGGACGAGGACTCACAGGATATAACTGAAATGCGAGTGAAAACGATTTCGAATGTTCATGGGGATTTCGGTTTGAAGTCGAAGGTTCTTTTTTTTGTACTTGGACCTTGATTAAGTTACACTGAAGCTCTCCCGTGTAAATAAGCTTTGAAGCACCTCCGGATTTCATGAGTAGGGGGACACTTTGAGGCGGGACTTAGCTGGTCTGGGTGCCGTGGGGATTTCTGCAGGAGTCCAGCGTTTGTGAGATCAATGAGAGGACCACAGCTACCCCAGCTGGCCGAATATGTGGATCAGAATTATCCTTCGAAGCGGGAGCTACGTGAATCAAAAGCCCACCCCCCCCAATACCCCCCCCCCCCCCCTCCCCCCCATCCCCACCCCTCAACCGGCCACACCCTCCTCCTACTCCCCTCGCCCCCGGCGTGCCCACATCCCC
>JAABNY020000043.1:1041848-1052318 GCA_015164015.2 Brevimyrus niger | reverse complement strand
GCCCGTTGCTTCCGGGATAGGCTCCGGACCCCCCGCAACCCAGTAGGATAAGCAGTTTGGACGATGGATGGATGGATGGATGGATATTAATTAACACACTGTCTAACACACAGGTCTTCCCCATGCCCAATCCTGCCCTTCCTAACACCCGTCTAAAAATGACATCATGTCGCTCAATGAGCTCTGCGTTTGCATTGATCCGAGTGGGAGATGACAACCTGTAGCCAGACTTTGTAGGTTATGCTATAATACGTGAACATCACGACACGGTACTTAAATAAAGTGTGTTAACAGCTATTTTTATTGGCCAGAAGGGGGAAATATACTCATTAAATTAAAAGTATGCGATGGAGCCGGTGAGTCAGCGCAAGGTTCTGCCTGAGTAAAGCCCCAGAGGTCAGTGCCGGCTGCTTAATGACCCGTGAATAAGCGGGTGCAGCTGCCCTCCCCCCATGGGGGACCAAGCAGACAGTCTTTCTCAACGAAGTCACCATGCGACCATCCACTGAAAACAGAACCTCACGTACATCTCAGCCAAAAGTTTCATACTCCTCACAAAATCCAGAGAGACTAATACCCAGGCAACAAGAGGCTGATGTTCTCCGAGGTCGCTTCAGATTTCATCAGAAAATAAGTTTGGGTCCGAACCTACAAGCTGCAGTCGTGCAAGTCGTGACACTGCAGCACTTTCGATTCCGTCTCCGTACGTTTCCTGTCATTCCCGGAAAACGGCGATTGCAAGGTCTCCCACGAGCCCCTCGATCTCATCTATCGCATTTACACTTACAGACTCCCCTGACGGTTTTTTGCACTCCACTTTATTTTTTGGAGGAGAACTGAATTGAATTTGATTTTCATTCATGCTGCTGTTTGGGGTTGTTCTGTTTCATCACAGACCCTGGAGGAGAGGAGCCAGGCTCCCCCAGAGACAGGGGAGGGGGGACGGGGACGTGGGGGCCGGTGACGGCCAGAGACACCGGCCTACAGATTGAGGGAAGTCCAGGAAAAAGTGGAACTCATGTATTTTTCTAAATATATCCTAATTTAATCTAATCCTTGGGGCTGAAGATGCTGAGTTTGCAAGCATAATAAGCACAATATTTACATTTCAGCTTTATGTTATAATTCGGTCAAAATGGCCACATTAACATTTATTAATATTTATTTTTGGATATTACACTATAAAAACCGAACCGAGCCTCGTTTATGCAGGCTGAGTAAACAGCATTTTGAGTAGAGGAATCAGCCAGCAGGGGGCAGTGAGGTCACCGGGGGCCATAAAACAGGCAGAGCCAGCAGGGGGCAGCAACGTCACTGGGTCAGTAAAACAGGCCTTAAGGATCCTGAGCTCCCTTAAGTCCCCTCTGGCGCAAAAAGCCACCAAACTGCAGGAGCTTCAGGGATGATACTCGAGCCGCTCCAGGTCAGTCCATGAAGAGGTTCTGGGTTATATTCGGCAGACGGCGATGCCCTGAGTGGTTTGTGCTGCACAGGTTCCTATACGCCTGCCCCTGACTCTCCGAGTCCCCTGGGACAGCCTTAGCAGAGGGCCGGCTGTCAGCTTACGGGGTTCACCCTCTCAGCAGGCTGCACAGGAAGATCTCACGTCATAAAAGCTTAATCATGAGATAAGACGCAAACCGGCTACCCTAGCAGCGCAGACAGAAGCTCGTCGTCGATATCTGACCAACAGAATGAAAGATGGCAGCTTTCCCGGCGTAAGACACCGGCCATGATAATGCAGCTACGTGGCGAGATGGCCTCATAAAACATGCGACCTTTCAGTCCATTAGGAAGCAGAGAGGCAGCCAGCAGCCTGTAGCTGGTGGCATTTCGGCTGCGTCACCCTGGGACTCTGCCATCATATTTATGGATAATAGATAATACAGCCGTCTATGTCACTTTTATGTGTGCAATCCACGCCCAGAGCATCGCCAAGTGACCGTCCCTTCCTTGCATTTGAGATATAGTAAATGAACCCCGTATAATTACTGACACATCCACAATCCCATAAACAGTGTCCTTCAGATGTTTCCAGTCCACGTTCACAGCTTATGGAATTTCCCCACCTGCGTGTGAGCAGCCGCGCTCCGTTAGCAACCTTCCTCGAGCCTTTTCGCAGGCGCGTAACCCTGGCCGCTGGCAGGCGCGTAACCCCGGACAGGCGGGAGGAGTGTAACCCCGGACAGGCGGGAGGAGCGTAACCCCGGACAGGCGGGAGGAGCGTAACCCCGGACAGGCGGGAGGAACGTAAACCCGGACAGATGGGAGGAACGTAACCCCGGACAGATGGGAGGAACGTAACCCCGGACAGATGGGAGGAACGTAACCCCGGACAGGCGGGAGGAGCGCAACACCTCGGATTTGGCGCCATGAGCGGACAGACGTTCCAGGGCCCAGGGATCCCCACAGCAGTGCCAAAAAAATGCAGAAGCTTACAGTGGCGACGCTCATGCAGAGTTACGTGTCGTGCTCCGTCATGCAGACAGGACAACCAATGAAGAAGCACTCATTAACAAAACAAGAAAAAAAACATGTACATAAGCAAGGGCCGACTTGCCATTTGACTGCCTTACCTATTCAAAACATGAGTTTTTTCATCCTTTAATCCATTCATCCATCCCATTTATCTAGAAGCAAACTCTAGAAAACCATAACTCCAATTTCCTCCATTATAATGGTACTTTTGTGAGGAAGAGCAGAACCCTCCCCCAGGTCAGCCACATCATCTTCTCCGCATCTCCTTACCCCGCGGCTCCCTGCAGCCAACGGCCATCTCTATTCCGCTTTCCAATGGCAGCCAAACATGGAGGTGGGGGATTATAGGGAACCGCTGCACATCTACAAAGAGCTTCCATACCATCTTCACTCAAACTCAGCTCACCACAGGGAGAGTTCTTTGGGCCTGTGTACTGTATGAATACACACGCTCAACCGTGACGATGGTACAATGGTGGCGATTAGCGAAGAGCTCGGTCCTGTTGTTTACAGAAACAGCATAATCATCTCAGTGGTCTCCTTGTTTTCCATGAGTACAAAGGGATTTTTTTTTTTTTATATGCCAGCCCAGCAGAGAATTTAATTCAGAGTTTTGTGTGCTTCAACTATCCTCTGAAAGCAGAATATTTTAGCCACACTACTCAGTGTCTCTGGTCACATAAGGCGAGCGTATAAAAATATGGCTGTCTTCAGTGCAGTTCGAAAATCCCCTTATCTCTTCTATCTGCTAGGCAGAGGCACATTAAACCCAGTGTCACATCTGGACGGCTGCCGTTCCCTTAATTTAAAGTCTCCTCTAGGCATTTTAAGGTTATCCAAAATGTTCTGGAAACATCGTGTGCCGACTGGTTCAGGACTTGGGGTTCTCATAAACGTCTCCAAATGCTTTTGTGTACATTCTCCTCACATCTCCCTCTGGGCTACAGAAGCAAAGAAAAGCGCAGTTGTGAGAAAGACGGGCCGGGTCACAGGAGCCTTCATTACCCACCGGTGTCAGCCCCGCACAAGAAATGGCCGTCCACTCGGGCCTAAGCGAATGACCGATGGAGTGAATTCTTATACCAGAAAAGGGCAGAAGCTATGAGCTGGTGCAGAAAAACAACGGTCTGGGATCGGTCGTATTTCATCTCTCCGCAAACAACCTGGAAATTGCCACATATTAGTTTTACAAACATTCAACTAACCCCCCTAAAGGCTCTGGCACCGACAGCCAGCTTAAAACCGGGTTCCTCAGCTAACACAGGCTGGGTGTCAGGATGCTCCGCATGCAAGTTCAATCCGCCACCCAGACCTGCGACTAGGCCAGGGGGGGGGGGGGGAGTCGCCGATGTATTTTCAGGCACAACTTCGCAATACTTTATGCTTGGCCTCCCTGTGCAAGGAGGTCCACAGCCTGAAGACATGGAGCCCATTTCCTTTCGAACTCTGACAGGCCTGGACGCTCTTTTATTATCATGTCTGATAGCCAAGTTTTCACTTGGCATAACAGCTACTCACAGACCTTTGTCTATATGCCACAATACAGCGATGAATAATGCTTCAGTCTGACTGTTCAGTCCCTCCTGTTCATGAACAGCCTTGTGTATACACAGGCTTACCATTCAGGCCATTGAGTCATTACCCAGGTCATCCCAAGCTCCTACAAAGGGGGCTCTAACCAGGCCCCATCCTGGCCTCCAAACCTCTTGCCAGCTGAAGCTGTACCAGCACTTGTGACATTTCCAAGTAGTCGCTCTTTAACCCTGCTCCCCATGACGGTGGGGCGCAGCAAACCTCCCCAATAATGCCTTCCTTCTTGAGAAGCTGATTTTCAGGCAGATGATCGCAGGAGGCATTTGAAAGCCACCCTGAGTCGTTTGCTTCGCGGTCGACGGATTCCAGGTGAAGGATCTTTTTCCAAAATGCAGAATACCGGGATCCCTCCTTGGACTTGGACCACATCACCTCCCATACAACCTGCTCTGGCAAAACCACTTCCGGAGGTCAGGAGGTCAGGACAGAACAGGGCAGAAGGGGCCAGGAATAGGCGATATCCTTCTCTGGGGCAACGGGAGCTCTGTCTCTGGAACGTTATGCTAGGATCACATCTTAACCAGTTATGCAGCTAGATGTGTCAGAACTGGAATTGCCCAAAAGACAAGGGGTGACCCTTTGCTGAAAGGAGAAATATGCAGTGATGAGCACAAGTCAGCATGAGGGATTGTGGCCCTTCTCTAGATCTCACTATGATACAGTGATATTTGCCCACTGGGACCGTTACGGGCACCAACAGATGGCCCCACCCATGGAGCGCGAAACCACATTAACATGTTGTCAGGGCCAGGCAGGTTTTAGGCTTTTGAGCAAGAAAAATGCAGATATGCGCTCAAACAGATGTCAGCCTGCCCTGAGGTTATGCCCTGAGCAACTGGCCTCAGATCAGCTTTTCATATTAATTAGATTACTGTATAATCTGCGGAGAGCATGATGTTATTGTAGACTGCAAACGGTCCAGCGCAAGTGAACCCACGTAACTACAGACAGATCATCTACCTTAGAAATTAGCTTAAAGGAGGGATGTGTCACTTTTTGCAGTTCAGGCACAGCTCGTGCAGATGGGCTACAGTAAGAAGCTGACTGACAGCCACAGTTCACATGTTTTCAACGCAGTGAAGAGGAGGCTCACGATCTCAAGCCATGACAGACTCAACTGTACAGATAAAAGTGATTTTTTTTCCCCACACACAACATCAAATACTTTCTTATTGTTTACCTAAAGAAGTTCCAATAAAAAAAAAGACTCAGGAGAGACAATCTCTCAATATTAAGGTAACTTTCTTGCTAGATTTTTTCCTCAGTAGCTTCTGGTCACATAGCGAGTTTCACACCGTGAGACGGAGAAGGCTTCAGTCTGATTGCTGCTCCATTTTTTTTAATTTACTCATGCCCTATAAACCTGCTTGACAACAACAGTCTACATTCTACGGTACGGTTCCCCAATTCCAGTCCTGGAGTGCCAGAATGACAGGCAGTCTACAGATTTCCCTATTTAAACACACCTACCAAACATGGTAATCGGCTGATTAAGTTGTCTTTGAGCAGGGAAATTTGTGTTGGATTCTGCCGCTCCAGGACCAGAAGTGGGGAACCCTGTTCTACGGTACTTCACCTCATGGATGCAAATGTTGTCTATGGCACTAGTTCCAAGGGCCGCGGAAGCAGTCTACAGTACTACACCTGCTCCCCCATCAGACACCAGATTTAGCCGACTGTTCTGACTGCAGAAAAAGTGTCATTATATTCCAATAAAATTTGGTTGTTCATGTGATACACGAGATCCTAAGGGATCTAGAGAAGTCTAGAACTGTGACAATATGTCTTGTTACTAAACTAATTCTCAGCTATGGCTGACACTGTTTACCAAGACCACATGTCTAACAATAGTTTTAATTACAAAGACTAAAGGACTGAAGTGCTAAATGTTCAACTTGAACAGACTATCACACATTTTAAACAATTTAAAAATCGGCAGGTTATGAAGACTTAACAGAAAATATTCCTACAATGGATACAAATTAGAAATCATTCTTTCCAGTCAGGAGGAGAAATTATTACTGCATTCCTTACTGATTTGGATCTATCCAGTCTGTATCCTTCTTGGTGAGAGGAGGGGGACACTTGTGTAATCAACCCCCCAAGCTGAGAGTGCCCAAAAATTTCACTCAGCAGCACAAACTGGACATCTTGAGCTCTGACTGTGTTCACTGTTCTTGAGTGAAAACGAAAGGCTTCCTGTAATGTAGCCTGGAACACCGTGTTGATTAAAGGTCAGCCAATCTACTCGGAAGCTCAGCAGAAGCTCAGCAGCACGCATGCAATCAACATGGTCTCATAACCCTGCCAATTCCCTCGCAAACAGCAGGTGTCAACAGAAGCGTGGTGCTCGTATGCAGGAGTCCGTCTCCTCAACGAGCCCTTCTTTGTGCAGAAACAACTTCCCCCATTAATGAAAGCCAACCATGACTCATTGATGGGGTGAAGACCACTGCATCCATCAGAGAGCACAAAACTCCTTCGATGGTAACTGGGGTACAAACAAGGAGACCAAATCTCAAGCCAAAGTGAAACCAGCAAAATGAAGCCTGGGCAAACTGGACAGCACATGGTTATAAACTCAGAACCAAACTGATGAGTAGCGAGGCTGGATGGCCTGATCTCTCGGGGGAATGCCGATCTGAGCAGCTCTCCTTTTGGATAAAGACACACCTCCAGGCTGCTGGAAAGGATAATGAGGTTATGTTGAATCCCACACACTCTGACCTTTAAATCCTGATAGCTTGCTGCTTACAGACAGCCATTTACTCAGATGTGGCACAGAACCGCACCAGTGACCCAACATGAAACAGTGAGCTAAGAGGTTGTCGTGTACAGAGTGGGAGGCCACTAACCGCAAAAAGGCTGCAGGGGTCTGCAGGAACATTTGGTGTAAGTGGCTCTGCATTCCTAACATGTCCTCAACGTGTCTATGAATCCCCTCCCGAGTGCCCCCCCCCCACTTGTGTTTTTGCAATGGAAAAAGTGGATTGAGGGAAGCATGGACAGATTTGAAGCTATATTGCTCCAGGGCCGAGTTTCCTGAAGCCTTCTTAACACTGCGTCCTTCCTAAGTTCTACCTTTCAGCATAGAATTTATGAACGACGTGGTGTTAAGGTTGCTTCGGAAAACTCAGCCCAGTTTATTTAAAAATGAACCAAAATTCAGAAAAAGTATGGCAAATCATTTTCTGTACATAGTGTATAACAGGGTATATATCCCTAAGGAGAGCAGGACAGCCGTGGGCTCCACTCCCTCCGCCGCAAGGCCCAGTGTGATGCAGGTCACCTTATCCAGGACTCACTCTCACTAATGCGGGAAACGTGAACCCCCGACTGGAGTGCCCAGGACATGTGATCCGTACTCGGAAAGGTGAGGTATGGAACGCACCAGGGCTCCAGCACAACAGTGCACGGTCACCCCCCCCCCTTTCCCTCTCGGTGCAGAAAGCCCGTCATTCACAGAGCCAGGTATTGTTTGAAGAATGCTCGCCGAAAGTTAAGCCACTGACCAACGACGGCACCCTCAGCACGCCAAGATATGCGCTCTGAGCAACAGCATGTGCTGCTCATGCAGAAAAGCATCCCAGACTCGCCGCATTCTCCTTCCTAAATGCTCCAGTCCTCCAATTCAGAAGCTTCCCTCCTCCTGAGTGTCTGGCCACGCATCCCAGTTGCAATGCAAAAGGAATAAGGCAAATCTGCGGCGCGTCAGCTTTTTGAAACTCACTGGGCTACAGCCTGACCTCGTCGAGCGCCTTGCGACCCAGATCCGCCCAAACCACTGACGAAATGTAATAAGCAGGCAGGCTAGGCCAACAAGCGCGCAGGCTAGCTGTACTCCCAGGCTACTATTAATGCATAAGCCACCTGAAGCCACATGTCCGGCATGACGAGCTGGTGCAGCATTAAGACTTCGGTGACATTGCTCTGCTGTCACGTCGCATTTGGCTGTCGCACAAGTGTCAATTGCCACGTGAATTACCACTGTGCCACGAGGACCTGCACATGTCGGCGAGGCCCCAGAGCTGCAGTTGGCAGGCGGGTGCAATGCAAGAGTGATGATCAGGTAAACCCAGGTCAGCATAGGACAGGGGTCTCCAACTCCGGTACTGGAGAGCTACTGTCCAGTAGGTTTTCTGCACTTGCACTTGGCTTCTGTTGAGTCACACTTGTTCCTGGTATCTACCTGAGAACCGGTGTTGATCATCAGATGCCGGGTATGATATAGAAAAACTACTGGATAGTAGTTCTCCGGGACCGGAGTTGGAGACCCCTGGCATAGGTCAAGGGAGCCTCGGGGGGGGGGTCACAGTCAGGAAGGGGATGCAAAGTAAATGCACCGCACCTTTGCAAATCCAGCACAGAAGATGGACTGCTGAGGGTGCAAGGGCTGGTATTAACGTCAAGATGTTCTCCTGGAATGTTCTGGGATCACATTCACGTGTTGTCACACTGAGGAACACCAGACATATTGGTGAGTAAACCGCAATAGAGCAAAGGTTCTGAATGCTTCTTTTGAGCCCATACATTTATTAAGCATAGTACAGTATGATAAAAACTGCACTGTCCAGATTTGTCATGAGTTCCATGATACAGATCTTGCTCGGGGTATCTTCCGGGAAGCACCGAGCATCTATCCTCACAGCAGAGGTGGCCTGTGGGGGAGGAGGAAGAGTTGCCACCTTCTGAAGGATTGGGCTTCAATTCTATGCAGGTTTGAAGCACCTACAGCTTGACTGACTCTGAATCAGTGAGAACTGGGGGAACATCTGTGGTGGAGCTCCACCTGTTTCCTACAGAAAACATCTATAACACGACATGCCTACAGCATCCCGGCCTTTCACCGCGCTCAGAAAGCCTGCTGGGGGACTCTTCTTGATGATCCAACGTTTTCTCATCTGTGACCTGCTGGGAAGCACATAGATCAATGGAGAAGGAAACGTGAATGACACGGAACAGTGTTGGTGGCACATCAGCCAAAAGGCATCTCGAGCAGAGTGGGACCACCGACATGTCAGGGAGGCCGCGTGCAACCAGTCACCTGAAATGTCTTATTAGCTTCACTTGAACTATAGCAGGATGGAAATCCACTCAGTGCCATTCTGTCTAGTCGACGGTGAATTTCATTCGCGGGACGCAGTGTGAATTTCTAGCGGAAGGAAACGGGTCTTATCTGCAGAGGCCTGGCGGCCGAATGATAAGCCTCCGGTCCGCCTCCCCTGGAGACGGTTCCTGGTTTTGAAACAGACCCGCTTTGTTGGATCATAATGGTCACGGACGGAGCAAACAGAGTGAAGTCGTGGTGATTTACACGACGGGCTGTGAGCTGGCGGCGCCGCTGGGGCATCTGCAGCTAAAGAGCGCTGCAGCATTCGGGGCAGCAGGCGCCTCATAAAACGGGATTAGGAAGAATACTCAGGCAGCTCTCGGGTTACATAAAACCCACTCATGTAAATCCGGACTTGAGCAAAAGAATCTCCAGAATACATTGAGTTCACAGAAATGCTCATGCGAAAAAGGTGACACACGCCTTTAAGTAAATGTATACTTTGCCTTTTCATCTAATTAATATGTCCTTTAATAAATATTACAAACATATTTTTGGCCTATGTTTTTTTTTTGTCTTAAATGGCATGGGAAAGTAAATCCAACTTAAAATTCAACTTACATGAGGGTTTGTAGAACAGATTATTTAAGCCAGTTGAGACCTGCATGCGTGTGTATAAAATATGGAATAAACATTTGTCCTCGTGAGACAATACAAGAAAGTGGCCAGAAGTGGTGGGAACAGCTTGAACTGAACACTGTCCAGTACAGCCCCCCCCCCCCCGGTACAAAGACAGGGCAGAGCTGAGCCCAGGAACATTACCTCTATCCCATGCACTACTGCAATATAAGCGCTAATGCACCGCCACCTTACAATGCAATTCCCCTTACTGACTGCCTTCCTTTGTAGAATCCATTTCACATACACCATGCTGATATATGGCATTTGTATCGTTTGAATTCTTTGGGGATTCACCCTCACCAATGGCAGATTTTTCATTCAGAGGAAATCTTAAAGGCTCTGCTTCTGCAAACGGGGCCCAAACAGATAAGAGCCTCAACTGTGTCCCTGGTGTCCCTGCGAAATAAAACGGCTCTCATCTGGCTGCCCCGCTGCTGCAGCCACCCAGTACTGACCTCGTGGACATCCCGATTCAGGGCGTCCCCACGACTGCTGCAGCCACCCAGTGCTGACCTCGCGGACATCCCGATTCAGGGCGTCCCCACAGCTGCTGCAGCCACCCAGTGCTGACCTCGCGGACATCCCGATTCAGGGCGTCCCCACAACTGCTGCAGCCACCCAGTGCTGACCTCGCGGACATCCCGATTCAGGGCGTCCCCACGACTGCT
>JAABNY020000043.1:1003446-1027877 GCA_015164015.2 Brevimyrus niger | reverse complement strand
CTTAGGGAGTTTTTCCTTGCCACCGTTTCCTTTGGCTTACTCACTGTGGGGTCTTTACGTGGCAGAAATGTAAAGCGCATTGAGACAATGTAATGTTGTGATAATGCGCTATATAAACCCCTCACGCCATTGGGAGTGTGTACGCAGGAGCACCCTCTGCTCCCTTACAGAGCTGAGAGTAAATGTCATGATGGCATTGCCATGATTTCCAGAGGTCTGCTGAGATAATCCTGTAGACAGGGAGGTCCTGCTCCTTATGCCCATGGCTCCTCCCTCTTCAGTACCCAGGAAAACTGGGAGACTGGGGTGGTGGCAGAGATACTCCTAAGCTATTTCTTATCAGAATCGTTTGCTTGTTCGACTGCGTGTTCTTCGCTGTTTCTGATAACCCCAGACCCGCATCTGGAAGAGCTACACGTCTCCTCTGTGCCGCAACGCTGTCACTGCAGCCGCAGAGTCGGGATGAACAGCATGTCAGATTCGTAAACATATCTTTAATGATGACCTGCGATCGACATGGAGTTACGTTACGCCCGCGCCTGCTCCTCTCCTCCGTCCCATCCCCTGAGTCTTCCTCCACGCGTGGCACCTGCCTGCTGCCGCTGACAGTCAGTCCCCCGCCCGGGCTGCGCTCCGGCTCGCGCTTTGTTCTCCTTTGTTTGTAGGAAGCCGCAAGCCTGCTGTGCCCCTCAAAATTAGCATAGCTTGTTTATCTGGGCTTTAATATTTATTTTAGGTATGCATGAGTTGTTGTTTCATGTTCCCTATAACCCTGGATTATACTATTTATTTATGCTACACCACAATGTTTATGTGCTACATCACACGGTGCCTGTTTAACACATCGCCCTGAATCATATACAAAGGTTAATTGTTATCGCCAGCTACGTTCTATGTCTTTGGGTTAACGGTCCTATATTTGATACTTATTCATTTCATCCTTAATTAACTTCATATTTATGTATGGATAATGATGCAATCCAAGTTGGTCCGTCATCCTCTGGGTTTTTATTGAGTCTCACCTAAGCCCGTCATGACGGTTAAACATATTTAACCACAATCATTTCGGACCAATAAACTGCATTGAACGCAGAAAAACTGACAGTAAAGACTAATGCGTTGCTGAGCATCTCGGTGTTGATCAAATGTATCCCGATACTTTGCTGCCACCTAGTGGAGACAAATGAACTGCAATTTGAAAATGAAAATAACCAGCCATCTACCGATCTATCCATCAATCCATCTTTCATCCAGCACCCAAGTCGGGGGGGTATCCGGTCACAGGCAACAGAGCACAAGGCAGGCCTTCACCCTGACTAGGCATATAGACATTTATATGCAATTATATGAATATTAGAGACGCCAATGAGCATGACTTTGCACTGCAGGAGGATATGGGAGATCATGTCGGTCAGGAAATAGTGCGTCATACTGAGCGTCCTTGGTGCCAGGGGCGGACTCATCATAAAGCAAGGTAGGCATGTTCCTGGAGCCCGAAAGCCAGGGGCCCCAACGATATGATCATTTAGATGATAGCAATATTTGCATTTTTACAATATGGTAGCATGGTTTACAATATTATGGATGTTCCATTGTTAATAATCCCCCTTCGTGCATTCTTCGGTTAGCGTAGGGCCCTAGGAGGAGGTACCGCGCGGGGCGCCACCCAAAAAAAAGCCAATGAAGAGTCAATGAAGACCTTGCTATCTGAAATTCATTCTCTATGTTGGTGAAAGCAGAGCACCATTAATACACCATGTATTCGTCTGTCAGAGTTTGACACTTGGTTTCAAACAACCTAGAACATTATATCACTACCAATTAATGAATTGCATATTGTTGTCCTTGGTCATTACATTGTGATGTACGTTTGTGTCGTTCTGTTCTCCTTAGTAATACCCATCATTTTAAACGTTCAATTGAGATATGATCAGTGCCGCATGAGTGCCGTGCATTTATCTTATTCTGAAACTTGAATAAAACTAATGAACTGTATAATAGCTCAGAGACAGCCGGCGTCGGTTAAATCTGAAGCATCACCCTGGGTTTCTGGAAACCGCTTCACGGACTTCGTGCCGTATGCGGGATGCGGAGCGGAGACAGAAGAGCTGCAGTTAGGAAATCGGGGAACACGGGGTTTAATCGTAAGGGTAAATACAAGCAGGTAAACACTCATTGACTTCACAATGACCGGAGTGGGGAAACAAACTTAAACATGGACTTAAATACATTGAATTAATGACAGCAACAGGAAACAGCTGGTGAACAGAAGGACTCCACACGAGGTTATTGAGGGGGCGTGACACACGAAAGGAGTGGACGATCGTGACAGGAAGCCGCTTCACGGAAACCGCTTCACGGAAACCGCTGGAGTCACCAAAGAGTCCTCCCATCTATCCGAAACGCAAAACCACTGTGCCTCGGAGAGAACGTTCAATTGGACGCAAATGCACCAGCAGCGGGAGCACACGAAGCGCTTCAGCAGCGCAAAAAGCGAGAAGCTCTTGAGAGCGCTTTGCAGAAACGCGTCCGTGATGCAAAGGTTCGCGGCTCATAAGGAGATGATCGAGCAGGACCGAGTCCGATCGCTGTGTGACATTAACCGGGAGCTCCGAGGCACCCGAAGGTTACTAAGCGAAATCAAAGCCATTAGCGGATATTGCCACGAAGCGTACCCTAATTATCTCCTTCCAGGTAGTGACTTTACTGCATTTCTTAATAACTCACGGCACACTTTATACAATACTGTAGAACTTGATAGAAGCATTAATAATATGTCTGATCTGGTAAGTAAGTTTGATCGGCTGGGGCCGTTTAATGCCCCCTGGTGTGAGTCTGGGGTGATGGATTCAGGACAACCGTCGGTCGGTGGGAAAGCTCATCTGCGGAAGGGGAACACAGCTGGAAAGAGGAGGTACACTACATCAGTGGAAGGTTCCGAGATCACTTCACGGTCAGAGATCTCTGCCAGGCAGCATTTTACTGACCTAAGAAGATGCACTTTGCTAACCAAAGACGCATCTGCCATAGGCGAAGTTCCCGGACACGGTTCAGGCAAAGAGGTGAACCAGAAGGAGCTTTTACCTCATCGCTTTCCTTCATTACCATTACTTGTCGAGAATGCTGAGTCAGGATTTACTGAAACGACCGGGGAAATGTGCCCGGCATCGGCTCTTGGAAGCGTGACGAGAGACCGAGATGAGTCCCAGCTCCATCATGCCGTGTTATCAGTTTTACCGGCCGTTCATCCCCGTAAAGCGGGAGCTGTCGGCGCTTTAAGGAGCCTGTCCACTACACCACATTCAGCGTGGGGACATGGACATTGCTTACATGCAAATGCCTCAGATGCACGCGGTTACTCTGGAAATGAAAGAGTGCGCCAAAGAGAGCCGGAAAAAGAGGCCATGTCAAGCGAATGCAGGAGAATGCGCTGCAAATCTGCGGGGTGTATATGGGACAGTGGTTTTGGGGGTCATCTCCCGTGGATGCTTACGGGCCGCCAGCTTCGCCTGAGGCTGGAAGCCCCCTGTGTGGTGTGTGGGACCAGGTACAGCGCCCCCCTCAGGGCCATAATGTCAAAGGCCACAGTTCAAAGGAGCCTCAAGCAGCTTATTTTGGGGTATAATCAGCCCAGTAGCAGGAGCCTGCAGAGAGACAAGCAGGAGGCATTACGGGCCAGGGTTTCTGCCTTTGTCCAGGAGCTAAAATAAAAGATCAGGGTCCACAATTATAACATACGTATAGGAATGTGTGTCGTCACTTCATGTATAGCATTGAAATGTCATTCTGCAGCACTTGAGCCAGCAGTACGGTGTACAATATGCATAGACAAGGATAATATGTATAGAGGCATGGGGATAGACTTAGAATACTATGGAAGATACAAAGAAATCTTAGTATTTGTGCAGCGTTTGTTAAAAATGGAAACAGTGCAAATAGAATGGGATACAGCATTTATATTGACATATAGGCTTATGACGAGACGGACTTCTGCTTTAGCTCTGTTTATAAAACAATAACGTTTATTATAGGCAGTAAAAGAGGTTTATGAGGTGCTTGTGCGCAGCAACTGCCTTGTAAAGGTCCCCGAGTTTGTTGCCGATATAAATAGTTTATCAAAAAAATTGTGATTTTGCAAGCAACATCAAAGTTAATCGCAAACGAGTCTATAAACTGCCAGGTTACTCAAACAGCGGAAGGGATTAATCAAATGTAATAAGTACGTCCAATTCACATTTACATTTCTAACATTCTTGTTATAAATGACGTAGAATCACTGCGTACATCACACAATGCAACTGAAGCCGAAGAGTAGCGTGTAAACGGGACCTGGACCGGGGCAAATGGGGTACTGACTGGGTGTAAATGGGGTACTGACTGGGTGTAAATGGAGCATGGACTCGGAGGAAATGGGGTACTGACTGGGTGTAAATGGGGCACTGACTGGCCGTAAATGGGGCACGGACTCGGAGTAAATGGGGTACTGACTGGCTGTAAATGGAGCATGGACTCGAAGTAAATGGGGTACTGACTGGCCGTAAATGGAGCATGGACTCGGAGTAAATGGGATACTGACTGGCTGTAAATGGAGCATGGACTCGAAGTAAATAGGGTACTGACTAGCCGTAAATGGAGCATGGACTCGGAGTAAACAAGGCATGGACTGAGGATAAACAGGGCAGGGGAGGATGGGAGGCATGGAGAAGCCGTTTAGCATTTAGCGTGTCCTTCACAGTCCAGGAAAGAGGTGGCAAACATCCAACTGCTTCATGGTCCGGCTAAAAGAGGACATCTAAGATTCAGTCTGAAAACACTGAAGATCAGAGCTACATCAGAAGGCCTGGGATTGTCCCCGGACCATTTTGTATTATCCAACATTAGATTTGTGCTAAATAAAGTACAACTGCATATTTCTTGTGTTTTTGTGACATTGCCTACATGCCCTGGATTGTGAGTTTCTAAACATGAACCGAGTTTGAAGAGCAAAGCTGTACTGCTTGAGCCCTGGAGACTCGCTCCGGCTCAGCTCAACAACCACGGTATTTTTGGGCGGTGCTGTGAGCGGGGCCCAGACACTCTCGTCTTAGAGCAGGACACCCCGCCCACAGGAAAGCCAGAGGATTCCGCACTGCACACACTCTTAGCGTTTGGTATGAACCGTCACCTTATTTCTTTTTTTAATCGTGACGTTCTTACGAGTGCTCTTGCGGCCTGAAGTCTATCAGTCACATGACTGGATTCGATGCAAGGTTAGAGACGTCACCTCGCCAGCAAGGACGTGTAAATAGTTCTGGTTTCAAGCAGCACGCCGAGCCTTTCAGGTGCTTTCAGCCGTAATATTGTAGACGACCCCCTTGTCCGGAACCACCATGTGACGTGAAACTCAGGACAGGGACAGGAAGGCGATGGCAGCTCCTAGCAGGCAAGCAAAAGCCGGCAAGAGGACCTTAATGAGCTACTGCAGCTCTAAGGCCAAGCGGCTGAGGAAGCGACACTCGCTCTGCCTCCTGCCAGCGTGTCTGATGGGGCCCTCAGCAGGAGCAGACACCGTCGTCACCGAGAAGCAGAGGGCAAACCTGCACCCTCTCAGCGTACAGCATGCATAGGGAATGGCGGGCTGTTCATTGTGCTAAAACGTTACTGCCAGTAACTTAAGTAACTTAAGAGGAATCTTTCAATATATTTGGAGAGTAAATTAAATTAAATTGCAACACACTGAACTAGTACCGGAACATTCCGCAAACGAAAGCAGTCACTGCCAGTCTTTATCCGAAGTTATTTCCATGGAATCGAAAAAGGGCCCCTCCCTCACAGACATGTTGATCGCAGCCTCAGCTGACAAGCTGCACCTGAATGACACAGCGGTGAGCAGCTCAAATAGGATGGGGGGGGGGTGTGTGGCTATATACAGGAGCCCCCATGCAAGAGGAAGACGGTGACAGCACCAAACAGGGTGGAGAATCTCTCTCTATGAAACACTTGGAACCCAACTACAGATGAATAAGTACATCCAGTATCCTTGACTACTTTTCTAGTCGAGGTCAAGGTGACGCAGAGAACATTCTGGAAAGCATGCTGTAAAGGCAGGCGTCTGCAGGGACAGTGCAGGACACTCACCCGTACACACGTACACACAAACACACTTGCTCTCAGAGCTCAGTAAGCCCACGACACCACTAGGGAGGACTGATAACTTTTAATATACTCTGAAAATATAAAAGGAAGGTAAACAAGAAGAAGTGAAAGATAAATATTGAGCTGTATGACAGACAGGGGAACCTGAAGGGCTATAATGCACTTTAACCTCAGAAGCTCCATCATCATATTAAACAGAGTCTCCCTGGGGCACCAACACCGGGCAAGAATGACGAGCGAAGCAGGGAAGTAGCAGGCGCTGTGATGTCACAATGAGCCGGAATCCGCAGGTAGGAAGCTGAACGCGGGTCTCAGTCGTCGGAGAGTCATCCCGAAACCCCGCGGTGTGGGTGTTTGCCGACAGACGTCGTCCCGCTCGGGGCAGAGACAAAATGCAGATTCCAAAACGTGGAAACACTGCTGCTCCGCCTGCAGATGCCACTTAAATTCATTCAAGGAGTAAATGTCGTGTTACTTATGCAGGTGGTTACAGTGGGACCGGTGCCACGCCGTCACCCCCAGGCAGCTTCCCAGGTCCGCTTGGGGGCGGGGCTAGCTCGCAATCTCTGGGCGGAGCCCGATCCTCTGCAGAACATCCTCCGGCATACACAGGACGGGGTTTACGGCCTTGATCTGCTCGTCCCCCAGGAGGGACAGGCCGGCCACTCCAAAGAGGGTGTGGAACGGGTCCACCTACAGACAGACAGGAGATGACAAATGACCGTGTTTTTACAGATGACAGACCAGATCCAGAAGCGAAGGTGTAGAGCAGAGCAGCCTGGACAGGAGATGAGGGGGGGGGGGGGGGGTATTTCTTATGAGAATGACCAGGTTCTCCTCCAGGGAAACCCTACAAAACCCCAATCAACAGCCTAAAGAGAAGGGCTGCGGACTCAAACCGGTTTGCGCAGAGAAGGGCTCCTCAGGGCTAAACACCAGGAGTCCATGAAATTCATCTGATATGACATCGCTGGAACCCCTGAGACCAGCACCAGCACTCACCATGTCTCCGGGCCGATCTGCAAAGCCGCCCGTCTCTTCGTCCTGGCAGGCCAAGATGAAGGTGCGCAGCTTGCTCTTGTCTATCCAGTGGATCCTGCCGATGATTTTCAGGGAGGCCAGCACCCACCAGGAGTAGCAAACATCAGGGAGCTGCAGGGTCGGGGGGAGGAGGGTCAGGAACACCAGCACATGAGAAGTACAGCCACCGTCAGGATGGGAGGTCAGCGGATGCTTGCGGGCGGATCCTGGAATCAGCATCATTCAGCGATGTCACCTTGAGGATTGCTGGCCTGCCTTGAGATTATTGATCATATCCAAGAGTAGAACGTATGCCATCCGTACTCTGATCCCATGTACCTTCTCTGGACGTCCGTTAAGTCCTCCAGATGGAAGCTGACGTTCACACAGCCACCAGCCAAGCAGGTCAGCGTTCACCTGGTGCAGATTCCCAGTGATAGACAGGAACCCTGTGCAGCAGTAGATCTGATGACAGCATAGAAGCACAGTCAGGAGGGGGCGGCACAGAAGCGCAGAGTCAGGAGGGGGCGGCACAGAAACGCAGAGTCAGGAGGGGACGTGGGGACAGCACAGAAACACAGGCTCTAAAACCTCTGGGGCACAGTGATGTCACAGAGATAGTGTAATCATGCAGCAACAGCAGCTTAGGAGATGGTGGAGGTAAGGATACCTGACCAGCATGGGACTCAGACCCAGGTCTGCAGCCAAACCCCCCATCAAAGTTCATACAGGACAGGACAAACTCGACTGCCTTGTCTAGGTTGATCTCCTCCAGTTTGCCCTGGAAAAATACAGTCCTGCCATTTTAGCTGCTTATGGTCACAAAGAGGTAGGCCGCATTCACTGACAAGACAGAAAGGAAGTTTAAATGCTGAAATGCCTCACCAGCAGAGCCAAGGTGGCCACTGCACAGAAGGAGAATCGTGTATCGATTTCACCTGCAAACATCACAAACACAGCATGACGTCTATGAGCGTGTGAATACACGGCCTCCACTAAGCAGAAACTCAGATATCGAGTGAGGAAAGGGCAGCATGAAGCCTGCGTCACATTTTAACAACAACACATGAAGGTTCCCCACAAAACTGCACTACCAGACCGAGGCTCACACACACAAGCAAGAAGATCCGTAGGTCTGTGTGTCTAAGCGCACATCCTGCACCAATCAGGAAGCTCACCCCACTTATCTCCAGCGAAAGAACCATCATCCTGCTGCAGGCTCTTCACATACTCCACCACCCTTTCGATGTCAAGCACGCTGACGCTGTCGTACAGGGATAGGATCTGGAAGGCAGCACAACACAGACCTTCAGAAGGCAATTCCAGCCTGAAGAGAGCATGCTTCATGTTAGACGGTAGCTCTTATGGGAGCCGGCTGCACACCCTGATATGCGAGTCACAAAATTTACGCCACGGAAGCTGGTGTCTCCTTAAAGAATTCCCTGTTACTGCTAATTTGTTCAGGTATTCAAATCCAGCCTTCGGCACCAAATCCAGGCCTCGTTTTCAGCTCTCCCAGGTAGTTAGTTTAATAATTACACCTGGCTCACGGGTAAATGAAGGCTGGAGAATCAGCAATGCTTGGACTTTGAGGACCACGATTTGGGCACTCCTGATCTAGAAGAATGAGTAGTAAGAGCCGGTGCCTGCAGACACAGGTTTTCAGGCCCTCGGCCGTGAGGCTGCATGCTCTGCCTCACCTGAACGGCGCTGAGCGTGTACAGTAGGTGTGGGTCGTGACCCAGGCTGGCGCTGATGCCCCCACACTCGTGCTGACAGGACCTGACGAACTCGATGATCTCGTCCTTGTTCATGCGCTGCAGCTGTCCCATCAGGTCCATGACGGTGAGTCCCCAGTAGATGCCGCTCATGCGCAGGTACTCGGAGAGCGCATATTCCTGGGGGCGGAGGGGGCTGCTGAAGGCACTGGAAACGGCCAAGGGACACAAGCCACCAGGGACTCATACTTACATAGTCGTCCTTCTTAGAGCCATAAGCCGCAATGTAATCAGCATGTTTGTCCAGCAAGAGTGTCTTCGGTGCATCAGGCCTTAAGACAACATCCTTTATTGGGGTCCCCTGTAAAAAAAACACTTACGGATTAGAGCTGATTTAAGTGTAGCTCTGAGCCTATACTGTTCAAAACATGCAATCAGCATGGTTTTGGACTGGGGGGGGGGAATGATGACATGGGGAGAAGATGCAAACTCCACACAGGTGTAACCCAGGTGGAGACTCAAACCCTGGTTCCAAAGGTGTGAGGCAACAGTGCTAACCACTGCATCACCAGGCCACCCTCGGTGAAAATTTAAGTGGTATGGAATAGACAACACAAAGTAACTGCAAAACAACATTCGCTTTAAGGATATTAATAATAACTAATAGCATGTTGTTCAGCGAATAGTGAAATAATTCATATGAATTACGATTTGAAAAGGTTTGCATAGCTGCCCAGCAGATTTTTATTTTTATTGTCCTTTGCTGAAATGTATAAACGATGCCATGCTTAGCTCAATCTAAAACACCAAAGTAAAACTCTGACACCCTGACAGCAGATAAAAACATACATTAAAAGGCACGCAGCGTGTTAAGTTCGCAAAAAAAGCCTAAATGTAGAACAGGAAAGCGACATGGGGCTGACAGAGAGAAAACGCTTAAGGTCCAGTCCATACAGCGCATGGAGCACCCTGCCGTAGATAAGCAGTCATATTAAAGCACTACTAATCAAAATAGCATCCCGTAAAGTGGCTAAATGGCAGATTCCGGGTTTAAGACAGATGGTTATCTTTCTTTAAATTATTCCAGTCTTAACGTCCCGCTTCTTATGATGCCTGCACGGCTGTGCCCAGGTATGACAATTAATGCAGCAGATAAATAAACCAACGACTCTTATTAACAATGCGAAAAGTTAATTAAAAACACTGAAATCGAAATATCTCCGATAAGACATACCATCTTCGGGTGCTGTCTCCGAACCGTCTGCAGTCGCAGCCACTCCGTCACTACATTACGTCACAATAAGGCGACGTAATTCTTCTGTCATGTGACATTGTAATTGTCATATGACACAGTTATCATAAACGTGTTCCGGTGAATTAATCTCTTTAAAGAATGCTAAAATATATTACACTTGACATTCTTCCAGCTCGCAGTTTCTTTGTAAATTAATCATTGCATGTATACATGTCCAGCAACACGCAATACATGTGTATTGTCCTTTAATGTTAAAAAAATAAAAGCTAAAAGCTCGAGCACTCCACGATGTACATTTAAGTGCGCTACCATAAAATAACGTTCAAATGAACATTTTGCTTTTTTTTTTATTACAACAAGGGTGACACAAATTTCCATCTCATTCAGACTGCAAATCTTACAATTCATGACTCAAAAGGGCTCCAAACAAGCAACCTCAGAAGACGGAGGAAGGTCGTCTACATGAGATACAATAATGTCAACAAGTCACATTACATAGTGATTGTTATAAAATATGTACCAAATATGCATACTTTGGCAATCTTCCTAATTATTTTTTTACAACTAATGGGAGAAGCAGAGACAAAAGAAGGATCTGAGAGACTCTGCATAACCAAGGCACTGGCTAGCAAAAATCCGTGCTGTGGATGCCTTTATTGGTGGAAGGTGTGTGTCGACTTCAGTTCTTGTACTTTGCAAGATGTTCACGAGATATGATCAATCTCTGGATTTGGGCTGTGCCTTCATAAATCTGAAAGGAAAGCCCACTTCAGTTACATCCTCCAAACAAGTTAGCAGACATGCTAAATTCCAAACTGTACATGTTAACCGTATAGTTAATCAAGGAGACCTGGTAGATTTTGGCATCCCTCATGAGTTTCTCCACTGGATATTCACTGTTGAATCCATTTCCTCCAAAGATCTGCACGGCGTCGCTGGCCACCTGGTTGGCGATGTCCCCAGCAAAGGCTTTGGCGATGGAGGCGTAGAAGGTGTTTCTGCGGCCCTCGTCTACCTCCCAAGCCGAGCGCTGGTAGGCCATGCGTGCCAGCTCCACCTTCATCGCCATCTCAGCCAGCAGAAACGCTATGGCCTGATGCTGGATGCGTAACAAAGGACAGTGATGGGCATGCAAACCGTCTCATGGAGGCAAAGATACAGGAGTTTGAGGGAATGTGAAATTTCACATTTCCCCCAGAATCCTCCCCCCCCCACCTCTGCCAAAAACCGTCCAAAGGTCTTCCTCTCCATGGAGTATTTTGTCGCCTCATCAAGCGCTCTCTGGGCCAAACCGGTAGCACCTGCAGCCACCTTAAAAAAAAAAAAAAAAAAAAAGACAGCGAATCTTAAGTCAGGAAAATGACTTTAAACAAAACCACAGGATTTAGCAAAAATGGGTTCTTTCAGAGACGAGGCTGAAATCCTTTTGTAGTGTGACCCTACACTTTAAAATCACTCAGAAGAGATTATAAAAAGAAAAACAAAAAGTGATAGGAATGATCTCCCCCCTGGCAAAAAAGTGGCATAGGTGAGGTTCTCTCATGTTTGTTTTGTAATTGTCAGAGTAACAATGCAAAGGGAACCACAAGCCGTTTCAAAGTTAATTTCAAATAAAACACAGGGCTGCCAACTTTGGCCAGCTGGCTGGAGTGAGATTTTCAATTTGAGACAAGTCTGCACAGGCATGTATGCAACAGTTTTATTACCCTTAAATAGTTCTTATGGTTTGCAAACTAGCCTAATGCTTTTGATGTAGCTAAATTTTAGGTTACTGGTTTATTATGGAATATATATTTCACTCAAGATTTCTTGGGTGAGCAAGAGTTTGAAAGCTTGAGTGTCACGCCGGATGCGCGAGCTGGCAACCCTGAAAACACATGTTTTTTTTTTCCCAACCGAGTTGATTTGTTTGCAGCATTTTATAAAATATGGTGTTTGAAAACTTTTCAGCTTTACGATTCCGGGACAGAGCAGCCACCATGATAGGAACACACAGGGTGTTAGATTCACTGCTGCTACATCACTGGTATGGAAACTGCACCGCCGCTGAAAATACATCCCCCACCAAAGGAATGTCAAACTCACAACACAGAAACACCACAAGCTGGACTTTCACACTTTGCTTAATGTTCAATATACCGGAACCTATGTTGAATATTCACTCAAACACATCTACCTCATGCCAAATTTGCACTTGCTACAACTTGTCTTTTTCACTTGAACTCCAATTGCACATGACCATTTTGTATTCTATTCATTAAAAAATGTAGTTAGATTTATTATTTGTGAAATTTATGTTTTAGATTTTTTTGGCATATATTTTTTTCACCTTTATAATGCATCATGGGGGACCTGTGTGGAACGACATTTCAGTACAGTGTATACTGTGTATATTGTTGTATTGACAATAAACCAATCTTGAATTCGCTGCTGTTAACACTAATGGCACATTAGCCCACACAAAAGGGCTGCATATGTCGAAGTACATCTCGCTTGGAGGTTAAAGGTGCTTGTTGTTCATTGGTTAGGGAAACGGGCGGTTCTAGTGTTACCTGGGTAGTTGTGCCCTTTAACCACAGTGTACTGCCTACCGTTATACCGTCATCTCTTATTCTCTTTCAGGTATTTAAGAAGTATGGGACTCACCGGTGGCCTAGTTTTGTCGAAAGCTCCCATGGCAACCTTAAAGCCGGCACCTTCACCAATCAGAACGTTCTCAGCCGGGACCCTCACATCCTCAAATGTGATGCCGCGCGTATCTGAGCATCTCTGGCCCATGTTCATCTCCTGAAAAAAAAAAAAATCGCACGCGAACATCAGCCTGCTTCCCCACAAGTCTCGCATGGCCGTGGCATGTGTGCGTTTACCTTCCTGCCAAGCTGAATGCCAGGCGTGTCGGCATCCACGATGAAGCCGGTGAAGGCCTTGCCGGCAGGACTTTTGGAATCGGCGTCTGTCCGTGCCAAAACGAAATACCTACATACAGATTTAACAAAGAGAAAAAATGTATATATATACAAATCAAAATTAGCTTACTGCCCTGACCAAACAACGGCAGGTGTTAGTCTGAAGTTAGCTGAAGGGAGAAGGGTTTGCCCCGAAACCACAGCCCTTGTGAGAAATGTTTTTTGCAATATGTTAGGCTGTATGAACAGGCGATTAGATTGAGATACTTTATTTATCCAGAAGACAGTTTAGGTGTCCAGTAGCTTATACACAGTATACATACACGTAGGCATACAGACCTATGACATTCACACATACATACATACTGCAAAAAATACAAAGGAAAACATCGACTGGCTGGATAAAAAGCTCCAAGAAGGGAAGGGACTGTGTTAAGGTGAACATATTATACAAGTTTGATCACAGCATCAAGTAACTGCTCATGAACTCTGCAAGCAAACAGCACCCCTCCAAACGACAGGTGTGTTTCACAAAGTAAACCTTAAAATCCCAACATACCCAGAACACAATGTTAAAAAGCAGGGAGAGCCATCCAGCAGCACGATCGGACCGCAGACCACTCAGTGTTATAACCGCCCCCCCATCTGGCTCGGGGGACGCTCACCAGTTCGCCTTCCCTCCGTTGGTGATCCACATTTTCTGTCCGTTGATGATGTACTCATTCCCCTTCTTCTCTGCCCAAGTCTTAATTCCGGCCACGTCCGACCCCGCCCCCGGCTCAGTCACGCAGTAAGCCTGCCCCCAAATACCGAACATCAGCTCAATCACATCCAGTCACTGTCCATTCAGCACAACCGCTAGGCTGACTGGGCCCCTGAACAAAGCAATCAGCCAGCACAACAAGCCAGAAACATGTAGGTGGCTGCTCAGAGAGACCCCCAGGGACCCCCAGCAAGGCCAAAAGCCTGACACTTACACACATCAGCGGTTCCTCTGTCATTCTTCCCAGGTATTTCTTCTTTTGCATGTCATTGCCTGCAATAATCACTGGCATTTGCTGCAAGGAAATATTACGAGACATTAATGATCCCCGTTGGGAAATTTTCTTTTCACCTACCCCATCCTGCTCTCCATAACACAGACATACATGTAAGTGAGAGTAAGCTTGGCAGTGAAGGGCAGCCACCTGCCGTGGTGCCCACAGAGCTGGGGGTTAAGGGCCTCGCTCAAGGGCCAACAGACGTGACTATTCTGCTTAGCCCGCAGAGCCACATGCTGCCCCAGTTAAACCAAGGATTCAAATCAAACCTTATCAAAAACACACTGGTCAAGTAGAATGCATTTTAAAATATATTTTAAGATGCTTATCATTTGTGGGCTGGACATTTTCAAATATCTAGAAAGACCCAGGGAAGCCTCACCCCAAGGGAGTTGGCCTCAATGGCCGTCTGGACCCCCGTACAGCCATAGGCCAGCTCCTCTGTTATCAGGCAGGAGTCAAATATCCCAAGACCCATGCCACCTGAAGGGAGAAGGACAAGCACCATTATGGGGGGTGGGGGTGAGGGGGGTGCTGCGCCCACAAAGTCAAGCAGAGACAACGTACCGCAGGAGTCAGGGATGTGACTGTTCATGAGGCCGAGCTCCCACGCTCGCTTGATAAGTGGAAACGGGTACTAAGAGATAAGAATTTAATATGATTACGATAATCATTGTACGGCGATTGTCCATCAGTACCTGACTGACACAATTTCTCCAGCCAGAAACGCACCTCTCCACTCTTGTCATAACTCGAAGCGGCAGGAATGATCTCCTCCCTGGCAAACTTCCGCGCTAGTTCCTGAAACTCCTTCTGTTGATCGGTTAGCTCTGTGGGAGTGCCTACAGTTTAATATCTCTGCTCTGAAGATGGGTAAAGACACTATCTTGGGCAGAGGGGACTCACCAAAGCTGAAGCCTCCCTGGGCCGCCCTGGCGGAGCTGCTCGCCGGACTGGCCTTGGTGCCCTGGAATCGCAGGCCGGTTCGGGCGCAAGACTGTAGCACCTGGGTGAGGGTTTAAATGCAATAATGTATAGAACCGGCCAGATGCTGACTGCACGCGTGCTGAGAGATTGGCCGCGGTTTTTGGACCTGCATGCGGTTATGCCACCATATATTTCAGCTGACACACAAAATCCCCCGAGGGTGACGGTGACTCCCTCCCATCTAGGAGGACCCACGGGAAAGCAAACTGCGCGACAGCTAATTCACACGGGTGGTCTGGGCTCGATTCAAGTCCAGAATCAAAAGGGATACTAATGCAAAGCTAAGGCGTACTCATAAAGTAGAGAAAGAGACAAAAAGTTATCATATAATAGAAGACAGCAGGAATATACCAGGCTTGATCACAATAGAACGCGCATTTAAACCCGAGAAAGCCGTCATGTGCAGAGAAAAACACAACAAGGTAAAGTGAAAGATAAGAAACATTTTATAATGGTTGTTTTAAGTTACTGCGGTGCTTTAACCTAAAATAGCTTACCTTGCGAAACATTGTTATTATCCCGTCAAAGCACCGACCGCTCACTGCACAGTCCCACAATCTGACCTTTGCCTTAGAGAGAAAAAAGTGTCGATACAGCCAATCAGAGCCCGCCACTTTGCTGCGTCCGACCAATCAACATTGCCCATTTTACCACATGGCTTCTCCGTCAGCTGACCTTGACTTCTTACCTACTTTGTTATGTAACGCAGTTTTTAATTGTTATAGTTTACATTTCATATTTTTAATTGATTACACATTTCGTAGACATCTAAAGAAAAAATGTTTTTCGGGAAATTGAATTGGCTTTCAGAGCCATACAGTCAGATGACGTAATGTATTTTAGATGTGATATACAGTTTACTTAAATTAATCATGGAATGCAATTTTTCGTCAAACAAATCTTTATTAGTAGCCTAAGGTGTCAAGGCAGGAAAGAATTATTATGGGTTATCAACCTTTTTTGAACGACGAACTCTCAAATTATTGGGGGTTTTCAACCTTTTTTTTGAACAACGAATCCCCAGATGAAAATATAGGCTATGAGTGTTGGGACTCGCAATCACAAATGCATGATCAGATGATTAAGGACCTGGTGAACTTTCATGCTTCTTACTCCACTTTAGTATTTTTCCCGTTGAGTTAATCGGATTGTAACTCATTTCGACAATGCATGAAACGTCTTTGCGGTCCCCCAGCGGGACTCGGAGCCAAAGTTGAAAGTCGTTGTTTAATTCCCGATTTTTAAATAAATTTTCATCTGTTTCGCAGATATAAAATTAACACAAACACACAGAGAAAGAGAAGGGGAGAAACAGAAAGAGAGAGTTCCCAGGTATTTGGTTGGCTTCACATTCCTCTGTTTACTGTACTGATGACATTTTCAGTTTGTGTAGCCATGGCAACACTGCATCATCCAGTCTGCTTACTGTAAGGGTGTCATGTAGCATTTTTGATGTGTAAATTCCCACGGACCGACAGTTTTATAAATTGACGCTGAGAAAATTACTGGTAAAATTGAATATCTTTATGATTGCAATGCCCAGCTCTCAGGATTAAAGTTTAAATTCCCTGGATTTACAAGTAACTTTCCTCCCTGATGTCTATCACATTTTGATTTCTTCATTACATTTTATGGATGAAATATATTTTCAATTGATATCCAATTTCAGTTGTATATCCAATTATAGCGTTAATCCCTGTCTGCTAATTGCAAATATCTTCGATTCCAACTGCATGAAACATTGTCTTCATGTTATTGTGTTGATAGTATTTGTATATGTTCTCTTGAATGAATGAACTTTAACTGGCGTCAACATAATTTTCAGGTAGTGGTTTTAAAGCACTGCTTCATTCGTATTATTATGTAGAGAGGGTGGCATGGTGTTGCCTCACACCTCTGGGACCTGGGTTCGAGTCCCCACCTGGGTTACATGTGTGTGGAGTTTGCATGTTCTCCCTGTGCCGTCCGGGTACTCCGGTTTTCCCCTACAGTCCAAAGACATGCTGAGGCAAATTGGACTTGCTACATTGCCCATAGGTGTGCCTGTGTGTGTGACTGGTGTGTGAGTGTGCCCTACGATAGGCTGGCCCTCTGTCCAGGGTTGTTCCCTGCCTCGTGCCCGTTGCTTCCGGGATGGCCTCCGGATCCCCCGCTATCCAGTAGGATAAGCGGATTGGACAATGGATGGATGGATGGATATTATGTAGAGTTAAAAAACAACACAGTGCTTCAGCAGAAACACAGAGCAGTAGAACCCAGGTTCGGTGTCAGGCTCAGCCTGTACTGTACGTGAGGCGCTGCTCAGGATAGCGGGGCTGCGATCTGTTTTTCCTCCTGGGACAGCAAGCATACAGTAATGTCATCTCTTTTCTCACTGCACAGGATGTGACTGGATTCTGTGTCTCGGTATTTCTCAGAACCTTATCAAAACACTCTGTGCCGCTCCATATTAAACAAAATCTGAAAATAATTTCGCCTGCTTTCATATAGACCTAATCAGGAAATTCTGCTTCTTGCGAATTTTAAAGTATGTCTGCCGTATTATATCTACCGAAAACATGTTCAATGTGAAAATTTAATACTCCGGAGAGTTAATTAAGTTTTCATTTTCCTTAGTTAAGGCACCCACATGCAGTATGTCGTTACGGACTCGCGACGGATGCATATGACGGATTCTTGCGGCTACGCATTAATAATCGACTTTCATGTGGGAGTTCACTTTCTAGTTTTCAGAATTTATGTTGAATGTCAGAACTTTAATCATACATTTCCCAAAGTAAAAGCGACACAGTTTCTCTACCTCACCAAGCTGCCAATTGAAGGTGTTCAGTATGCCGCCGTCCTCTACAATAAAGAATATACAGTTTTCAGTTAATTTTGTCTGAACTTGCTGCACAAAATGACACATCACGACAATTATGTACTTTTAAAAGGGTAAAGAAGTCAATCTGCACACAAAACGACCTTTACTAAAAGTTCATTTTGAGTTTTCCTGATGCCTTGGTACACAGAGGAATGCCATTTTCATGTTTCATGATTTGTTTGGTACGGAAGCGTATCACTGCCACGACATAATAAAAATATTCTCACTATTACGTCATAACGTGAAAACATCACATTAAAATGAGAAATCGTATCACGTGAAAACGTAAAAATGTTACCTTATAACGTGAAAACACCACATTATTATGTCGTGGCAGTAATACGCTTCCGTAGTACGGCTTGTTTGTCTTGGTACCAGGGAATAATGTAAAACGTGAACCTTAAAGGTATTCAATTAAATAACATAAGAAAAAGACTGGCTGTAGTATGATCTAAAGTAGCCCATTCAACCAAATGATAGGGCAGTTATTCTTTTGCTAATAATAAACTGCACAACTATGAAACGCCAATTACTGTATTATCACCCTTACCGGAACTTGACTTAAAAAGGTGAAAATTTAAGTAGCAAAAAAATAAAGAAAGAAATGCATTTTATTCAATTCAATTTTACCACTAGAGGTCGCCATAATCGTGTATTACAAAGAGATTGCGTTCCTCTGTGCAGTGTCGTCCCGTTTCGTGCCGGTTAGTACCTTTACTGTTTACCAAAACGACGAGTAAATCCAAACATTAGAAAACTCCTGTGCTGCTTTTCAAATCATTGTAACAAAAGTGATGGGTATAAAGCTATATTTTCTGAAAAATTGACATGTCGACAAGTAAAAGGCTTTTGAAATGTTCAGCAAAAAACGACCTGGGCTGCTTAATCATCTTCAGCACTACACGGTCAGAAAAAAGAGCACCGATTTGTACCTTGGCTTGTCACTGGGGCTGTACCCTCAGGGGTCTGCCAGATGTATCCTATAGCTGATGGTAATTGTACCTTTTACAATACATAAATGGACTATGGGGGACATTCTTGTACATAAATGTTTGTACCTTGGGGATGTCAGAGTCTGCTTCTGTACCTTAAATTGGACTTAAAGGTTCATTTACCTACAGCGGGTGTACAACAGGCAGAGCCCACACTGGGGTACAAATAGGTACTTTTTTCTGACAGTGTGTGATGCCCTAGAAACTGACTCCCGGTGTCTAAATCTCCTCTATCTCTGTAGATTCTCCTGCCAGCCTGGGATCTCTATAGCAGTCCAAGAGCGGTGAGGTTTGAGGAAGTGAGGCGAGGTGTAGAGTCCCTGACCTCGGATGGTGGCCCGGCAGCACTGTCTGTCTCTACCACGAGCACCACTGTGCCCATATCATAACTCAGCCCAAAAAAGCTTTGCCTTGGGCGACGTGGGAACACATGTTTTAAATAATAGTCAAGATGCAAGACCTGGTAGAGGTACATAGATGTTAATTGATTTTCACATAGGCCTATCCCGTCTTACTCTCCTTAAGACCCACAGCCTCGTATGAATATAAGAGAGAAAATGAAAAAGCTTTGATACAGAAGTGACACAAGTGACTAGCCCACGTGTCACTGTAACTGTATAAAACAAAGCGTCACCCTCAGGAACATAACTGATCGCACTGAATATTTAGCGAGCAGATTACAATTTGCATATGGACCTGTCGTGTTTAGGCGGACGAGGAAAAAAAACGATAATGGAGAAGGTTATCAGCATCACACAGTTTAGGTAATCCATCTGCTAACCACACATGTCCCTCAATGTGAGTGGAAGTCCCATCTTGAGGGAGGACTGAGGTCCGAGTCAAGAAACGGAAGAGCAGCGCAGGTTTTACGTTACGAGTGATAACCATTAAAATGTAACTTCAATTTATGCCTATGTTATATAAAGTGTGATCAAGAAATTACAATACTACACACATGTAAAAAAAATGCTATAACTTTTAAATGACTGTATAAATCATTAATTGATAAACCTAAATGTGGTGCGTATGCTATAAATGTGAATGGATGTGTCTCTGGATGCATCAGCAGGAAGAAAGATACCCAAAACGGGAAATGTGCGCGTCTCCTTTAAGGAGACTATTTTGATGCTGTTAGGGTATGAGCTCCCACACAGCGCACTAAATGACGCTTGGCTCTGCTGTAAACAGCACTGACGTTACACTGCGTGGTTTAGACAGTTAAAAGAGAGAGGTCATTATAAAGAGAAGACTCTGCTCCCGCTTTTATCCTCACATGCCATCATAACAACGAAGGCGCATCACGGTCAATCTGTCCACGGTGCAATGGCACGGAAAACTGAAATCCCTTCCTCTTACTATGGTGAGTGTTTCCAGAGAGTGACAAAAGCCGCATTTTCTGTCAGATCTGAGGGAAGTACGCCTTCTCTATAACGCAGGCGTGCTGCCTCGACTGTAACGCAAACCCGTTTATTGTTGTGGTCAAACTCCGAAGGGTGTGGAGTGGCGCTGAAAATATTTGATCATTTCATGGAAATGTATTTTAAAAATCTCGATTTTACAGAATGACAGTAGATCTCAGAGTATTTTTGTGTCTTTATGACTGTGTTGCGTCCACATATAGCAAATGCGTTTAATGTTAAAAACGACCAGCTTTCTTTCAGCACATGTGTGTAGTGTTTAGTGAAAGTGAAAATAATTATAAGGAAAGTAATTTCTGGTCTGAGATTATTGCATTGGCATTGTTTTTTTCGCCGTTTTGGTTTTGGTACGTATTGTCCGAAGGCGAGTTTGCTTGCTCAGGAAATGCATGACCTCTGCCGTCCAGTCACGTGTGTCCAGTTGTGCTGTCACCTCTGCGCCTCCACCACGTGCGTTGTAGCCTGTGTCCTCCAGTTGTGCTGTCACCTGTGCGTCTTCTCCAGGTACGGTGTCACCTGTGCGCCCCCTCCAGGTGTGCTGTCACCTGTGCGCCTCCTCCACGTGCGCTGTCACCTGTGCGCCTCCTCCAGGTGTGCTGTCACCTGTGCGCCTCCTCCGCTTAGTACCCGACCGCACGATCATTTGCCGGGCTCAGTATGGATCCGTGCCCTGACACTCAAACTTTTGTTTCGGAGAGTTTCATTTGGCAAGTGACAGAGGAGACACTGGGAAATAGCGTGCAACTGTTCTGTAACATGTGAATGATAACATTGAAATTACAGTATACTTGGTGTACCATAGTTGATGTTTTACATTAATTTCAAAGTCAGTTTTAAAAGCGAGTTGCATTTCAAGCATTCTACGTCTATTTGTTGCGAGAATGCGAAGTTGAGAACGGTATGCATCGGAAATCTCAAACCGCATGTCCTCTTAATTATGGAGGGACAAAAACACGAAAGGTAATTCGGTTTTAATAATAACCCTCATCGGTACAAACTGGTTTTGACAGCAGGGTAAAAATCAGCACATACTTTACCCGCTTATTATTAACGGGGCAATTCCATCCATCCATCCCCTTCTATCATTTATGCTTTTAAATGGGTTACTTGATTGTAAGAGAAATGTCGATGTTTTTTATGTTCAATTAATGTCCTTTGTACTGGGAATCTGGCGTATAAAACACGTTATGAAAAATACACATATATTAGCCTATGCAAACCGAGGTCTTTTCATGATGGCCATAAAAAGGCTGATTTCAGCATTTAATTCCTAGCAATGGTTCGAATAAGGTTTTGGGCCGTTTCCATTAAATGTTAATTATGTATAGACGAGTACCGAATTAATATAGTGTTTATATGTATACGCCGATTAAGGCGGTGTTATTTTCATGACTGACTAAACCGCATATGTAGAAAAAGTGCTATCTCATGCCGTGGGGTTTCGGTTGAAGGGACATTTAATGGGTTTATCACTGTACGATTGTTTAGTGCGGCGCTACACAGTCGTTTTACACGGCAGCTCTCTCAAGCCAGTGCTGCGTCTGACAGTGTGTGGAGAGGCGTTTGAATTAATGCGTTTCTAGGTTAATCTCAAGACATTAATCCCAAGGAGCAGTACGGTCAGGGCCTGTGCGCTTACACTCAGAGGGGACCCGAATTGTCGCGGTGCCTCCGTCTGTCACGGACAGAAGCGTCATGCCCTTACAGCCTCTCCGCCGCCACCGCTCACTCTCCGGCTGCAGCGCAGCGGGGACGATCGGCAAAATGAATCGTGCTGTGACAGTAGACCGGTGCGCGGTTTCATTCCCCCTGTGTGTTAATAGTTCATACTACAACGCTGTTGTGTTACCGGTACCTGCAGAACACGCGATGAAGGGCTCACCTGGAGCTGCTGAGGTCCCTATCTTTACCTCTGATCTGAATGGTTTAACCGTGAAAACGGTGGTGAAATTTCAATATGTTCAAGGATTCCCTATGTTCCTCTACTCGTACTGTACTACATTACATGTTATATAGATGTATAATTCTAAATCATCGTTGGACCTGCACCTCCATGGTGAATGGGGGATCATGTTCCCACACACATCCCGTCGTGTTCGGTTTTCTGGAACATGCCAGACTGTCCGCCTGCCTCGTGCAGCAGCGGAGATAGTAACAGTTTAGGTGCAAACATCCCTATAGGGAAGACTGATGAAATCCCTGCTAGATGAGGGCTGGGCACAGCACCTCTGACAGATAGAGATTCCCGTTTAACCTGTCATTTGTGTTATTGGTCCTTGGCTGTATCTGTCTGGCTCTAGCATGGCTCTATGCTCTCTGCATCTCCATCCTGACAGCTCATTCTCTCTCTCTTTCTCCCTCTCTCCTCCTTCCTCATATGCTTGCAGAGCCCCCACAGCCCCTGCTCCTTATTTAGCTCCAATATACAAAGTTACTCAGTTGCACAGGTGTCCCCGAGACGGGCCGTTAGAGCGGATTGCTGCAGCGCTGACTGAGCAGCCGCTCAGGCCGATGCCGCGCCCCCGTTACCCACGTAGGAGGTCAGCCTAGCACCCCCGTTAGCCGCTAGGAGATTAGCCTAGCGCCCCCGTTAGCCGCGTAGGAGATTAGCCTAGCGCCCCCGTTAGTCGCGTAGGAGGTCAGCCTTGCTGGGCCACCAAGGAGAACAGCTTTAGCATCCTTGCTTTAAGCTCTGCAGTTATATTTAAGCTGCCAGATTGTATATAGGCAGGATTGGTTTAGCTGCCCCTATCTTTTCCTTCTAAGATCTACATCCATCTGGGGGCCCATGGACCCCGCCTGCCCATACCCCCACCTCACATTTAAACCCTGTGTGTCCCAAGCATCCCCCAATGGGCTGATTAAGAGCACCGTCGTTGATGTGATGTGATGTCATGGGTTCCTTGGTCTCCTGCAGAGGAACCTCCCTTACCTTCTACCTTCTCTGTTTTCCCTTTATGTCTCTAATGAAGCCAGATGGTGAGAATCTCCAAACTGTTAGAGTTGAGGGGGGGTGACAACTGCTGTTATATAAAGATGATCCATAACAGTTGGCCAGACAGTCCTTTTTGGTTGGCGGTGTGCGTAAGTGAGTGTGTGTCCGTACACTCACTCCGTGACAGTCACACTTCCAGACTCGCACACTCTCGCCAACCTTGGAGTAATGACTGCCGCGCACAGGAAGTGCTTTTGCACCACGTTTGGCGACTTCCTGTAAGCGACAGCCACACAGATGAGGTAATTTTGCCCCAGTTTAAATGGAGGAATAAAGCTGGCCCTTGACTCCTTCACCGTCATGATCCTCCCTCCATCTGCGTTGTTCATTCTTGAGCACAAGCAGCTGAAGCAGTACTGCATGCTGGTCTCTCTTCCTTATGATCTTTCACTCGACTCGCTTCATCTCTCTCCCGGAGCTGCAAGGCCAGGCCGCCTCTCGATGTGCAGGATGCCTGACAGGCTGCTGATGTTGCTGAGCAAGGAGGCCAGTTTTCTGGGATCCCTTAGAGCGTGAATATGGAAGAAGCTTTTCGTTTCCCGGTCGACGGACTCCGGCTGAATTCTCTCGCAGCCTTTTGTTACTCAGCTTCAGTTGCTCGTGACCTTTTTTCGCCTGTTGGATGGGTTGTCTAATAACTCATAGTATAACCCCTAATGATGTAACAATGAAAGCAAAAACCATTTCATAAACTAGATGTTTACACCTGTTTCCATCTGACAGCAACATTCTGCAACATACAGATTGGGGGTCAGTTAGTAATAAGCATTTAGTGATTTAGTAAAAACAGGAAAAATATAAATGCCATGTATTACTATGGTAAATAACACATAAATTGTATCAGTTGGCTAGGATCTCTTTACTCTAATTTAATAAACGTAAAAAATGTCAAACTCTAGGTGTCCTCTGGGAAGAACGAAGCTTTGTCATGCTGGAATTTGCGTGATGTTGACTTTGTATAGCTGCCCTCCCGCTGGCAGATGTGTAGCCGCTGAATATGGCGAACACAGCTTACTGGTGTGTGAGCGATCATGGGCTGTCACTGTACAGTGTGTCGCACTGCAGATCTGTAGCCGCTGAATATGGCGAACACAGCATACTG
>JAABNY020000043.1:974060-986484 GCA_015164015.2 Brevimyrus niger | reverse complement strand
GATCTGGGGAACACTAACAGAGACACTGACTAAATACAAAACACAAGCTAGACTTAACAAGCAACAGGTGACTCCAAATAGGGCAAAACAGGAGGTAACGAGGTGGGTGTGGCACACAATCAGGATTGTTGGGAGCAGGACGTTACAGCAGTGTTGATAATTTTTTCCCTGCGCAAGACAAGAAGTTTCCTTTCTGCAGTGCAGGTTCGGTGGTGATTAATGTAGCAGCAACCTTTTCATTGGTGAAAAAAGGAATCGATAGATGGGGTGCTGGGCTGGCAGACCTAAGTGTGAGACTCATTAAAGGGACTCCTTCCATATGGATTGTATGTGTTATGTAAAGTCTGTGAATAAGAAATATGTTCCTGTCAGACACGTTTTTGTCTCTTACTAGTGAAGAAGGCTACAGGAGGAGGTGGACATGATCAGTCAGAGCAGAATCTACAGGAAGAGAGGCATAATCTGTCAGGGCAGAATCTACAGGAAGAGAGGCATAATCTGTCAGGGCAGAATCTACAGGAAGAGGGGGCGTGTTCTGTCAGGGCAGAATCTACAGGAAGAGAGGCATAATCTGTCAGGTCAGAATCTACAGGAAGAGGGGGCGTGTTTTGTCAGGGCAGAATCTACAGGAAGAGGGGGCTTGTTCTGTCAGGGCAGCATCTACAGGAAGAGGGGGCGTGTACTGTCAGGGCAGAGTCTACAGGAAGAGGGGGCACGTTCTGTCATGACTGAAACTACAGGAAGTGGGGGCGTGTTCTGTCAGGGCAGAATCTACAGGAAGTGGGGGGTGTGTTCTGTCTACATTATCTTACTGGTTTTGCTCCCATTCTTACAGTGAGGATTTTCACTGAATCTACCTATCTATCTTTTGCATGCTCTGGAACCTTACTGTACATTTTCAGGAAGGACTTTGTGCTGTTTTGAAAGGTGCTCCTGCCCTAATAAATGAAGATACCATGTGGGTTCAGTACTCTATGAGATGAGCCTTCTAGAATGGGCATGTATAGTTATGTGAAAAAATTAGGACACCCATTAAATATTTATTACTTGATTGAAAAATATCAACATATCCAGGTGCAGATCCAGAGGGGGGTGCACCGGCTGCACACTCCCCACCCCCCTTATTTTTCTATGCATAACAATTTGTTTACTCCTGTTCCTCTGACGAGCTGTAGCCAAGTGAACAAAAATATCATATACCATATACCATAGATTCGCACCTACAACACTCGCTCTAGTGGCTGCGCCCCCCCCCCTTTCCAAAAATATCCCCTGATATCAATATTGAATCTTGTTTCAAATTATATTTGTAAATAAAGGTGATAACTGCATGACTGAGGAAAAAAACAAGAAACAAATTCACTTGTTTCACAAAAGAAATTAACTAAGATACCAATACCTACTGAGGAATAAGTTAGGACACCCTGTGCCCTAATAGCTAGTATTTCCCCCTTTGGCTTAAATAACTTCAATGAGACGTTTCCTATAACCATCTATCAATCCCTGACATCGACTGACAGAACATTTTCCCCACTCTCCAATGCAGAATTCCTTAAGGTGTGTGATGTTTGAAGGGTGTCTTGCATACACTTCCTCTTCAAGTTACCCCGCAGCATCTCAGTAGGATTCAGATCTGGGCTTTGACTGTTCCAGAACTCTTTCTCGTAAGCCATTCTTTAGTAGATTTACTGGAATGTTTTGAGTCCTTGTCATTTGCATGATTCACCCCAATTTCAGCTTCAACTTTTGGACAGATGATTTCACATTGTCCTCAAGCTTCCTCTGATATGAAGAAGAATTCATTATAGATGCTATGATGGTGAGCTGGCCAGGTTCTGCTGCAGCAAAGCAGCCCCAAACCATAACATTTCCACCCCCATGATTTACAGCTGACATGAGGTTCTTTTGCTCAAAATATGTCTTTGGTTTACACCAAACTGTCCTCTGTTACTATGTCCAAATAATTCAATTTCAGATTCATCTGTCCAAAGCACATTGTTCCAAATGTCCCAGTCTTTGTCTAGGTGAGTCTCTTGCAAACTTCAGTCTTGCCCTGGTATTTTTTTTAAAGCAAGGGTTTCCTTCTTGCACAGCTCCCATGTAAATCAGACTTGTGGGTCTCTTTCTGACGGTAGGTGCATGTACCTTGACATCGACTGTGGCAAGAGCTTCCGGTATGGCCGGTGATAACATTTTAGGTTTTTTGGAGACTTACTTCAGCATCTTGGGGTCTGAACTTGCTAGGACAGCCTGCACTGGCCATACTGGCAGTTGTTTTAAATGTTCTCCACTTGTGAATTATTCTCCGGACAGTGGAATGGCTGATTCCAAACTGTCTTGAGATCTTTTTATATCCTTGCCAGACTCATATGCATTTACATGCTTCTTTCTGAAGGCCTCAGAGAGCTCTTTGGATCTATAGGGATCTATTTGGATAAATAAGGCAGACTCCACCAAAAAGCTCTGTAATAATGTTCTAATCATTTTCACCTGATGTGGTGCATCTGAATCTATCTCCAGGCATTTTAAATAATAATGGATGTGAGGTTTTTCCTATGTGGAAATTGGCATCATAGTTCATTTCTTCTGTTAAATAAGTGAATTTGTTTCTTTTTTTTTGCATATTTGATACAGTTACATCACCATTATCTACACATATGATTTGAAAGAAGATTTAATAGTGATATATTGATATTTCTTAATAAAGAACTAAACATTTAATGGGGTGTCCTCATTTTTTCACATGACTGTATCTGTTATTACAGTGTGTGTGTATTTATGTGTGACAGCGTGAGTATGTCAATGAGATTGAATTTGAAATCCCGTACTGCATTCCACTGACCCACATGTGCTCTGCTGGCTTCATATCGATTGTGTCTGAGAGACCATTAGATTTTGGGGCAGACGACATGCTGACCATCCATTAACTGACAACGTTAGGTACATGTCTTTCTGACCTGGGATCTCAAATATTCCTCACCCAGAGAGCAGAAAATTGGGGGAGATTAATGTATTACAGAATGAATTGTAATCCCTTGACATGTTGCGTCCATGTATTCATGTCCAGTTCGCCTCGCTGTCCATATGGCTGACGCTCTGAGCTTTTTCACTTTGGCTGGGTGTGTCGCCTCGCTCCACCACACACCGGGCCTGGCGAGTGGCTTGGAGCCGAGCATGTTATTCATTCATTCCGGAGGAGCAGGAGAGTGCAAAGTTGGTATGTCTACATTTGCAGATGGGACCCCTTTTTTTTTTTATAAGAATGACGGAGGAGGGAAAGTGGAGAAAGAGCCGGATTGGGTCAGGGAGAGCTCCTGCTCCACCTTCAGTCATGGGCATGGATGCGGGCGGGAGGCCTTGGCTTAAGAGTCGGGCTCAATTTAGCGACTGTGGGCTTTGAGCTGCCGGAGTGTGAGGACAGGAAGGCAATGCGAGATAACTGGGGGGGGGAGGGGTGTCACCTGTGATTTGGATATTTTTTGAGCTATGAGCAGACGACACCTCAGTGATGTCTGCCTGAATCACACACAGGCGACAAAACCTCTACTGTCTGTAGCAGAGGAGACAGGATAATGAAGATGTTTGCCGCTATTAATGTGTCTGCTGAAGGTACATATTAAAGGGGCCTGTGCAGCAGACATGCAGGGTTTGCATTGGTCTGAAAGAAAGATCTTGTAGATGTGGTCAGAAAGGGTGCTTCAGGTCCATCTCCCCAAGCCACTGTCAGAGAACACTGGGGAATATCACTGCTGCTGCCCAGTGGGCTTCCAGAGATGGGGGGAGGGATGTCATGGTGTCAGATGACATTTGAGTCAATCAGCTGTGCTAAACGATGATAAGACAGGAGGGAGGGCCTCCGAATCCTGCAGGATGAAGTACAGAGCCATCGCTTTATTAATTCAACTGGTTATTGTTTTGAGGACTACAGCTGAGACGAGCTCACAAAAGGGGGTTTATATCCAGAGATAATGGCTGTCCGCAGGGAAATTAAAAAGCTTTAATAATGGGCAGGAATTTGTCAATACAAAATTTTGTCTTTCTGGTAAACAAGACTGTCAGTGGATTTCACAATTTGAGTCAGGCCAACGTGAAGGCTGCTGTGTGGTTGACAGTGATGGGACATGGCAGGATAGGATGCTGGGGTGACAGTGATGGGACATGGCAGAACAGGATGCTGGGGTGACAGGCAGCACCAGCAACTGCCTGCCATCACCTGCCCGGTCCCCTCTTTGAGATCCAAATGTTAAAACTGGGACAGCGTGAATTGGGACTTTGCCATCTTAAGAAGAATTTGGTGATCACTGGTCATTGTTAACACACCACACAGTGCGCAACAACGAGATGTGTCCTCTGCATTTGACCCATATGTGACTTTCGTGACATAGCAGGGGGCAGCTAATTCAGCGCCCGGGAAGCGGTGCTCGGGGACGGTACCTTGCTCAGGGTACCTCGGTGGTGACTTGCTGGTGGGGAATTCGTACCTGCAATCTTTCAATCACAAGTGCGCTTCCCTAAACATCAAGCCACCACTGCCCAGTCGACTTCCACTACCGGCCTCTGTGTCCGGTCCCTCCCAAGGTTATGATAATGTAAAGCATTTTGAGATGATGTAATGATGTGAATGGAATTGAATTTAATTGAATTGATGGGACATGGAAGAACAGGACTCCAGTGTGACAGTGATGGGACATGGCATATGGTGTTTTGCTTGATCTCCTGATCATTCCCGGTACAGTGGCTGTGCTGTCTGAAGTGAAACTAGAGAGAAGAAAGACTCAGTTCAGGGTGGAGTTTGAAAGTGATGAAGAAACATCCCAACATGTTAGAAGTTCCTGACATAGCTAGAGAAGGGCTAATGAGAGCCACCCCCACCCGCAGTGGCCACCTGTCCCTCACACAGTCCTGTGCACACACTCACTCTGTGCCAGCTTATTTCCATTCCCTGCAATCACTGATACCTTTACATCCTGGATGGAAGAGCAGATGGGCTTTAATTGACAGTGTCCTTAATTAAAACCACATGGCAGGAGATTGGGTTCAATTCACAGTTTAAATGAGAAACATACTTGAGCAAAAATTATGTACATTTCAGTGATTCTTTGCTTTCCCGTGTTCAGAAGATGGTGAATTTCTCATGGGGTGTAAGTTTATGACAACACATTTTTTGTGCTGCGAATGTCACATGTGTCAAGTCAAAGCTCTAGTCAGTTACAATGTTAATGGGAAATAATTAAACCCTTGATCTTTCATACCTGTGCATTTTTATTCCCGGCTAGATGAGGATATCAGCTAATGCCGATCGCTGGGCTAGATGGGGCTATCAGCTAATGATGATCATTCAACTAGACGAGGCTATCAGCTAATACCGATTGCTTGGTTAGATGGGGCTATCAGCTAATGTCAATCATTCAACTAGATGAGGCTATCAGCTAATGTCGATCATTCAATTAGACAAAGCTATCAGCTCATACAGATCACTCACCTAGATGAGGCTATCAGCTAATTTCGATCATTCAACTAGATGAGGCTACCAGCTAATGCTCATAGTCAGTTCATCATTTTGTGAACTGAGGCTTTTGGCCAAAGTTAATTTTTAACTTGACAAGGCTACTAACCAATACTAATGATTCAGCCAGACTAAAACCAAACATCGCACCTCTCTCGCAAACTGATAGCAGCTCCTTGATATGCACAAATGAGGCACAGTGTTCTGAAAATCTGTTGTTCCACTATTCAACAGCGGCAAAATTAGCCAGCAACATATTTTATTGCAGCAACGCTCGCCATCCGTACAGCTAATTTTACCGCCGGTATCTAATGTTTAATAGCATCATACAGTCTAGTCATTATACCATGGTATATGGTGTTTTGACAGTATTTTAAAAAGCAGCACTATTCCAGCGTTTCCCAGTAATATTTGGGAATTAATTTGCCTAAGGTGGGATGTTTCAGGTAGGCAGTGCTAACAGCTAATGCTAATCATCTCAACAGTCACTAATGCTGTTTTTTCTTGGCAGGTGAGCCGCGGAAGTTTGACCCAACTTTCCGAGGACCCGTACACCACAGGTAGGTGCAGAGGGGATGTGTCTGGGAGAGGGTTGTCCGATTTCCAGCTGCTCTGAGACCTAATTTTTCTTTCATCTTTCCCTGACTTTGTTCTTCCTCCATGTTATATCCACATATACTATAAAAATAAATCTGTCCTGTGAAAATGTAAATATTTTTTAAATTCAGTCATTGTTACCATGTACTGTGCTGCCTTGTCATTGACTTTATTTTTGTTCTGTAGTATCAAAAATCTTTTAAAACTTTCTAAAACAGTGAAACTGAAGGCCTTTCTGAGTCATGGTCTCGGCCCTCACAGCTCATTCTCACTGAGTCTGATAGAGTCTGAGTGAGTCTCACAGAGTCCTATGGGGTCCCATAAAGTCCCACAGACCCATAGAGTCTCACAGAGTCCCATAGATTCACACAGAGACCTACAGAGTGTCACAGAGTCCCACAGAGACCCATAGAGTCCCACAGAATCTCATGGCCGCACGTGCCTTCAGGCACCTTCCCCCCTATCATGTGACTGCCAGGGTCATGTGACTGCCCAGAAGCTGGCATGGTTTCTCCTGTGGGAAAATCAATAGTGGCACCTTATTTAAAACAGGTCATTTCAGCTGCCATTCCTCATGTACAGAACCAGACTTCCAGACGCCGCCAGTAGGATCAGGATGGACAAGCTACTGCTGGAGGGGATAGATGTTGTCACCCTTGTATTTTCTGGGAGATCAGGCTGCTGGTGACCTTTACATGTCAGGGATCCACTGACTACAATTAATTCTGCTCCTGTAAAAAAATACTGGAGTCCCTTTTTGTCCCTCACAATCTTAAAGCTCCCAGAGAAGGCTGTTATGATTATGTTATGAGTTTTATAACAGCAATGTCTAAATATTCAGCCCTAGTTAAATATCTTGCAGTCTTATGAATCTCTTATAATCGAGACAAAATCTTCTACACATGGGGCTCAGCAATTGTAGACCAAGTCCATGGAGTAATTGGCCTTTGCTCGTGGCCCCGACGTTGAAATCACTTCACCATCTCTGGTGATAGGCAGCCACTCCAATCTGCTGAGTCACACCCTGCAACCTTCAGTGGGTTGACACAAGGGCATCTCTGCTCTGGTCATATGTCAAGACTATGACTCAGCTTGAAGAGACAGTGGCTCATTCTCGGCCGTATGCCATTGTATGCAGGTCCTGTTTAGCTCACGCTGTCACTGCCTGACGGGTAACCCCAAACCCGATCCACTGACAGCCTCTTATCACAGATCTTAGGGCCGCCGGCAGGGCTCATGGTGTGTTAAACATGTGTGGTGCTTCAAAGTAGCACCAATGGGAAAGAATACTTCACTTCTCCGAAGGGGAATCGGGTCCGATTTGACGACAGAATACACGGCACAGACCTTACAGCAGATCACAGGGGTTTGAAGGCTTTGCCTAAGGCTGATACCTTCTTATTAAAAAGCATTTTATTCAGTGCAATATTCAGGTTCATTACTGACCAGGTCATCAAATCAGCATTTGAGTACCAGAAATCGACTGTGGGTGTGGTTTATCCCGGGCAATGTGCATTCTCTTCATACTGTGTGCAGATTTGGGCCACCAGGCTGGGTGTATTTTTGTGGTTTATCATGTTTATGACTGAAGGAGAATCACCCCCCCCCCCCCAGATGCTTCCCTGTAGACAGTAGACGTCCTCCATCCAGTGTTGAGCCAGCCACTCAGTCACCTCAGTTCCTAAGCACAAAGCCTAACAACAGACGGGAACCACATTACGCTGAGGATACTCTCAGGGCTATGGGGCTCGCCCAAGCTGGGATAATCACAGATAATATTGTGCATGACACCTGCATTATCGCTAATGTTTGTTCCAAAGCTCAGAAATTGTAAATGTCAACAGCTGTGGCTGCTTAAAATGTTTAGCTGAGCTTCCTCGAGGTTTTCAGGTCTGTAGCCGTCGGGATTCCGGTCGCATGGGTGCTAACGCATTAGCACATGTAGCGCCTGGTGCTTTCATCACTTCCTTTATCCATGAATGGCTGAAACACGTGCTGTGCCCCGCATCCCGTGCACAGTGATTGGTGTCTGCCAGGACTGGACTTGCTTACAAGATTTGGCAAACAGGCCTTTGGGGTTGTAAGCATGGTACATGGCTGTTCCTTCCTGCAGAACTCCACAAATTGCTATCGTTCTTCAAGTGATGGACTGGGGCAATTTCCCATGAGGCGTTGTGCTTTGTGGTTTCCCAGTGTATGAGAAGGAGAATGTTGAGCTACACGATGGGCATCGGTGACCGAGCTCGGGTGCGAGCCCCCAAGTGCTATCAAAACAATGGCTGAAGCAAATTCACTGCAGGAGCCAATGAAAAGGGGTGTAAACACTGCAGCTAGTTTAAGCTACTATGTCTCTGGTGCTTGTTAACAAACACAACTATGAGAGGTCTCCCAAATGCAGTTCATATATCAATGTTACAGAAGATGCTGTTGGTCCCATAGTACCTGTAGGCATCTCACTGCCTGTTGCAGCTAATGCCTTAGCGGGGTTGCCAACTTTGGTCAGCTGACTGGCATGAGATTTTGAATTCCATACAAGTCTGCACCTGCATTTACATGTATGTAACAGTTTTATTACCTTGTAAACTCTTTTGAGTTTGCAGACTATCCCAACACATTTAATGTAGTTAATTTTAGGTTTATAATGGAACAATTTAGAGATTTCTTGTGTGAGCATGAGAGTCAGAAAGCGTGCGAGTTGGCAGTCCTGCCATGGCATTAGCATTGTGAACCAACAGCACATGCCCCCCAATGGCCTCCTGGTGAATAGTGCACCCTCCCAGTTGACCTGCTGTTGTGACCTACTGTATGTGAACTGCTACCTGGCCAAACTGGCCAGATTCCGGGTGGCACAAGGTGGCGTGACTGCAGCCATTCCGAAGTTTGGCTTCAAAATGGTGCACTGGGGCTGGGAGGGCACACCAGGGCTAGGAGGGCACATTGGGACTGGGAGGGTGCACTGGGGCTGGGATGGTGCACCAGGGCTGGGAGGGTGCACTGGGGCTGGGAGGGCACATTGGGGCTGGGATGGTGCACCAGGGCTGGGAGGGCACACTGGGGCTGGGAGGGCACATTGGGGCTGGGAGGGCACATTGGGGCTGGGAGGGCACACCGGGGCTGGGATGGCATACGGGGCTGGGATGGCACATGGGGCTGGGGGAGGGCACATGGGACTGGGGCAGAGCACCGCTGTCAGGGAGATTCAGGGTCCCAGGCATTGGATGCCTTCAACAAAATGTACCAGTTCTGGTAACTTTTTTGCATACCTTAGTAAGCCGGCATGACTCAATCCTGTGAGCTCTCTTTTAATTGAACACTTGAAAATCCCTGAAAGGCTTTTCATTTCTACTTACAAAGCAGAAACAGGGAGGGTGTTGTTTTATTGTTGAGCAGGGCTGATCCCGCTGAGCCTCAGCTGTGAGCAGCAGTCTTAGTGCTTCAGGGCCCCTTCCCAGCAGGCTCCTGCCTCACCCCCTTTCATTCTGGAACGATACGCCTCTTATCCTCTCCGAGATCCTTACATGCTTTTTCCTCATTATATCTTGGAGGACATTCGCTGATGTGCAGCAGATGTGATGCAGAAGCTTCCCTAGTGCCTTCATGTAGCAGCCTTTCCAAATATAACCCCAGGGGGGGTCTGCAGCTCCCTGGGGGCGTCCACTTCTAATCCAACCCTCACACACACGGGGAAAGACTTCAGAACTTCTGTGCAACGTGATGTTTGTCCACGTCTCCCGTCCCCACTGCTCCTGGCACCTCTGAAGGTGTCTTCAGAATCACCAGGACTCCCGGCTCTGAACACAAGCTTTACATGCTTAACGTGTCGGAGGCTAAATATATTTTTGTAGAACTCCATAGTGGTGCTTTGAGGACCTTGGCCGTCTGCCCGTCGTTGGGGTGACGCTTCCATGGAGGTACATACCAGAAAAAGGCCTGCCAGACCGCCTGTCTCTCCAGGTTGCATTGTAAACACCTCCTTCCCGCAGCTTCTCTTAATGAGATGAGAGGCTGTACATCAGCGCACAGGTGGGTGGCGCCGACGGCGGGTCAGCATTGCCGTTTCCGTGCCAGCCAATCGCCTCCTTTCTGCAGAGTCACATGGGCCTGCCCCACCCTGCCGGAAGCAGCCACCTCTCACATGGGGAGACTCCGTGCCCTTTGGTGTCCGAGCACACAGCGTACAGCCTATAATAACTCGCTTCTTCTGCCCTGGTGCTGCCCCTGGCCATCAGCATCGTACTTGACCCCTCATAATAGATGCACAGTAAATGAGGTCCAGAACGCGTTCTCATTCATCCTAATGAGGCCGATTTGCAGAAAACTAACTTTAACTTCATATTCGCCCTTCGCTTTCTTGTGAGTGCAGTGATGCCAGTGTTTCGGCCTTGGCTGGATATCAGCTGCCCTGCTGGGAGAAGGCTGTACTCCCCCCCCCCCAGAATTATCTGTGCCAAGGACAGGGAAAACTTGTCTGACATGGACTGGGATGATTTACCCCAACCCCCTACTAACATTTATACTAAACACTGGAGGTTATACTAAACGCGGCGGGTAGGTGCTGAATTGTTTAATAAGGTTTGAAGGTGTGAAGCAAACCACGTTCTTTTGGTTCTGCGGCTTTCAGAGGGGCATGTAAAGTAGCAGGCCTTCAAATGAGAGGCGGCCCGGGTCTTTAGCATGAAACTCTTTCAGCTCAGACCAAGCGATTGTGTTTTTTAAAGGCCGATGTCCTGCAGTTGAGTGCGGCGTGACCGCATCTGTACACGGAACGAGGGGGTTCAGGGGGTTTACGGGTGACGGCCTGACGTCGTTTATATTGCAGGTCTTACAAACAGACTTGATGCCCCCCCAGGGCACGGAGTGTACTGGCCTCCCCGGCGGGTGTCAGGTGAAGTGGGGTGAAAATCCAGGGGCAGGAAAGTGCAAAAATGCCCCCCCACACACAGACACACATACCGCGGCCCATACTCTAGATGCTGATATGTAAGCAATGCTTGAAATCATAATTAAGAAACTAATTTTCACTCCATTTGCATGTCTTACTGTCTACAGCGAGTAAAAATATTAAAATGCTAATCATGTGGCTAATTTATTTTGTAATATACATCTAGTTGTGCAAACAAAGGGGCTTCATAGTGGCTTGAGATGTACTGCAGGGTTCCTCCTCTGCACCTACCGATGCATCTGACTTGTGGCGCTCAGCTCATCTTCTTCTCTCTCTCCTTTCTCCATTCCCTCCATGAGCCGAGGGGCAGCCGTGTGCAACACTCACTTTTTTGTGTGTCAGTAAATCAAAGTAAAAGTTCTATCACGTACAGAGCGCCCTGTTGCCCATGTTGGCCGCCTGGCCTGTCACACTGAGGGCAACGGGCTGAAGTGTCACTCCGGAGGGACGACACGCCGTCGTTCCCCCGCGGGAGAACATCCCCCCCACAGCCGCGCATGCTTCTCCAGGCATATGGATGGCGGACAAAATTCTCCAGCATCAAAGGAGGCAGCGTGTCGCTCCCCAGACCGAGAACAAGCGGCACAGTCGAACTTCGCTTATGTAACACTCCTGCTTGCGGCTCTTTAAAAGACGTGGCGGGATAATTAGCTTCTTGTCTGGCCTTCATCACCCTTCTCAGGCTGACTTTGAGGGACCATCAAAGAGGATGAGTCCCAGCAAAGACTCGTCAGCTCGTTACAGCAGTAGACCCGCTGCCTCAGGTGCTTCCCCGGTGGAGTGAGTATGAACTCATTAAGGCAGAGATTAGCAGATAGTCTGACCCTCACCTGGAGATCAGCTGTAAGGAGTAGCTGGGTGACTGGGCTCACTGCTGGTCACTGAGCTTTCCATTGGGCTCTGTAGCAGCACCTCCAATCACAGGAAAATGGATTGGACTCGAGGTCTGACTCACGTGTGCGCTATACTTGGCGCTGGGGGATTTTACTTTGAAATTTGAAATTTTACGTGTGCTTTGAAATTCTCCCTAGAATGGGGCTCATGGCTGGAGGAGGTGCTGTCCACTCCCTAGAAAGGGGCTCATGGCCGGAGGAGGTGCTGTCCACTCCCTAGAACGGGGCTCATGGACAGAGGAGGTGCTGTCCACTTCCTAGAATGGGGCTCATGGCCAGAGGAGGTGCTGTCCGCTCCCTAGAACGGGGCTCATGGCCAGAGGAGGTGCTGTCCGCTCCCTAGAATGGGGCTCATGGCCAGAGGAGGTGCTGTCCGCTCCCTAGAACGGGGCTCATGGCTGGAAGAGGTGCTGCCCGCTCCCTAGCACGGGGCTCATGGCCAGACGAGGCGCTGTCCGCTCCCTCGCACGGCGCTCCTGCCTTGCC
>JAABNY020000043.1:945898-962523 GCA_015164015.2 Brevimyrus niger | reverse complement strand
CTCCCATCCGCACGCCCCACCCCCCCCCTCTCCCCTCCCCCCCCCCCCCCTCTCCTCCCCTGCCCCCCGCCCCCATCTACCCTCCATGCCCCCCCCCCGCCCCCCACATCCCTCTGACCCCCTTTGATCCCCCATGCTCCACCCCTGACCCCCACATCACTCTGCCCTCCATCCAGCATGCTCGTGCTGTTCTCTGGTGACTCTCTCAGTCGCTCCCTGGCTTACAAAATCTGCTTCCCTGTCGCCCACAGTGGCATCACTGGCCTTCTGCATGCCAAGGAAGTCGGCATGAAGATCTTTGAGGATTTTGCCAACTCCTGGTACTGGATTGTGATGTAAGCGCCTGTGGGAGCCTTGCAGGGGGCAGCGGCCTTTTGACCTAAACGCTTGTATGTTAGGTACGATTATAGCAGAAGACATGAACGGAGGCCATCCAGCAGAGGGGGCTGCTTTCTCCGCCATAAAGAGACTTTCATTAACATCGCTTCACATGTGGATGTCAGAGCTGCCCTGAGCTCTTGCTGCCACACATGTGTGTCTGTGGTTAACTGGCATTCTCACAACGTGCGCATCCATGTCTTCCCAGTGGCTTGGTGGTGGCCATGCTGATCAGCCTGACCTTCATCCTTCTCCTGAGGTTCACTGCTGGCTTCCTCTTCTGGTTCACCATCTTTGGGGTCATCGCTGTGGTGGGATATGGTCAGTGTGTGCGGGACCGTGAGCTTCATGCTGGAGGGGGAATCTGGGGTGCAGTCTGCCCGTCAGCCCACGCCCTTCTGCATGCGTGTCTCTGCGCCTCTGATCCCCCGCCTTTCCCGATCAGGTATCTGGCACTGTTACTGGGAGTTCATCACGCTGAGGGTGAAGCCAAACAGCGACGTCACCGTCTCGGACATCGGCTTCCAGACGGAGCTGCATATCTACCTGCAGCTCAGCCAGACCTGGCTGTTCTTCAGTAAGTTTCTTCGTCTGTCACCAGTGACTAGACAGGTTCCCCCCCCCAACCTGACTTGTCAGCTCCTGGGCAGAGACCCTTAGTTATTGATAGAGAAATCCCACGAGAAAAACTCAGCATTTGATACAAGGGCTTTGCTTTGAGCCCCCAAAATCATACTCCTTACGGCTCGAGGCTGAAACTGGAGATGCGGTTCCTTAGAGCACCAGTGTGACTCACCGCTGCCACACATTCTCAGATCTACATGTATTAGCATTCGTGTGCCAGCCAGTCGCTCGCATGACGTCCATAACGGGCCCTACAGCGCATCATGGCGCCCGCTCGCGTGACGTCCATAACAGGGCCCTACAGCGCATCATGGCGCCCGCTCGCGTGACGTCCATAACATGGCCATGCAGCGCATCATGGCGCCCGCTCGCATGACGTCCATAACAGGGTCACGCGGTGCATCATTCCCACATCACGGCCCTTGCGTATGTAACAGCGCCCGAGGCACCGGCTAGCGTGTGTCGCGTTGCCGTGAGAGCGCCCCCGCCTGGCTAACGCACTCCTTTGCGTCTGCAGTGATCTCGCTGTCCATCATTGAGGCCGTCATCATCCTGATACTGGTGTTCCTCAGGAACAGGGTGCGAGTCGCAATCGCACTGCTCAAGGAGGGCAGCAAGTAAGTGAGTGTGGCCTGCCGATGGCCCCCTAGTGGTGTCTCCTGGAGGTGTAGTGTGTTATCCTGTGTTTGCAGAGTGTCATTTCTGCTCAGACCTCTCTGTACAGTATACTTGGTTATTTTGCTGCAGTGATTCAAGCTCAGCACCAGCCAGTGTGCTTTGTGGGATGTCAGTGGTATCCCGGACGACGGCTATGGGATGATATTACTGACCGTGTGCTACTGTTGTTCTTCCTGCCCAGGGCCATCGGCTGCATCAAGTCTAGCATCTTCTACCCCGTAGTCACCTTCCTGCTCCTGGCCGTCTGCACCTCCTACTGGGCCGTGACGGCGGTGTATCCTCTCAGCCGTGTGGTGTGGAGCGCGAGGGCTGCTCCTTCGCCCAGTGATTTCAGTTGTGCTGCGTTGACTCGCCGCTGGTGACAGCTCGTCGTTATTTATACGGATCTTTGTGTGAGGTGTCCGTGATCCATCCTGGCCAGGTTATGCGCTGGCTTTTTTGGGGTCCTGGCCAGTTTGGCTTCAGGCATCTCTCCGGACAGCCGTATCCCCCCGGGGGGGAGCAGCCAGGCCATCTGTTCTGCTGGGCCTCAAGTACATTTGGTCGCAAATGATTAAGTGGCTGAAAAACTGTTTTGTGTGAGGCTGTGTCTGGGCTGCCATAGCGAAAAAGGAAAAAAAATAAAAAACTTAAATGCCAGTTATTACATAAAGTGTGGGGGGTTGTGATAGGGCGGTTTTTGTATTTACACAGGTTGACCAGCAGATGGTGCAGGCTCCTTCACTTTTATAAAACCATCAAAAACGAACACAGAACAATCGAACCATGGTGTCACGTGACGGAGGGGCAGATCACAGAATAATGCAGCCCCAAGGTCCATGTGCGAATGCTCCCCTTTAGATGGTCCCTGTCATACTGTTGTTTTCACCTGCTCTGCTTTTCCAGTCCCCTTAGACGTTCACGCGGCGGCCCAGCCTGCCTGCTGGCTTCCTTAACCGGCTCCCATCTCAGCTTCCTGGCCTCCTCGGGAGATGCCATCTACAAAGTGATGCCCTCACAGCCCAACTGCATGTACGCCAACATGACCTGTAACCCCGAGGTGCGCTGTCCTTACTTCCCGCCATCTGTGTTCTGATTGGTCAGTGTCACCAGTGGAACGCTCAGTGGTCACACACAACCAAAACGAAAACACGGAAAAACCTCTGAGAGGTTTAGAGACGCCCAGAAGTATGGCGTTACTTCAAAATGGCCTTTGTTTAGACTATTAATAGAATGTAAATTTAAATTTAGAGTTTAATCGTGTCTTAGAGGTTCCATTACATAACATTAAGGTGTCCCTTTTCTTGGGTGTCCTGTTCAGACCTTCAACAAGACCAACGTAAGCAGGGTGTGTGCGGGCGCCCAGTGCACCTTCGCCTTCTACGGCGGCGAGGGCCTCTACCATCGCTACATCTTCGTGCTGCAGCTCTGCAATCTGCTCGTCTTCCTGTGGCTGATCAACTTCAGCATTGCGCTGGGCCAGTGCACGCTAGCCGGGGCCTTCGCCTCCTACTACTGGGCTCTGAAGAAGCCGGCGGATATCCCCCCCTGTCCGCTGTTCACCGCGTTCAGCAGAGCTGTACGGTGAGCCGCGCTGCGCTCCGCGTTGTCGGGATACAGCCGCAATTCAGAGGAACGCCTCGCTTTATTAACTCGCATCGCAGAGCCCCTTCATATCGGAGCAGAGAGCCATCAGAGCCTGGATTTCCTCTCTCTATGCTGCCTGTGTACATGTGCTTTGTTTTTAGTTTTTTGAGAAAGGGATCTTGCAGGTGCTCTGCTGCCCTCTGCTGTCTGTTTTGGGTGAGTGCGGAAGCACTCACTGTCCTTTGCTCACAAGTACTGTCTAGCCAGCTGGAAGGTTTGGTTGGCATCTCCAATGTCCTAGAACCACTGTAACTGCTGTGGGTTTGACTCACACAGGTACCACACAGGATCCCTGGCCTTCGGCTCGCTGATCCTCGCCGTGGTCCAGCTCATCCGAATTGCCCTGGAGTACCTGGACCATCAGCTGAAAGGTGACCCAGCATCTCTGTGATTACGTTATCTGTGACATAGGAGGCACTAGTCTGCCAGGGACACCAGGGGAACACAGAGAGGCTTCAGCTGCCCCGTCTGACCACAGCAGGACACCGGCTTCTTGCTCCCCTGCCTGTGGTACCGCTGACCGCCCTCCTCTCTGCAGGTGCTCAGAACATGTTCTCCCGCTTTCTGCTCTGCTGCCTCAAGTGCTGCTTCTGGTGCCTGGAGCGCGTCATCAAGTTCATGAACCGAAATGCCTACATCATGGTGAGCTGTGCCTACTGGCCCTGGCACTCTGCTGCCATCTGGTGGACAGACGGTGCTATGGAGGCTCTAGCGACCAGGTCAGTGCCATATCTAAGTCTCCTGGCTGCGACCATGTCTTACAGATTGCTATATATGGGAAGAACTTCTGCACATCAGCCAGAGAGGCCTTCTTCCTGCTGATGAGGAACGTGGTGAGGTAAGACCCTCCCGAGCTGGGCCCGGCCCGAGCTTGGCACAGCGCTCGCGTGACGCTCTCTCACTGGGCTGTGTTCCGCTGGCAGGGTGGCCGTGCTGGATAAGGTGACAGACTTCCTGCTCTTCCTGGGGAAGGTGCTCATTGCTGGCAGCGTGGGTGAGTGCCACTCGGTGGTGGTGTTTATCGGTACGCCCCCCCCCCTGCTGGCCACAGTCATTCACTACATGAACAGAGCTTGACCTGAACAACTAAAAGCGGTAAAAGGGGCGGGGTTTGCACCCGCATTCTTATGCCTGCTGACCGCCGTGCGTCTCCCCACCACAGGTGTCCTGGCTTTCTTCTTTTTCACGCACAAGATCCCCATCATCCAGGGGGAGGTGCCGCCACTCAATTACTACTGGGTGCCACTGCTGGTGAGCAAGTCAGGGTCGGGAGGGATTCTGGGAAATCCAGCAGCTGCGGTGTGGCCTCCTTCTACGGAGGCGGAGCATCATGGCTGCCATGAGCTGGCTCTAATGATGTGTGTTTTTGGCAGACTGTGATCCTGGGCTCATACCTCATCGCTCACGGCTTCTTCAGCGTCTATGGCATGTGCGTGGACACGCTCTTCCTCTGCTTCTGTAAGTCTGCCACCCCCTCGGCCGCCCCCCCCCCCCTCCACACACCCTCCCTTCACAGGCCCTGAGAGCTACTCTCATTTCTCTCCCCCCCCCTCTGCTTCACTCAAGGTGAGGATCTGGAGAGGAACGATGGAACGCCCACCAAGCCCTTCCTCATGTCACCCAGCCTGCACAGGATTCTGGGAAAAAGCGAGCAGACCCCCAAGAAGGCACGGGGATGAGTGCCCCCCAGCAGCGGGGACAGACTGCTCCCAGGAGCTGTGTCACCCTAGTATGCTTTAACGGGCCCTGGCTGGGCTTCCTGTGCTTCTTCCAGGGGCCAGACAGGCAGTGAGCCATGAGCAGGCGAAGGCCCAACTGAACATGAGCCCTCGGGCAGGAAGCAGACTGCTCCTCTCGCTCCTTACCGGCTGAGGAGCTGACGACTTGGCGTTCCTCCAAGACTGCATCTCCTCCTCCTGCTCACTGCTGCTTCACCTCCCATAGTCAAATGGGTTTCCATTGGTGTGGCGGATGGTCAGCCGTGCGCCTGCCCCTTGGGGCCGGGCCCGCAGAGCCCGACACTATCAGGACCAATGTGGAGGCACGAAGCTCGACCTGTTTGCATCTGACTGCCAGCCCCAGCAAACATTCTAACAGGGCGCAAATTGACGATTCTCACAGGTTAGAGGATGATCAGTTCAGATGTGACCGCAATGAATCCCCTAGCGCCGTCAGTGTGCAGTCACAAACCCATGTTTACCAGAATATGATGTCTTCTGGCTGTCAGTATTGTTTTTTTAGCATTTAGAACAAGGGCTGATTACAGTTGAGTGCCCCCTCCCCCCCTCAAACAGGGTTCACTCCCTCCAGCTCCATGTTTCTCCACCATGGCTAGTTGGTGTCATGACAGTATTTTCATGAGCCACACCCCAAACAAACCCTTCAGCCAATGAGTGCAGCATGTTACGGCTGGAGCCCCCACTGCACCCCACCCAGCCACTGGCTTCCTACACAAACACTGCATAAGACTCCCTGACCCCCCCCCCAGAAGGCCACCCAGCCAGAAAACCTGCAGCTTAGTCAACGTGCCTAGCCCAGGAGATCATGATGCACAGAACCTTTTAGAAGTTTAAGAGGATGTAAAAGCCATTTTGTTTTTTTATAAAAAATAAAAAAAAAACCAGGGCTGTAGTCAAGTGCTACCTTTTTTACAATTCTAATTGCTTGTTTTTGTAATTTTGGGGAGGGGTATTTAATGTCTTTGTAATGGAAGTTTTTGTAAACCAGTCAATGAAAACATTTTCTAAATAAACTAATTCAAGTCACGGCTTAACTGCTCATGTCTGGGTTTTTCCCTCCTTGGGAAGGGTCAACTTGCAGAATTTAAGAACCCCCCCAGCATCATCTGAAACATGGCCAGCAAGCATGAGCTGAAGTACCCCACACCTGCCACCAGAGGGAGCTAGCAGTTAGCGTCTCGGGTCAGCACTCGCCGTCTGCTGCATGCTCTACCTGCGGGAGCCGACGGCCTGAGGGAAGCCCTCGGGACAGAAGAGCCAAGTCCTACCCAGCGCTGTAGAGGAGCTTGGAGGCACCAGAGGAAGTTGCCCAGGGCAGCTTTATGGCCATAAGGCTCTGAACATGCAGGATCAAAATGCACATCTGCCATATTCCAGAGAAGCATGCAGCCATGTAATTCTAGAACTTTCCTAATTGTAGAAAAGCAGCAAAATCCAGTAACTTCAACCACTACAGGTCATGGGGAGCTTCACTTGATTCTCATCTTGGAGATGCTGGGACACACGACCGGCTGCTGGTACTCAGGGCCCTAACTAGCCACCCCATATTCAAAGCCATAAAGACCAGAAAGTCCACTTCTGCAACCTTTTTATTTTAAAACAAAGTGCTCTGTCACATACACAAAATAAGTTAAATACCATGAATTTACTCACCAATAGATATATTCAAAAAAAAAAAAAAGTTTTACAACAACCTCGTTTAACACTGAATTATTTTCCCTCCTTTGAGGGTGGGGCACCTCCTTCTGCCCCTGGGTTCGAGTGGCAGGTCTTGCTGTGCTGCACAGACACAGTTCTGACCTGTGTGGACCCTGGTCACAGATCCACCTGGGCAGCTCAGGCGTGGCTAACAGGAAGCTGTGTCATGGAGTGAGACAGCAGGGGCTGGAATACCACCGCCGGAGAGTGAACTGTGGGGAGGGGGGGGGAGCAGAGTGAGTGAGCCAGCAGCTGGTCAGCACACACGTATTGAATATTGTGGGGACTCAATCCCTATAGAAAAACCCTAACCACAAGGTACCAATGACAAGAATTCTGGCATTTTCACTTTTAGTCAGATTTCTATAAATGAGTTTCCTCCTTGTGGGGATAGGTGGGGAGGAAAAAGGAAAAAGTTCCAGATTTAAAATAAAAAAAAAAAAAACCACACACCCCTCCACATCGTGGGAATCAAAGATCCCCACAATGCACATAACCCTCCCACCCAAGACAAAGGCTTCAAGATGTCCTCTGAACAGAAAGTACTCCATGGCGTTTATAGAGCTACACTTTACCCGGAGCCAACCAACTCCGGCAGTGCACAAAGGAAGTCCGACGCATTCAAGTGTCACCGGCCTCTGCCAGGTGGGGGCGCCCTTACCATCCACATAGGAATGCAGTGCGGTGAGCATGGGCCCGTCCGCCGGGCCGAAAGTGGAGAAATGCAGCTCGTCCATCAGCGGCGGAGACAGGCGGGACGGCAGAGAGGACACCGGGGCAGCGGAGGCATGGCTGGGGCTCACGTGCTTCTTGTGACGAGCGCGGCAGTTCTGGAACCAAACCTGTGGAGTGAGGGGCATCCAGTAAGGCAATCGGGGGGGGGAAGAAAACCCCACAACCCGGAAAAATTGTTCCTGGCATGAGGAGTGTCTCCCTCCCCAATGGGGGATTCCAGTGTCAGTTTTGGGGGGGGGGGGACATGCGAAGCCACACAAGGCACTGTGGGACCTTATCCTCAGTCGATCTTCATATTGAAAACTTAAATGCAGTTGACATCCCTTCCCAGGTAAGGACCAGCCACACCGACAGCGCCGCCTCCCATGATGACGGCAGTGTGACAAAGGCAGCGCTCATCTGGGGGGTCTCGGCCCTGACCTGAATGACACGCCGGCTCAGGCCCGTCCGCTCCGCCAGCTTCTGCAGCGTCTGCGCGTCGGGGTTGTTATCCTGCGCAAACTGCGTCTGCATCACCTGGGAAGCGGCAGAGCGCCACAGGGTCACAGCACAGCCGGGCACCAGCCGGCACAGTCCACCAGTAGGAGGGTGGAACATTGACCAATCGGCTCTCGGCAGATCGCCAAGCCCCACCCACCCACCTGCAGCTGGTCCGCACTGAAGCTGGTGCGGGCTCGTTTAGCCGGCCTGGGCTGCTTCGCTTCCTGCTCCGACGGCACTGCACCATCTACATTTATACCGCTTCCTGTAGGGGAGGGCAGCGTGTCAAAGCCAGTCATCAGGACACATCCCTTCTCCTGGCAGCCATCAGCCTTCCCACATCTTACACACCATGTGTGAAACGCGGTGCGGAGAACCCCAGTTCGGACATTACTGGACGAGCCCAGACGGGCGGACGCTCTCCACAGCCTGCTCGGCGACTCACCAGTCTCCACGGCCCGCTTCAGATTGTCCAGCATGCAGTCATAATGCACGCGGCACAGGACGCGCTCCTCCACCAGGGCGAACTCCTCCCCCGTGGAGAGCTGCCGCTTGCAGGAGAAGCACGCAAAGCAGGCCAGGTGGTAGACGTTGCCCTTGGCCCTGCGCACCCAGTCCGTGGAGTGGATGTTCCGGCCGCAGCGGGCACACCGCGTCCCGTATCTTCTGTAAAGATAAAAGCAGCGGGTCACACCGTCGGCAAGGAGGGGGGGGGGACTCCCAAAAAGCAGGGGGCAGCGCGACTGGCTGGCAGGAGAGACGCCACACCCAAGACCCCGCTCAGATCAGGGGGGGCTTTCCAATGACTCCTTTGGTTTTGTGCACGTGTCAAAAATGCAGAAGATGGGGGAGCCGACTCAGTGAGGAATAGATTCAGTTTAAGAGCTCCTGGTCTAGTGTGCAGGTCACAGCAGTTAAGGTACAGGTGCCCCCCACCACTGCTAGATGTGCCAAAGGCATAGTCTAATACTGGACTATCAAATATCTGAGTTCAGACTGAAAAAACGGTTCATGGAAATTAGGCACGTTAAAATTAGACATATACACACATACATAAAAAAACACCTGTGCCTAGGAATTTTGATTCAGACGAATTACCTGAAGTAGTCAAGTTTGCAAAACACCTCCTTCTCCTTAATGTAGCAGCTGGCGTGTCGCCCCAGAGAAATGCGACAGACGCTGCAAGAGAGGCATCTCACATGCCAGCACAAGTCGTTAACCTGAGCGGAAGAAAAAAAAACATTTTAAGAGCAGAAACGTGTTGTTGCGGCTGGAGAACGTTGCGAAAACGCCTCCTAAACGCTTTCGGAAATTCCCAATGAAACATAGGGAAAAGCGCCGACAGGTAAACCCGCATTCGCATTTCAATACTTGATGGAAAATGAAAAAGGGCGCGATAAGGTACCTTGAGCAGATACTTGTCGACAATGTCCAAGCCGCAGCTGGTGCACACGGCTCTGCCGTCCAGGGCGGCCGCGGCCATGCTGTGCGGCGACGTGGACGGGGACAGGGAGGAGGACAGGGAGCAGGAGTCCTCTTCAAAGAACTCCTCGGCCGTGCTCTGGGGAGCAGATGCGAGGCACAGGTCAATCTGAACACCCGAAAACAGCTGGGGGGAAAATGAAACACGCCGAGCATTTGTGGAGGCCTGACATGCAAACAGGATGCCGAGGTGAGAAACGCACCAGCCGTTTGCCAGCAAGGCAGCAACGCGCGTCAGAGCCGCTCTGCTGCGCGTTTAAGCGACTAAAGTCGGCTACTGAATAAAAAGAACCAAAAGCAATTCTACCTGTTCAGCATCTCCTCTGCTTCTCCTACATCTTCCAAAAGAGCCAGTCGCTGCCCCTTCGCAATCTTCAGCCATAGCAATAAACTTGGGGGGGAGGGAGAGGACAGGAGCGTGAGCGCGCGGCGGAGCAGGAGCCGGCACCGGAGGCGCTTTTAACCTCCTGGCAGCCCATAAATATCCACTTACCTTTTCACCATGACAACCCCGGCGATGATTAAGATGTCATTTAGAAAGCCCCTGCTTACAAAAACACGCCGCTTAGCCCCACGTTATTATTGCCTTAGACCAAGATAAGTTCACGGTACCTGCGACGTCTCAGCCAAACGCTTCCCTCGCCAAAATATCAATTCCTGCTGCCAATCAAAAGTTTCAAGTCTGTGAGAAGCGAATCGATTCGTTTAATCACAGCAATTAAGCTCGACGCAGAACGCATGTGAACAGGGGGCGCGCCAAAGGTTAAGTGCCTTATTAAAGCGTTCGAGTGCTAATTAGGGGATTTAAAAGGCCTGGTGTTCCTGCCCGTGAAGAGTGAGAGGAGCCAGTATGAAAGCAGGATTAAAGGAGAAAAAAAAAACACACACACACGCGTGCGACTGGATTTTGAAAGAAAGGGATTCACCCTTTGCAGAGTAATGTGCGCGTAAACTGACTGTCCCGGCAAAATGATCGGCAGACACCGCCTCGGGCTTCCCGTTCACACCTCCTTAAAGTGTCATGCAATCTAGTGCGCTTTTCCCCTGAGGAATAATAAACAAAAAGCTAGACTTTATTTGGAATGGCACTTCTGATTAGCGAGTGGCTACGCTACTCCAACACAGCATTCTGGTTTTATTCGGTATTTGCCCGTTACCAATAAAGTCCATAGCGCGCGCTGATGGCACTTACCGTGTCACTCGAAATTGACTTTAACCCATTTCCTTTATCCTCTCCTTTACTGCATACAAGTATTTGTTCGCCTTTCCAATACATGGTACTTATGGTCGATAGTAAGACATGGAAAACACATGCCAGGACCTCTGAAGGAAGATGCCTGGAATCCTAAACGAAGTCGTAAAGATCCATGTAAGAAGATGCTTCCTCCTTCAGTCCCATACCAGAGTTTGCCCAGATTCTATGATCTACCTCAAACTTTTGTTTTCCTGAGGGTGGACCTCTTCTTCCGCGCTTTTCCTGCGGTCCCCTTGGCCGCACCCCCTTGCCTGTTATACATGCCTTTCAGATGCGTCGGCTTGTTACATGAGGTACCTGCGCTGCTTATCTGCCGCGCGAAAATGTCACAGTAGCGCCTGACCGAAGGAGCCGAGCTGGCCGCTGAAAAGGCGCATCGTTTAAGCGCCATGAAAAGACTTTGAAGGAGCCTTTAAAACTGGCCGCGAATCATCACAACAAGATAGTGAGGAGAGCGAAAAATGTAGATGTTATAAAACAGGGCGTCGCACAGCCGCTGCTGATATTTAATTCTTCCCCATTAAGACTAACCTGCGGCATCTGGATTTGGGGCTGACAGCTCAGCCTTATTACCAACCAGCCGCATTTGCTTAGCGGTCCCTCAGCGCACTATTGGAAACATTTGACTAGGAAATCCAATAACGTATGAGATCGTTTTTGTCATATTAACAAACCGCAGCTTTACCGTTCAATTTCATTATAAGTTAGTGTCTTATGGCAGTGCACCTGCGCGCGTCCCTGTTTTCAATTTCAGTGCGAGATTAAAATCCTGGACCCTAGTCGTCTTTTGGTTGTTTTTATAAAATGTATTTTCAATTCCTGTAAATAAGGAAAACTGCACAGTATCATATAATTAAATGTCTGTTAATCGTAAAGTAACGTGCATTTGTATAATTCATACGTTATAGACATCTTTGTCTATATTATACATACTGTATTATATGTAAGCTACGCGAATGTCTACTTTTAAGTTCTGAACCATTTTAATTCATTTTTATTTTAACGCGCAATTGAAACTTTTAGATTTTATTTCGAAATGATGGATTGTATTTTTAAATAAATTCTGAACTGTTTAAAATGTAATTAAAATGTTGAGCATTTTGCCAGATAAAATCTGTTCTGTGAAAATTGAACTGTAAGGCTAATAATAATTTTTGTATAATATTAAAACGAATATTTTGGATGATCGCTAATGTTTTAAGATCGTCTTCGAAAAAAACAAAGAGAAATAAAAATGAATAGCAATAGTTATATTTGTGATTTTACTTTGGTTATATATGCTGTAAAATTAATATTAGGGCTTTGTGCGTGTTTTTGCATATATCAGATACTATGGTTTATTTTCAGTGTTTTCTAATTTCTCTTAATTTCTCCAAAACACATAATAAAATAAAACATGACATAAATTTACACCATTCTCTCTATTACGAATGGAAACTGTTGTTAACACAGGTATGCATGTAATGTTTGTTGTTGTTGTTTAACCGTCTTTAACCATGTATAACAGTTTTAAAATAATTGAATAATTTTTAATTTTATTAACAGAACCACGGGTGACTAAAACCGCGTTGATTTCGACAATGTATATAATCTACTGCAGGGACCGTTATTTACAGATGGCATTGCGCGCTGGGTTCTTCGCTCGGCTGCACGCGACGGAGCACCTCGGCGGTCGTTTTTTGTCCCTCTGTCCCATATTTGCCAAAGTTTGTTTTCAGAATGTACCATTAAAATAAAATGATTTCATTTTTTGCAACACCAGTATTATCTGAATAAAATAAATACATCTTTCAGTGTTTAGTATATATTTTTACCTTTCTCTTTCGTGTTCGTCCGTTGTCATTTATAGCCCATACGTATTAAAAGTCTGACGTGATCATACGTTTTGTTAAAGACGGTGACTATTATTCAGGAATACTGAATGGCACTGTACGTACTTCTAAGCTGGAATTGTAAATGATTCAAGTTCGATAACAATGCAAATTGTAGGTATAATAATTGACACTGCATGCCAGAAAACGTATACACAGCAGCAAATTTCGTCTTCCGCAAATAGTGTTAAATTTAAAACTAATAGCTGATTATTGTGTGCCGGTCTAATATTTTTTTATCATGCCTTGGTTTTCTATAGTGAGTATAGAGAATAATCGATTGATGCTGCTGTTTAACTCAACCACTTTTGTAACGTGTTGCTTAAATGAACACAATGTCATTGATTTATAAGTTACAGTAGTTACAGATTACCGTGCCCGTTTTTGACACTTTTGAATCAACATTTCTGCGAAATTCCGTGAATGTCAAATACGGTTTATATGTACAATGCAGTGAAAATACTGAGAAAACACGAGTATCCAGCAGCCAGCCAGACCCGTCACTTGGTTATGTATTTGGTAGCTGCGTTAAAAAGGTACGGCGCCCCTAAATGCTGCTCGGGGACGGAGCAGGACGGAGGTCCGGAGCAGGACTGAGGTTTTTCCCGTCAAACACCTCCAGCACTTGGCTCACGTTTCCGCGGCGGCAGAAGCACTCCCCAGACTCCTGCCTTTTGGCAGATATTTCCTTCTGTTACACCGAAAGAAATAGTTCATTATGAAAATGTCACTTATTAAAATATGAACATATATTTATCTTGATAAGAAAGGCTCTGATAGCGTATTATTCTTCAGCACTAGTATCAATCAGTGGTTTTTTTAATCCCCACAACGCCTAACTAATTTCCCACGGCTTGGAGGACTATTTTGCACCTTAGTTAGATTATAGGGCTACGCAATCTTCCATGAATGATTTCAAGAGACGTTAATTATTTCCTTTTACACGCAGATACATCCAGTAGACTTTGATACGCCGATCGAAAAGCCCCAGAAGGTAGAGGAGAGTTCAGCTTCCTGAGCCACACCGGCGACGTTCACCCGGACGGTCACCCCGTGCCCTGCTCACGCAGGCTTAGTGGCTGGGGACCCACTCTGGTCTGCCCCCTATAGGTCGGATGCACTACAGTTGCAGTTGCATGAGCGAGATATATGCACCAGTTCACACGAATACTCTTTGTGAGTCAGCCAGGTGACAAACCTGACTCACAGAGGGAAACGCCAAGTTTCCTCACAAGATCACCATACTTTTATGTATATCTGTGTGTCTTCTTGCAGACATTTGGGTTTAGAGCTCAATGAGATCATAAGAGCCTCTCTGGCACCCTGGTGCTCTGTGGCTGACATAAAGATTATTCTGAAGGCCATTAAGCTCAGAGGCACCAGGCAACAGTTACTGAGTGTGTGTGTCTGGATCTGTGTGTGTGTGTGTGTGTGTCTGGATCTGTTCTTGTGGGTTTGCATAGATCACATTTAATGACCAAATTGTCCCCAAAGTGTAGTAAAACCTGAATTTTCCCTACTTTTGGGGACATCTTTTGAGGTCCCCGTTGGATTACTTCAGTTTTATAAAAATCTGTGATTGCAATCAAAAAGTAAAAATGCTAAAAGTCTTGTATTTGGGTTGGTTACTTATGATTAAGGTTAGGGATGGGTAGGGGTTAAGGGTGTCATGATTGGGATTATGGTTTCTCCCATAGAAATGAATGGATGGTCCCCATTTAGATAGGTTCACCAAGTGTGTGTGTGTGTGTGTGTGTGTGTGTGTGTGTGTGTGTACCACCATTCATGTCTTTTCTTGTTTGGGGCTTATTTTTATCAAGCTGATAAAATCAAATGAAAACTCTCCATGATGTTTCTACATAGGAGAACATCTTTGGCCTGACAATGACACAGTGTGTGAACAGAGAACAAGAAGCCCTTCACAGCCCAGTCGGGGTAGCAGAGCAGACAGCAGACCCTAACTGTAACAGTGGGGATAGCAGAGCAGACAGCAGACCCTAACTGTAACAGTGGGAGTAGCAGAGCAGACCTTAACTGTACCACTGGGGGTAGCATAGCAGACAACGGACCCTAACTGTAACAGTGGGGGTAGCAGAGCAGACAGCAGACCTTAACTGTAAATGACAACAGCGGATGGGTGAACAGCGGCATCATGAATGCGGGGGATGGGATCTGGGTGCCAGAGGAGTAGATGCTGCGTTAGTTGTCAGCGCCCCCCCCTGATAAGCCCCCTTGTAAGTGCTGTTTAGTCCCCCCCCCTCCAAGGCAGGCTCTCCCTCTCGACACCTTGTTTGAATATCACTGCTTTCCCCACTGTGCTGTGAGTAACTCCCCGATGTCTCCTCTGGGACGGCCGGGATGTCCATCTCTGAGGATCCATGACGCAGCAGGAACTGACATGCTGCCGTCTGCCCGCAGACACGACCCCTATTTTGACTCAGCCTATTAATAGGCTTGTGATGGCAATATGCCCCCCCCCCCCCAACGGGTGGCCGGCGGGGTGAGGCGGAGTGCTGCACTGCCGCCTTTACCCACGTACAGCCTATTTTAGGGAAGGCGATGAGAGAACACAGAATGGCTGTAAACACAGTGGCGTAATTAAAGGGCTGGTGCTCTGTGTTTATGCAGCTGCCCAGCTCAGCGCGCCTTGCTGCATCACGCCTTATCCGGATGTCACCCGTGTCCGTCACCATCTTCCTGTCTGAGGTCATACCGCTTAGACCCTTTTACCATGTCTCACCACTGGATTCCCTTCAGGATCTTTCACCCAGTATTCTGATGGGAGAGTGTGCAGTGGGAGGGGAAGGTATGCAGTGAGACGGCTGGGTGTGCAGTGAAATAGGAGGGTGTACAATAAAGAAGGGGTATGCAGTGAAAGTAGAGGGTGTGCAGTGAAAAGGAGGGGTGCAGTGAGAGTCGGTGGGTGTGCAGTGAAAGGAGGTGTGGTGAGAAGGAAGGGTGTGCAGTGAAGGGGTACAGTGAGAGGGAAGGGTGTGCGGTGACACTGGAGGGTGTGCAGTGAGAGGGGCTGGTGTGGCCTGCCACTGATTTTAGTCTAAATACTGAAGCCTCATTCACTTTAAGTAGATCTGCATATGACCGTCTGGACAGCCTGATAGCTCTCCTTTGTCTAAAGAATATAATCAAAGTGGAGTGTCGAATAAACAGACGGTTCGAGTTTGTTTAAAAGCTGGATGCCTTCAGAGCTGATTGCGAAACCCCAAAATGATGCTGCAATCTCGTACATCAGTATTGAGCATTCCTGGGAATGCATTTCATTCTGGACAATGAAGAAAAGATGCAAGGAAACACAAAGGAGCGGTGATGGATGGGAGGGTTATGAGGTTTGGCCTGAACAGCTTTCTGACTGGTGGACTGATTCTCCTGAGGTGTCGTAGGAGATGGAGGCTTCTGAGAGCTGGGAGGAATATGGGCTAGTGAGAAGTCACTGCATTGGAGAGGATCAGATGAGCAGATCAGGCAGCTACACTGAGACCAGAGAAGAAAGATCTGAACAAAAACATCCCCCATAGAACAACATTGATAAGTAACCAGTTTTGTGTTCAAAGAGTTTGCAAAGTGGATGTTACACGGCTGTGGGTGGGATGAGCCTTCGGCACGGCCAGCTGCACTGAGCAGTGACTTTGGACATGTTCCGTACTTAAATTCGTAACCCGTATGCCCTGTTTTAGGAGAGTAGATTAGTATTCAGCAGGCCCTGGGTGCACTCTCTGACGTTTTATAAAAATGAGGTTGGCTTCTCAGATAGTTAGGGGTCATGTAACAATGTGACGCTCATGATAAGATCTCTGCTTCTTGTGTGGGAGTATTCCATGTCACTGTGGTAAACAGGTCCCCCCATACCACCACCATACCTGATTTATGCCCCCCCATACTGCCACCACACCCGCTTTATGCCCACCCATACCGCCACTACACCCAGTTTATGCCCCCTCCCTGCCCCTATACACCGCCACCATATCCGCTTTTTACCCCCCCCCCATACTGCCACTATCTCTCGCTTTTACAACTGTAATATCTCTTCAGCCCCGCCCCCCG
>JAABNY020000043.1:926366-939376 GCA_015164015.2 Brevimyrus niger | reverse complement strand
AGCAGGCAGTGAATGGGGGGGGGCACAGGAGCAGGCAGTGAATGGGAAGGCACAAGAGCAAGCAGTGAATGGGAGGGCACAAGAGCAAGCAGTGAATGGGGGGCACACAGGAGCAGGCAGTGAATGGGGGGGGGCACAAGTTCAGGCAGTGAATGGGAGGGGGCACACAGGAGCTGGCAGTGAAGGGGGGGGGGCACAAGAGCAGGCAGCGGATGGGAGGGGGCACACAGGAGCTGGCAGTGACGCCAGCTTGGGAGCAGCGAGGGACGGCCAGCAGACGCACTGCAGCCCCAAATACGAGGCTGTGACGCCATGACAGCTTGGGAGCAGCGAGGGACGACCAGCTCCTCATTTTCATAGTCATTCTGCAAGCTGCCAGGAACACACATGGTTTGGGAGGTTCCTGGTGCAGCTATCTAACACACATCAATTGGAGAGGCACTGCTCAGTGGGCGAGCTCCTGCCAGTGCCTTCCAATGGGGTTCTTTCATTGGATTGGAATGTCTTTACTGTCCCCAAGGAGCAATTTGGTTTACAGACAGCAGTCAAAACAACCAACACACATAGAAATAAAACAAAGACATAAGTACATACAGCATACAGTAGGTGGCATCATATTGAGAGGAGACAAACCTCCTTACGGAGAGGGTGCTGAGTGTGCAGCAGAATGACCTTTGACCTCTCAGCGGCTCGAACTCCATAAACACCCTTAACACTTCCTGTGGTCTGAGACGGCGCCTCCTGGAGGTCCATGAGCAGGACTGGGGATTACTCTTCCGCTACTTGCTCCTTCTCACACTCTGAAGACAAACAAGTACAAACCAACCACCCTCTTTGCTCTGGCCCATTTCAACTGAATTAAGTTGTTTTCCGAAGATTAGCTGTAATCTGGGGTCTGGCTCCGAGAGCTTCTGTAAATTGTGTCCCCCGTGAAGGGCTGTGATTAAGACAGGAGGAGCATTTCATCCCAAGTCCCATCAAACAAATAATGGCGGCCAATTGACAATCACTTGAGCTCCTCTCCTCCGCCAAAGCCAGGCCCTCATGGTGATTAAGGAGGGCAAACTTGTGCCCGTCCCCAGCTTCAAATGACCTCCTAATAACTCCTTTCATTTAAAATGCTAATTCTGCAGCTGCGGGCCTTAAGGAGCCCAGGCCCAGCGAATCTGGGAATTAGCGAATGTCTCAGAAAGCCCAGAACGAGCCAACATGGGCTGCAGCCGATCAGCGGAGTCACATCAGACTGACCATTGCAGTGGCACAGAAAGAAGAGACAGTTTACAGAAAGTGCACAGACACGGGAACGTCTCACAGAGCGGGGCTGTGAGATTCCAATCCCTGATTACTCAGCTGGTGCTTTAAAGTGAGCCAGTTCGCTTTGTTGAGGCCATTTGAGTGCCCAGAATAGCCCGTCACTTAGCGGCTGTTATTAGCGCGTTTCCGACGGTTGCGTGCCTTCGAACGACGCTGAGCGGCCAGCGTGAAACAGGATAGAGGTATGAAAACATTCCTCCAGTGCAGCTCTCTGCCCACAAAAAGAACGGAAGCATGCAAACATATCAGAAGGACGGCTGGTGGTTCTGATTTGCATGCAAAGAGTCTGATGAATCACTAAAATATCCGTACTTCAAACGGGAAAGGAAAAGACCTCCCCTTCACTTTGTTGGGTATTTTGATTTATGACTTAAAAGCAAATCAAAGATATCTGTACAATATGATAAACAAATCCAGCAGACTGCTAACGATTAAGATTAAGAGGTTCCGTGCAGGAAGCAGCAATGCAGTCTTGCTGTTTTTATCCATGGAGATGAACGCTTTGTTTCTCACTAAAAAGCATTTAAAAGTGACGCAGCTGCAGTTAGTTGATATGGTTGTGACTTGCTAATTACAAGTACATAATTTTGCTTAAATATAGTTCATATTAAATAACGTAACATAAAATATCGGCTGAAACGAATACCATTCACTTAGTGCCTGGCCTCTCGTTTTAACACTGCTGCCGCTGAAATGCCGCACACTAGCGATTGTCATGAAACTGCAGTTTAAGGGGCTCGGAGGTAATTGCTCCGTAATTGCGTACAGTGAGCAGTAAAACGCAGCTGTTCCAGAATATCATTGCCGCCGTAGTGATGTTATTGTGAAATGAATGGAGACACATTTGCAGTAATGGAGTTACGCGTTTGCCCGCACCAAGGTTAGGAGTATAGTGATGTCTGATTCGTGAAGGAATCGTGGTTTTGAACCAGTTCTTTTAAGTGAATTTGTCCAACCGGTTTTCAAATCTAAAAGAGTCTAACTTTTTGTAGATCCATGCGTTGTATAGGCACACGCCTTAGATTCTAAAAATCTAAAAATATGTGATTAATTGCCATATAAAACACACAGCAACCTTTTTAAATTCACGCGTATTTGCTTTTCGCAGCCTCTCTGTAAGCATGTTGCCTTCAGCGCCCCCCGCACGCTGTAATCCTTTCTGTTGTTCTTGCTCAGCCACATGGTGCCTCTCCACGTACTGTAATCCTTTGTGTTTGTACTGTGTTCATGCCCGGACGTATGATGGCTGTGGCTCACTACTCCCGACTCCGGCAATCGACACGTTGGCGAATTTGGCACACTTGGTTGAAGCAGTTCAATGTTATGCCTTTTCCACTACACTGGTGCCAGTGCTTCGGCTATGCTGATGTTGGGAGCCAGCAAGAATTGGTCCAAATTTCTACTGACTTGGGAGCCCAGTGGGAGCTGGGTGACAACACTGCAACTATATACGTCACAAACCATGCCTGAAACACAATGGCAGAATACATCTTGTGTTATCAGACGCTGAAAGATTCTTCTTTTTGGCCCTGTAGTCCTTTTATTTTTCTCTTGTTGAGTATTTGCTGTGTTAGTCTGTCCAATGCAGCTAGTTACAGTTCTTCCATCCTTATATCTTCATTCACTTTTTTCTTAAGATTTGCTTTAAGGCCCTATTTAAAGTTGCCTCTGTGACTCCGCTCACTCCTAATGATGTTAAGGGTACTTGGTTCCAGACCAGCAAAGTTTTGGTGCCAGTTCGGAGCACTATTTTTTCCGTGGAAAAAACATGGCACTGGTTCTAAATTGAGAAATGGCATCAGAACGGTACCAGCACCAGTGAACTCTGAGTAGTTCGGAATTTTGGCGAGTTCGGTTCAAAGGGTTTTCAGAAAAATCTCGTGAAACGTAAAACTCACAGAGTGACCGGTCTACTTGACAGTTAATTGGACTGGTAGTAATCGATATACATTCACAAGACTCTGAGATGAACAATATTTTAATTAAAAAAATAAGATTTTAATAAACATGAAATGATTGAACAAAGTTCTGCAGCGTGCAGTGCCCTCCCAACCGACTATTTGAATCGAACTTTAATTTAAACAAACGGTTCGGTAGAATCGGTTCTATAAATTGAGGTGAACTTCCCATCACTAGTTAGGAGTGCTGTCCGCCCCGCCCCTCACACACACACACACACACACACACACACACACACACACAGAGTGGGCGCTGTTTCGGGGGCCTGTACCGACACGCAGCCCTCTGCCTATCGTCTGCTCTCGGTCTGCCCGGGTAGATGGAACCCGGCAATAGCGTGCCTCGATCACCTTGATGCTTCGTTCCACCCAATGGAGACGAATGGTAGCTATCTAACGACTCATCTGAAAACATGGCACTTTGATGCAGCTGTGTGTAGCGGCGGACCGCGGAGGCGCTGCGTTCACAGGCGCCGGCGCAGGTCTGCAGGCGGGCGGCATGAGCGCTACCAGGCGGCATCCCGCGGTCCACTCTGCGTACCACAGGGTGACCAGACCAGGCTGCGGTCCTTAGCAAATACTGGTTGTTTTAGAAAATGTGCATATATTGCTTACGGGAGAAAGTGAATAATGTTGTGAAACTTAAGATATTTATTGTTTACTTATTTTTTTCTCAATGTATGTCAGTATCTTTATGCACTATTTTGCAATTATGTTTTAGTATTTAAGTCGTATCTCCAGCAGGATTAAATCAGAGATCATTAATATGATTGCCTTGCCTTTCTCAGTTGAATACATTACTTTTTTCAGCATTTTTTCTTTTCAATTTACGTCCGACTCGTTTTCACTGATTAGGCCAAATGACTGCGCAGTATGTGCATTTCAGAATAAGTTTAAAAATTACGTGTCTATTTCATGAATGTATAAATTACAAGATACAAAGTAAAGGATATTTTTAAACTATGTTAATATAGAACACACCCTGTCTGACCGTCTTTTACAGACTATGCTAAATTGACAACATTAATTATTTAAATATTAGCTTGCCATTAATGAGTATAAATTAGCAGAAATCTGTCCATCCGGACGATTTAAAATGCCATTTACAATTACGGTAAACTTGCATTTGACAAGTCGCGAATACAGAATCTATACATAATTAACCATTTATTTCAAGATTAGGATTGTGCGGTTTTCAGTTCAAAGAAATCAGTGCATTCAAGTCTAAGTAACAGTGAACGATGAGGGTCATGGTGAAATTGCATTTGTTACAGGTAATATTCATTCTACAAATGTGACACTATCGTTGGCATCCGAATAAGTTATTTTATTTAAACATAGCATTTCTATGCTGTGAAGAGGGATGAGAAAATAAATTTACTAATAAGGCCTACTAATTCGCAGGTTATAACAACCGTACTCCAGAGACCGGCCGTCTGTCCGTATAGCATCATAATTATTTGAGTAATTTTCCTTTCACATCAGCTACTGCGCCCTTCCCTAGTTTCTCGTATTATGCAAAGAGACGGCGAAGCAGGAACGAAGAAAAGTCCGGCGGCGACGCTGGCGACACGGTGGGATCCCGTATAGATAGAAGACAGGGCAGCCGACGGCAGGATGATAAATGATGAGGCGTCGGTCCCTACCAAGCTTTGCTAGAAACAACACTAAATAGCTAGGAGACATTATTTTGAAATGTTGTGTTTGGTTGTGAAAATATTTCGTGCTTTTGCGATTCTTGCTCCGATATGCACCCCGCTGTAACAACTGCAGGGCTTTTCTGCTGAGGTCACGGCCGCCTTACAAGAGCCCAGCGGGCGTAACGCATCCTGTGCGTAACAGATACGCTATAAAACCGCAAGCGACGGGTCAGCGGCTCCGGGCTTCGGCGAAGCTGAACAACTTCAGCATTTTTATACAGAAAACCGAGCAGATCAGCGCCGCTTCACAGCATGGCATTTAAAACAGCATTTGAACAGAATATTCCCCCCCATTCTAATCGGCGTCATTTTTGTTATTAATAATTATGTGAAAACAGAATTTACTCCGTGCCCATTTTAAAATTAAACTTGCGCCAAATAGCCTATATTTAATACCGCGGCTATTATTACTCTTTAGGGGTGTAGCTTGCAAGAAAAAAAAGATTATATGCCTGTTTCACAGTGTAGGTCTTGCCAAATTTCAAATTAATTATTCACTTGGTGTCACTGTTTAATGTGACTGTTTAAAAGCAAACAAAATGCCCCACAAGTAAGGCAAGCTACTGCTTTTCTGAAAATTGCGACAGTAAACAAAATCAAGTATATTCGTAGCGATTTTGAATATTAATTCGGATAGCAATAAAAAAAATTAACAGCGTCCAACGGCGTGAAAGACGAAAGGTAAAAATGTATGAAACAGAACCGCAACAAGAATAAACCGCAACAAATTCTGTGATTACAGTGCACACCAGCTGTAAGTTTATAAATAACATGAAATGAATGCTGTCAGTTTTGCTTTTGTCTATATAAAAAAGTGAAAATACTATATTTAAAATATAAGCTACTATATTTAAACTTAATACTTAACACAGAACTCCACAAAACCTATTACTCGTCTTATTTGTGCACATTTTTAAATCACGATTTAAAGTAAAATCAATAAAGTAAAAATGTTTTAAACAAAAAATATTGTGTATAATTCGTGCGTTAAGTACAATATAACACAAATTAGTAAGAAAAAAAACATCATATTAAGTCATCACAATACGCCAATTCTTAATTCCTAAATTTAAAGTTTGGTTGAATTATAGGCCTATGTAATCTATACACACACACACACACACACACACACACACACAAAACAATCAATTTAGATTCTCGACTCTTAAAGAATGCTGAAATTATTTTATGGTTATTGTTTTCCAAAATTATTTATTTGGAAGACGTTGTTTAATCAAAAGTTTAATAACTATGCTGCATTCCTGTGAGTTCTCCATTCGAGAGCTAGTCACGTGCTTTGACGGTAACGGGAGGAACTTGCGAGGGGCCGCAAGCGCCCGACCTTCCGATGCTCAGGCGACTAGGGAGACGCATTCCGTCACTCTGGGATTATTTGCTATTCAAAGACACTTAATCCCCTTTATTATGATGGATCGTTAGTCAGAAATGGATTATCTGAGGGGGAAAACGAGACAGATAGCGCATGCGTTTGCGGTTTCTGTTTTATATGAGCTTCTGGTGAATGATTCAAGTGGCGTTTCCTTCTAAAAACAAGCAGTAAAATAGGATGGTGTCACGCCAGTCCTACATGGCAGCACAGCGCATTTATGGACTGGACATCGGCTGGACATTATGTTTATGGGGATTATGATTCGACTTTCTAAGAACCAATACTGTTCAGCAAGTCTACTACAAATGTCTGATTTACTGATTTAAAAGTCAGTAATAAGCAATGTTATCATACATAAGTGTATGGATTAGCTAGGCACAATCATTCCTAAAATAAAGTGGAGTACCATAATCTTCCATTAGTAAGTAAAACGTTTTCAATGCAGAGTGGGGGCTGGTTCGTTACAGGTTCCCCTCTCCAAATGAGCAGCGTGTGAACACCGTGAATGCGACCTTGCTATCGCCTTGTCTGGGTAACAGTTCAGCGGTGCCTGCGGTGAGAGATTCCGGGTCCCTCCAGCTCTGTTTATTACGGCCCAGGATGTATGCTGGTGACAGACGTGAGGAAATTTAAATTCACAAAACATGTTATTAAACAAGGTACTATAAGCACTGCGCACAGTGGTGTTAAGCAATTTTCTCGGGGTGTTTGAGCCCGTGTGTGTGTGCATTCACCGTGTTTGCATGTCAAGTGGGCGTGCAGGTGGGAACTCCGCCCTTAAAAAGCGGTTTTAGCCTTTTTTTCCCAAGGAGTGGCTTTAAACTGAGCCTTTTGGATGTGACCCCTGCACAGGAGCGTGTGTCATATTAGACCGTAGGTTTGACCCCCGCACGAGAGCGTATGCCACATTAGACCGTAGGCGATCAGTCCTGCTTACCTTGTGTTAACGCGCGTATCTGATGCACATATAACCTACTACGGGCACCAAGAAACCGCTCACGCCAAGTGCAGGCATAGAACATAACAATGCTAATTAATTGACAGCAACTCGGATGGGGGGGGGAGTACCTCCCCATACTCCGCCCACGCATCTCATTTGTCCCATGATTACAATTGTGTTTTTTTACATTAAAATGTAACACCCCTATGAACGATAACATCTAGGTTTATTTTTTATCATTGTTAAACTATTTCCTGGTGCGGTATCCTGGTGGTTGGCTGTTGTTTTTTCTCTATACTTATTCACCTTACAAAGTCTGTTTAGAGTAATATCAGGGTTAGGTGAATTGCGCGAAATGGTGTGTAAGTCGGCCTGTCTCTTAAACAGATCACTCTGAGGTAAAACTGCAGGGGAAAAAAGTGTTAAAGCCATATAGGGAGCAGCTAAACGGACTGATCTGAAGATAGTGCCGCCATACCTGAGAGCTAACAAGCTATGAAGTGTATTTAATCTTTCCAGAAAAGTCTGTAGGTTTAATCATCAAACTATAACCTACAACATTATGGATCTTCAAACTGATCATTTTAAAGAATGAAACACTACCAGCCATTCCAATGCAAATCAGTGCAGCCATGCAGCTGCAGTCGTGCATCTGCAGCCGTGCATCTGCTGCATCTGTAACTGAAACACATGCATGGGGCGCTGCTGATGAGCATGCTGCCGGCTGAGGCCCGTGGAGAGCTTGCAGCCTTACGCTGGGGGAGGGGTAAGTGGTAGGGGGTTGGGGCGTAGGGGCACTGCCAGTCGCTTCACATCATTATCCTCCTCCCCCCCAACCTGGATGGACCCCCACTGACAGACCACAGTACCTCCCCAGCCCTGATGATCTCTAATAATATAAGAATCCCACTCAACACACCTGGGGGAGGCCTGTTCCAGCCCCCCCCCCTCCCCAACAGAAACCAGTACACCAGAAGCAGGTTCCACACCAAGCCCATTACACTACTGGTCTGCTGGCTGTTTGTTATACTACCATTATGGCCTCCAAGTGCATTTCGGCCTGGACCCAGCTGGAAGGCCTGTTTATTTTCATGTGAAGATGGAGCCTGAGAAGGACGGCTGATCTCCACCCTCTCGCCCCTCATCACTTCGTGGTCGTCTCCTACAGGACGCACCGCAGAGCGTATCCAGGCTCACAGTGACAAAGTCACACATACAGGGGAGGCACACCATTGTCCCCTAGGTTCATTCAGGATAAAAGCCCCCCCACCCCCCGTGGAGCATACTCACAGATCGCTGGCTGTACAGATAACTGCACATTGTTCCGGTGCTGAGAAGGGTGCGGGGAATAAGCGACGGCTGATTGGCTCATTGTTTGAGCTCCCTCCCTGATTGGCTCATTGTCTGAGCTCCCTCCCCTTTGCAGTGCACTCTGCAGTCATGTGCTTAACCTGAGACTCAACTGCTCCTTCTAGCCAGCATCACTGTGTGCATCGCTAAGTTAGCCTCCATCTCTCCATTTCATTACCGCCATTACCCCCCTCCCCACACCCCCAGATACCTCGATCCCTTCGCACCCCCGTTTTGTTTGTATTTTTCAGAGCGTTCCACTCGTGCCTGCCAGTTCAATCAGAGACAGGAGACGAAGTCCAAACCAAACAGCCTCGTCTCCATCCGCTGATCTGTGGTCCTCATCCCAGCTGTAAACAGTCTGATTAGAAGCCACGCTGGGGGCCGCTGACGAGGAAAAAACCAATTAGGCAGCAGGAAGGGCTGCGAGGGTGGCATGCAAGACGGTTTGGTTTTCTTATTTAATGTTTCCAGTCATTAAAAGTTCTCCGGCTGACAGTGTGGAGGACCTGTCAGGATTCTGCTAGGCGTTTCAAGCATAGAGCCTTTTCAAGACGGCTCAAAATATTTAGCCCGACCCAGCGACCTTAGCACTTTTCCGGATGGCTTCCGACACCACGGTTCACTGTTGCCAATCACGCGTGATTGCTGTTTCAGCCTGCTTAGCATGCTAAGAACATTAGCAAATAACAGAAACGGTAACAGGCCCAGGAATGTGTCCCCGCGCGGCTGCCAATTTGTGGGGCCTTTTTCGCACGGCCCCTGAAGACGAGCGTCACTGTATATCCAGGTGTGTGCAGGTGAGGAGTCCCCCCCAGGGACTGATGGGATACAGTAGGGAGATCAGCGCAAACATTTGCTACTCTGCCTTGTTGCTTATCGCACTCTGATGTAGTTTTATCTTTCCCTCCATGGGGGGGCGGGGGGGAGCATGTAGCATGTAGCATGCCCTAGCGTTAGTGTGGAGCCACACTTAGCCTCGCGTCCCTCAGATCTCTGCTCTTCGCTCCCGGTTCCCTGATGTGTCTCTTAAGATATCCATCTCAGTTCAGCAAAATGGCAGAAACGCAGATTGAGAAAAACATGGGGGCCAAGTCAAAACATCGTGCCTGGATGACAAACAACCATAGACGGACCCACGGAAGGGGAAGGCCTCACAAATGGCGAGATAAGGCAGGATCAATGCCACAGTGCTCTCAGTTTCAGAGTGTTCAGCATAAGCCAATGAAAGTCAGTCTTATTCCTTGTTTAGGTCAATCAGCCAATAAAAGCCGACCTTATTACATGCTTATGCCCATCAGAATCGAGGACGAGACTTGAGCCATAGGTAGCAAATACTGGAGTGCTAAAGTCATTAAACTAAGGGCTGGGGCCCTGCTGTAATATCCTGTAACAAGGTCTCTCTATTTCAGCCACCTGTCTGTTCACGTAAATGCAGGAATTTTATGAACTGTGCTGTGAAACGAATGTGTGCGATTTAGAGTGCTGTACATGCACCTTCTCTCGTACTACAGGAACTCACCACATACACTTGTGACTCTTATTCAGGCAATCACTGTATCAACACCCCTCCCCCCCACCCCAGATGAGAACATCTTGTAATCAATATAAATCTGGCTCATTTTCTGTTGAGTTTTGAATCTAATAAGTCCAAAGAACTGTCATTGTGGCACTGAGCAAATTATTTTCACGTGTCCGGAGTTACTCAGGATCAGAGTGAAGCTACGCGCCACAGCGGAACAGCTGCTTGTCCATGAATCTTCATGAGAGCCAGGAAATCAGGGCCAGGGGATGGGCTGAATGGACAGGGGCGTGCAGCCCCCTCCCAGGAGCTGAGCCCGACCCGACATCCAGCTGTTCCCATGAAACAGCGGCGTGAAAAAGGCCAAATGTGGGCGGCTTCCGGCAGAACACAGCCATTGGCCCTCTGACAGCACGCGCCACCAGTCACTGCGAAGAGTGTGTTCACAAGGCAAGGAGGTCTTGATGAACAGGGACGCAAGGGCTGAGTCTCAGCCATCGTGGCCTCAGGCCGATTTAAGCGGCACAGATATCCGTCTCTGACGTTCAGCCGCCCTTTCCTAAGCACAGGCATCCAGGTGAAAGTATGCTGAGTGAGCGGAGTGTGTCGACGCCGCAGTGGAGAAGCCCAACACCACGTCTGCTTAGGGTGAAGTATGTCTTCACCGTGACAGGAAGCAGGACGTCATTCCAGTTTAAAGAAGACCCACCACGTCTGACTGTCCACGAGGCGCGTCGCCGTGACGTGTGCTCATCGCCGCTTCCAGACGAGCGACCTCGCATTGACCGGAAGCAGCCGTACCGGGCTGCCGAGGGTCAGAGGGCACTGCCACAATTGGCCAGGTTAATTGACTAATCCCAGACCGCGGCACCCTTCCCCTCCCCGAGCAGGAACCGTTCATTGGCCATATTAAAATGAGAGCTAATTGGCTAGTTTACAATTGACCCGGAGCATCAGTCCTGACCTTTCCCGCTACTCCCGGCAAATGGGCCCCATGCGGGGGCCGCAGGGCTGCTGGGGAGGCCGTGTGTTTGCGGGGGGGGGGCGGGGGCGCGGAGCCCCTTCTTTTTCCTTACAAATCACTGCATTTATCATGATGATAAGAGGCCTTGTGATTACTGGGGAGCGGCTACATGTGCTGCCCTCCCCGTCAAATCAGCCACACGCTGAACAGGCGCCTTAATCAGAGCCATAATGGGCCACTCCACAATCACAGATGCCCACCCCCCCCCCCACTCAACACTGATTGCAAGAGATGAACCACCTTCCAATACCCCCCTCCCAAAAAAAAAAACTCCCACAGATTTCCAGACCCAGGCACCCCAGCTTCTGCTTTAATGCCAAATGATAATTTTGAAAAGAATTTATAATCACCCCTGTGTCTATTTAGAAGCTAATTGTTATTTTAAGACTTTTATTATGGGTCCCTGTTGATTATAGTGTTTAATTAAGGTTCAGGACACATTCAGTCACCCTCCAAACCAGGACATTATTCATTTTGGACATGCGGTGAATAACAATAAATGTCTACCCAGAGGCTGATGAGCTGCCATTAAAGAGCCATACAGGCGCACAGAGAACACGCACACATACCGGAGCACGAGCCGCAGAACCCCCAGAAACACGCACACATACCGGAGCACGAGCCGCAGAACCCCCAAAAAGACGCACAGAGGATATCATCATCCCAACTTTACCTCAATAGTGCGATTCCCAGCATTGAGGCCTGTCCGTTTCCTGTTTATCGCAGTGAGCGTTATCCATGGGCTAAGCGTGAATATTCTCACTCATCAGCTGTATTGTGTCCCGTCCAGCTGCGCATCAGCTGCCAGGAACACATTTTCAAACCCGTTGTATCACCCAAATATCCAACCATCTGTACATAACTCTCATAGGGTGTGAAAAAACACACATTGATTACATGTTGGGCTATTCAGGTGCCCGATTAAACAAATAAAACAGGCTGATGCCAGCGTAGCCGGTCCATCGCCTCCCAACAACAAGGCTTCCGAAATTTTGTCTTTTCACCTTGTCAATCGCAGACAAAGCAAGTCTGGCAGCATCTGTTTGCCTTTTAAATCCTAAGATAAGGGCATTTAAAACTGCCACTGTATTCAATACAAGCCTAAGCATAACCCATAGACAGCAGAGCACACATTGACGGCACACAGGAACACTGGAGACAATCGCTGCAGAAGGCAAACATGGGTAATACCTTTTAAATAATAATCCTTTACCCCTGCTTAAACACCTTCAGGAACCCTGCTGACCTCTCCAGCGCTTCATGGGCCTCCTGCAGCTAAAGAATGAGAAGCTACATGGAATAGTTTTGTACATTTGTTAAGCTTTATGTGTTAGTGTGGCTCAGAGCCCAATGCGGCATCTGGGAATCAAACTCCATCAGCTGAGGACGGAGAGAAAGCAGTAAGATGGATCCTCTCCTATGGCGGCAGGGGTGACAGAAACCTTTCTAAGGCAGCGGAGAGGAGGGGTGTGGCTTCAGGGGACATTCACAAATTCACATGATAGTGCTCTCAGAACTGCTTGATGCTTAGCTAGTGGAAAACACAATTTAAAGAGCAATCAGGTGTTTCAAGCACTGAAAAACATTGCCAGTCATATGGGCCAGCATGCATCCATCCGTCGTTCAATGGGCTGGGTGCTCCACCTACTGGTCAGACCATGTTTTGCACAATGCCTTCTAATAGGATTCCGGTTGGGGGGGGGGGGGGGGGGCCCCAAACAAACCAAAACCCCCCTTCTTTGGGACCCCCCCAAAGGGGAAACAACCCACTAGGGGCGGTGTTTACCCCTGCTCGCGACACCCACCGGCAGC
>JAABNY020000043.1:895756-926266 GCA_015164015.2 Brevimyrus niger | reverse complement strand
ATTTTCACTTGAATTATAGCTTCCATTATTTTTCCAGTAATGCTAGTTAAACTGATTGGCCTATAGTTTGCTGGATTCTTCTATCCCCTTTTTTGAATATGGGTGTTATATTAGCATCCTTCCAATCTGAAAGTACCACACCCGCAAATAACGATTTCTGGAATATTAAAGTTAAAGGTTGGCTAATAATATCCCTCATCTCTTTTAAGATGACATCAGGGCCCTGTGATTTATTTATTTTGAGTTTAGCTACTGTAGGCTTAGTACCACATCAGCGATCTTGTTTACTGGGCAAACGTGCCATTATAATATCAATCCGCCTTAGATCATGCTCCCCTGCATTTTAAAGGTGAGATGACATGTCATTCCAATTGGTTCATTGCTTGTTACACCCAAAATGCACCTCTGAAAATTAAGAGAGTTTTGACAACCTTTGTCTGCCTTGTGCTGGCACAAGATCTGTTTTTTCCGACATCAAAATAGCGAAATGGATTTGGACATGGCACAATGTTAATTGTGCTTTGTGCTTTACGTTTTGCATTAGATCGTCAAAATAATAGGTATGAGTCATTGTCTTATCACAGTATTAATTTCAAAAATCCATTGGTAGCAGCTCATTTATGTACATGCTTTATTCCAGGAGTTACACTGAAATATAATTTTACAATGGATCAGGGAACCATTTTCATTTTTTTCCCCATTCTGGAAAAAGTTTTTTTTTCCGGTTTGTTCACTGTTTCTGGATAATCTACTGTGACATCCTCTGTGACTTGTTTGTGACTTCTGTGTCATCCTAAAATACATTTGTATCGACTGGCTGAACATTGGTAGCACTGTGACCACACAGACACAAGTGTCTGTGTATGTGATGTGTGGATTCTGTGTGAGAGTGGAGTTTGAATGCATTCCATCCTTGTCCTCTGATTTACCTCCACTGTCTTAAGACATGTGACATAAGGCTGGTTCATAGTAATTGTGGATGTGCCAACATGCGTGGCTGTGGTGATGTAATTTTTGTCACCGAGGTTGGTGTGGCCACTGCATTTGGGGGGGGGGGCTATGTGTAAGAGCACCTACCACTCGAAATTTGAACCCACATGGATGGTCTGTTTAGTAACACAAACACGCCTCTATAGCTCATTGGGCTGAATAAAAGTAACAGGAAGTCAGAAAGTAAATCAGACCAAAGATTGCATATAAACACCTATTGTACCCTTTATGATCAGAATGATAACATAAATGGGTAGTGGATTTGAGAGAGGTTGACTGAGAAAGTTAATAAATAATGGCATTTCTAAGATTCCCTGCCATTGGATTATAAAGACTCTCAGATAGCTACAAACTAACATACAATATGATTGGACAGCAATGTCATATACCTGCCTATGTTCTTGCATGACTTTTATTGAAGTTTCGCTTTTTAATTTAGTTTTTGTATTAGTTTCAATTTTTATTTGAAATCCATTTTAGTCTAATTTTTAGTTAGTTTTCGTGTGGTTTTATTCTTTTTCATTTTAAAGATGCATGTCTACTTAATTTTTATATACTTTAGTTTCAGTTTTATTTTGTGGGATAGACAAAAAGACTCCATGCGAGTGTTGCGATATAGTACCATTGGCTATTTCTATCGTTCCAGTACACTGATATTCAAAGATACCAAAGGTAAGCAAATCATGGCTAAATAGTATTTAAAATAGTAAGGAAAAGTATTTGACATTTGTTTTTGTTTCAGTTAGGTTCAGAAGTAATATATATACTTTTCATTTTGTTGTAGTATTTTCAATTTAATTTTCATATCATATTTTATTTCAGTTTACAGAAGATTACAGAAGTGTTTTGTTAACAGTAACCCTGTGTTGTATATTCTAAGTATATTGTGCTAGGTTAGTTTTAGTGAAATTCTTATTCTTAATATAACATCCACACCACACTTCCGAGTTGTCACTTTCAAGAGCAGCTCTGCTCTACAGCGCCACCACAGACCTGGAGTCAAAGTATAGGAAAGTATATCGCTTGGCACATTGGTGCTAGAAAAACTACTTTTAATGATGGTGAATGGTTGGGCAGTATGGCTCTGTGCCACAGCCATGTCTACAGTAAGTAATATCGGGTGTTAGACAGATCGGTGCTCATGAGTTGTCCTAATTCTGTGACTGTGGATGTGTGTGTTGTGTGATTTCTAATTCTTCCTGGGCTAGAATCCAAGCTCATTGAAGTTCTGTATTGCAAACAAATTTAAGATAAATCGATTTCTGGATATTTTGTAATGCTGTTATAGCTTGGAAAGTTAGTGATATATTGTCCTAAACTAAAGTGTGGTGGCTAGTAGCTAGTAAACATGGTTCACTCGTTAATATCACAGGAGATTCTTCAGGTCAGCTTGGAGTAAATCAAGGTGACAGGGAGCAAGGTGCACGAACCTTGCAGGCGGCAAAGGTTTCAGGGCCATTATCACTTTACCTGTACTGCTCATGAATGACAGTATTGATAGAAATGCCCTGATCATGAACATGCACGTTACACGGTGAAATGACACCATGAAAGCACGTCATCTGCAGATATAACCAGTATAAGTTAATGAGACACTTTACAGTTAAAGGTAGGTTAAATGCTGGAAATGTAAGGCAGGTTTATGTCTGAATATTTTCAGGGTGAACTGCAGTGGAGAAAAAAAACAAAAAGAAAACTTATTCTGGTTCCATCTCCTTGATTTTAGGCTCACAGGTGCAACAAAGTTGAATGTAAAATCATGATTTGTCTACTGTATTTGGTGTCTGAGATAAAATAAAGGTGACCTTTTAGCACATGGGTATATGGTTACGGTGACTGCTTCCATTTCACACCGCTTTTGGTCAGCCCTCGAGGCTCACAGGTCTTATTTGCTGATAATTCTTTGCCAGGGAGTAGAAGCGTCTGTCATTTTAAGGCGGATGGGATCCTGCCTTCCTAACGAGGACGTCGTTCTGCCGTGTTGTGATTTTCCTCATCTCAAAAACCCTCACAAGCCGAAACCTCTCATTACATTTGCATGAACATCTGTGATTCATCTTTTAAAATATTTTTCCATTTAAATATCATTCAGTTAATTAGCTGCAAACATGGGGAGGGGGAAGACAGGGAAGAAAATAAAGAGAAACTTGAAGATTTTTTTTTTTATGGGAAACACAGCAAGAGGTAAATGTGACTGGAATGGTGCGGCTTCTCCTGCATGCCCGTTTAATGTATTTTTAAGCTCCAGCTAAAGTTTGCCTTCCTCTTTCCAAACATAACTAATTCAGGGTGGCGTCGCCCGACCAACAGTGTGTGTGACCCAGGGCCAACAGAGGCCATTTGAGGGCCTGACATCTCCGTGCTACTTCTCTCGTGCTTCTCTCTGAGGAGGTGAGTGGTGTGGGGGGCGTGTCCTCTACTCAAAAATACGGCTGAACTCAAAAACCTGAACGTATGACTGGAATCCACCTTCTGTAAAACTAGGAAGAAGGGTAATTCCATGCCCTCAGAACCCATCTGTGGTGATTTAATCTCTCCAGCCCACTGGAAAGACAAATAATCTATTTATGCTGAGGTGGAGGGGCCCCTAGATCTAGACTGTGAGGCCCTCTTGGGTGGGGGGAGGGGGGGAGGGAGTAAGGGGACGGTGCCAGACATTTTGGAAAGCCATCAATGACGTATATAAGGTACAAAACTAAAGGAGCTCCCAAATTCCATTGCTTTCTTTCTCCTGCTTATTGTGAGCTTGGCAGCTGGGTGGACCCATTCCTGTTTGGGGGTCGCACCAGTACTGTGCCGTTTCCACTCCCTGTATGCAGGCCAGGAGATTTTAAAATGAACATGCTGTCTCTGGTTCTGGAAAAAAAAAAAACCCTGAAGGTCCATTTGCCATGAAAAAAATCCTCTCTTTATTCTCCGGGTGGAGCCGTCACTCCTGGCCTCTGGACTCAGTCCTACTGCTTATTTCCCCCACTGCTCCGTTGTCCAAGGAAAACTTTTCTGCTGGCCCTGGCACCTCCCATCCTACGTGTGGCGCTGTGCTTTGAAGGAATAACGCCTCACGTGTGACATTTGTTGAGTATGTATAAACCTCTGGGCATTAATTCCTCTATTGCGATCCACCGTTCAACATCGAAAATCCATGATGAATTCATGATGAAACACGGAACAGGGAAGGTGGTGCTGAAAACGAGCAGGTGAGACACTTCCTCCTTCATCTCTCTGGTTTGTCTGTGCTGCTCCTTAAGGGCCAGATCAAAGCGGGGAAGCGGGGGGCCAGAACCTGAGGCTTGTCATCAGTAGTCTCCTATTATTCCCCATTGAATTACCTCCCCCCAGCCTGGCTGGGACGTGCAAGCGGGCATGGCGGAGCTGAAAATGTCATCAGCATGGATTACACTGATCGAGCAACGCCGGGCGAGAGACAGGCCCCACCCACCACCATCCTAACCTCAAATCAAAGGACAGGTCTGATGGAATCAGGCTTGGGTTATTACCATGAACCCAGCCATAACCTGCAAACCCTTCCTCTCTATATGCTGAATAATTCCTATTCTTCTCCAATCCTCACCCCCCACCCCACCCCCATCTCCCATCAAACCCCACCTTTTCCCACCACGCTGGCAAAGTGCAGTCATAGGAAGCCGCTATGCATTTATGTATATAATAATTACATTCCATATATCTTCTGAAATCCCATTTCCATCAATGGTAATTCTGCAGCACAGAAGTAATGATGGTATTATGCAGTCATGACAAAGAGAGCCCCCTCAGTCCTACAGTCATAATGCTGAACAATCAAAGCGCAGGGCAAAATATGCAAAACAGGGGGGATTTTTCACTTTGTGCCGCCGAGTTATTGCGACAGAGGCAGCTCCCTGTGGGGGAGGGAATTTCAAGCCCAGTCTCTTCCTGTTTTTTGGTGAGCTGCCTCAAACTAGCTTAAACAATTTGATTCGCCGTTACATTAAAGCAGCATGAAGAGTCTTACATATTCACATCAGACAAGAAATTAAGACCTTTTTTGTTGCTTTTTCCTTTTTAAAGATCCATGATTCTGCTGTTCTGAGTTGCATATAACCTACATTAACCTGAAAATAAATGTAAAAATAAAAGACGAAAAACAAAATTGAGGAAAAACCACAAGCCGGATATCTCCCATGATATTGTGGGTATTTGTCCAGTTGTGTGGATATGCAGCGAATATGTGGGCCTGGGGCTTTGAGAAGGTCTATCTCTGCAGTCCCTTTGCCTCCAGTCAGTGATCCTTCCGTTCAAAAATCTGTGCTTCACTGAACAGAGTAAGTGTGAATACATCACAATAAAAGATGACATTAGTGAAAAGGGTGGCTTGTGTAGAAAGGTTGTGAATGCTACTGCTTTAATGGAGTCCATGACCATGTGAGATCCTCCCAAGTGTGGACTTTCCATAAAGGACCATTGAGGGGCAATGCTCAGAAGCCATGTGGGGGACACCTACAGGCTAAATGACCCACACCCCATGGGAACTCCCTGCAAGGGGAATTCTGGGTAAAGACAATATTCAGTTCTATGTCGGGTCTGGTCCATGGCATCTCTACAAAATAGCATGTAGACCTGTAGCCAGCTCACATTCAGGGACCCTCACATCACATCGGGTTCATTCCATAAATGTCTCCCAGGGGCCCCTCATATCACATTGGGTCTATTCCATATACTGTATGCCTCACAGGGGCCCTTCATTTCACACTGGGTTTATTTCTTATATGCCTCCCAGGGGCCCCTTGCATCACAATGGGTTTATTCCATATATTCCTCATAGGGGCCCCTCACATCACATTGGGTTTATTCCATATATGCCTCCTAGGGGCCCCTCATATCACATTGGGTTTATTCCATATATGCCTCCTAGGGGCCCCTCATATGACATTGGGTTTATTCCATAAATTCCTCCCAGGGACCCCTCATTTCACACCTCGTTTGTCTCCTGTATCATACCTGATGGACTTTTTTGTATTGTATGGCTCCTGGATTACTTGGTGTATCTGTATCCCTTTTGACAGTACAGTGTTATGTGTATCACAGTACATATGTCACATTATGAATTGGATTGGAAAAGGAAACTAATAGGAAAATTATTTTTAATTTTCATGTTTCATATTGTTTTTATATGTTTTGTAAAAGTATGAAAGGTAACATTGCCGATTTATCTACTCATTAGGTATGCTAAAATGGCATAAGACTTCCTGGCAGACTCCCTGGAACCAGGAACTTGGATGTAAGTCAGTTCATCCTGGACAGTGCACCTGTGAGCAGACTGGCAGGAACATTCTGGACTCAACGCGAGCTGCAGAATGTTTTTTTTTTTAATAATAGCACATTGACATGAACTGGCCCTTGGTGCCAAACTTACATTAAACAAGCCTGGGGGCTGCATGTCCCAGTTAATGGGTGTCTGATATCCCACCTTCCTTTCTCCTTATACAGTATATAGTCTGCTGTTTATCTTTACATGGTTTCAGATGCTTTATTATTATACATGCTGGCTTTTGGCAAGTGTATTAAATATGCACAAATGTGTGAACATTTGTAATAAGAATGATGTGGATTATCTATGATGATGCAATCACTATAACCAAACTGATTGGTCTACAAATTGACCTTGATTCCCTCAAATCCACACAACTGCATAGCTTTTTCTGAATAGTTCAGCGGCGTATTATGGGAAAGCCATTCAGTTATAGCCCAATTTGACTGGAGTCTTTTGTTTTACTATTTTCTTTTATGTTTTTTCATATTTTTTCCTCCATTTTAACGCACAAATCGGAAATGCAATGCAAAACCCTGGAGATTCCCATCTGATTCCCACTCTGGCAGGGCAACACAGGGGCAGATTGGCTGGCCGCCATTTTCTCATTTCCAGAGGCCATGAAGTGCTGGTCTTCTGTACCCCAGTAGGGTCCCAAGAAAATGTGGATTTGTGGGGGGGGGGGCTCAATCAGTGAGATAATTTTTTTGATGTTGTTAGGTTATCCGGGACTTTGATTTCTCATCTGAAATGTGTTACAGCTCACCACACAGCCTGAGTTATATAAACCCTCCACTGGGTTTTCTGTCTTCAGTTTTGTGCTTCTAGGGCTCTTTCCTCAACCATAAAAAGGGAGGTGTCATTTTTGCAATGGTATCTGGGTTTTATCTGCAGAAGCGCATTTGGCCAAACATCAGGAGAACCAGCAACATCGCTCTGGGCTTAGAACTCAACCCTGTCAGGCATCCCATTCAGGGTATTCCCCAAACCCGTGCCCGTCGAAACATTTCCTTGGCCAGTTTTATATAGCATTTTATGTATTCAAGGGTCCTTCTCAAGTTCTGGGCCCCCTAAATCTGCCAGGGTATTTATGTACCTTCGACGGCCCCGGTGCTCAAGGAACTGTTACTCTATCAAGACGACTGCAGGGCATCCCATATGGAAAAGTTTATAAAGAAAAACATATTACTTTTATGCATTTTACCCAAATCAGGTAAGCTTTTCATGTGACATGCAAAATAAATACACAACTCATATTAAATTAATCTGTCATTAGGCATATATGTCCTTTATTGATGCAAAATACATTTGAAATGAATGTGCCATCAAACATTTAAGTCCAACATTCATGTACAACCGATATGAAATTTATGTGTCATTAGTCATATGTGTCCTTTATTAATGTAAAATACTTATTACATTCATATTCCTATATTTTCTTATAAGTCATTATGCATGATTCTTTGACTGAATTCAAAGTTGAATCAGGGACAGTAGTTCCACACAACTAGAATGGAAAAAGGAAATATCCTTTTTCGATTGATTCATTCAGTTTGTGAGAATATAACATGAATTTTCATGTCTAATTAAACCAACTGAATGTGGAGCCATCATGCATGTCTTACATTTGAATATTATAAAAGCAATATACATTTTTATTGAGAAACAACAAGCAATAAGCATGTATTTCTGCCAAAGCCGTATGTTATCATGTATGGTAAAATGTAAAGTTCATGTAAAAGTTTTATATGTTCCTCTTTCGAGTGCCTTACATGTCAATTGTGTTTGTAGTATGTGTGTGGCCACAGTGAACTTATGAAAAACATCATTGTTATATATATAAATAAAAATTTAAAATGCTTGATAGACTTATATTAGCCATGCATTTTTTGCCAAGACACTGACTAAACAGGCCTTTTTTTCATCCGGGGGGCCAGTGGGGGCATCAGCACCTGCAAGTGAATGTTTGATTCGTTTCTAGGTATTCACTGGGATAAGGGGTAAGTAAGTGGAAACACTGTGTTGATAAGCAGTTAGGTGGGACACAAAGGACGTCTCGGGTGCCTCGGATCATGCAGAAACTAGTGTCAAATGGAGAGGCTTCCTCACCTCGCGAATAGAACTTCCCGCATGCTATTCTTCCCTCATGGTCATAGCATGAAGTTTATAGAGACGTTATTCTGGCAAGCTCATCATTTGAGGGTAGCAGGGAGGAAATAAGTCCATCAGGCTTTTTTGGGCCGCGGTGCCCCTCCCTCGCTGTTCTGACTGATACTCATGATACCTTTTGGTAACAGCCTCATTTTTCTAGGCATCTTGCCGAGTTTGCCAAAGAAAATGGAAAGTAAATTTTTTCCGACTGTATTCTTTCTTCAAATTTCTCATGACTTTCATTTGATTATCTTTTTTGACTCACCCATCAGACGCCTTGCACCCTTGTTCTGGCAAATGGGGTCACATGGGTATTCAAATGGTGCCATTTATTGTTAAGTTTGTTTACAAATGTTTGTCCTTATTGATTCTTAATCACATATGATGTTCAGAATGAAATGTACTGCTGCCTCGCACCTCCAGGGCTGGTGGTTTGAGTTCCTTGTCTGAACTGTGTGTTTATGGAGTTTGCATGTTCTCTCCATGATGGGCTGATTTCCTCCAAAGACATGCAGTTAGGATAATGGGTGTCACTGAATTGCCCATTAAGTATGATTGTGTGTGTGAGAGGGTCTGTCTGTGCCCTGTGATTGACTGGCTTCGCATCTAGCCTGTATCCCAGCGCTGTGCCCTCTGAGGGACTGGCATCCAATGCAGGCTGTTCTCCAGCCATGTGCCACCTTACGTTTTGTTTGGTCACTTATGGTTAAGCTTAGGGCTGGGTAGGAGTTAGGTTGTCACTGTTGAGATTAGGGTTATGCCCATAGATGTAAATACTTGGACTGTGTGCATGTGCTATGTATTGGTGTGTGAGCTATATGTTGGTGTGAAAGCTCTGTGTTGGGATGTGTGCTGTGTGTTGCTGTGTGTACTGTGTGTTGGTATGTGTGTTGTGTCTTTGCTATATTTTGGTGTGTGTGCTGTGTGTTGTGCTTAAGCTACATGTTTGCGGGTGTCCTGCATGTCTTTGTTTGTGTTGTGTGTTGGTGCTTGTGCTGTGTGTTGCTGTGTGTGCTGTATGTTGTGTGTGTTCTATGTATTGGTATGTGTCCTGTGTGTTGTGCGTGTGCTGTACGTTGGTGCATGTGATTTGTGTGCTGTGTGTTGTGTTTAAGCTACATGTTGGTGCGTGTGCAGTGTGTTGGTGCATGTGTTGTGTTTGCTGTGTGTTCATTTGTGAGCTACATTTTGGCGTGTGTGCTGCGTGTTGGCATGTGTGCTGTGTGTTGGTGTGTAAGCTATGTGTTGATGTTTGTGCTGTGTGTTGGTGCATGTACTCTGTGTTGGTGTGTAAGTTACGTGTTGGTGCTTGTGCTGTGTATTGGTGTATACTGTGTGTGTTGGCGTGTGTGCTCTGTGTTGGTGCATGTGTTCTATATTGGTGTGTGCCCTGTGATAGGATGGCATCCTGTCCACCATTTTCCCTGCATTTTATTCCCGGTGCATTCTGGGATAGGCTTCAGGATATATTTGCATCTCCTTTCCTTAATTACTGCACCGTCACCTGTTGATAAAATAAACAGTGATGTCGTTTTGGACTCCTGCCATTGATTTTATCATCGATTGTGTTCTCATTGTTTTTGATATTGAATAAATGCGCACACACCTCACTGGCAGGGCAGATCGGGACGCATCCTCACTGGCTGCCTTTCTGATCAGCTTCCAGACCCTGCACACGGGTTTCTCTGTGGCTGTGTTCAGCAGTACGTGTTTCTCTAGTGGTTTACGTTAAAGCACTTCGGCATTGAGATATTCTCAGCATAACCTGGCACCTACTTGGGATGCCGCTAACACAAACAATGATGGGGAGCATCCCCCCCACCCCTCCCCGCGGGAATTCCCCCACCAATATTTACATTTAGTTATTTGAGTGAGTGTCACTAGCCATTTTATAAGGTAGGCAGACAAAGGTCAACATTTCATACACAAGATCAGTAAATGCAGTCATCGAGTGGATATTTAAGACATGCTCCCTAATGTCCCCGACACCCAGGTATCTATGGGGGCACCGCTGCCGCCAGGACACGGTGTGAGGGCGCAGGGGGTGATTCGAAGCGTTCCTTTTAAATGGGAGGCCGCATCCCGTATTGTTCCCTCATGCCAAACGGTGACCCGTGGGCTTGCTGTTTTAGCACCAATCCTCAACGGCAAAAGCGGAGCCGCACTAAAGCTGCCATGCTGCATTAGAGTCTATCTGCTCAGCCGGGTGCCCGCTGCTTGCACTGGCACGTCATGACAGGCCTACCATGGGCAGGGGGCATCTCCCCCCGCCAGGTACCGCCGACAGATGTTGGTCAAAGGAGCCAGCAGACCTATGTGCCCTGCCAATTCCCCCTCCCTACCCCACCCTGGGGAATTTTTTATCTCTGGGACTGTTAATACCCCCCGGCACCCTGCCCCCCACAGAAAAAAAGAGGAGTGTTGTGTGGCAACAGAGGGAACGAGGGGGAAGAGGAAGCAGATGTTAGCACAACCTCATGCTGAGAAGCAGAAGATAATGCCTGTTCATTGTAGCCCTGGTCATGTGATGGGTCCTCCTCTATGATCCAGCGAGTGTGTTCGGGAACGGGGCTGCTGCACATGACCAGCACATGGGGGTGGGGGGGGGGGGGGGGGGGGGGCCTCAAACAAAGCAAAACCGACCTTCGTCTGGATGCCCCACAAGTGGATACAGCCCATTAGCAGCGGTGTTTACCACTGTCTCGGACACCAAACGGCAGATCTTTGCCGCTGATGATGTTTATAGTGACAAATTCATGAGGAAATAATCCCGGAGGCAGAATATATGATGATTAAACACTAATGGACCATCAACTGTGAAACTTTAATACGGCTTAAAACACATTCACATAAGCCCGCGGGCGGATTTTAATTAACACAAATGGAGAAACACGGAGACTAATGAGGCAAGACCCCTAAATGAGCCGTGCTAACGGGCTCCATAGGAAAGGAAACACCCTGGAACCTGACAACGTGACCCCCCCCCAGCCCAAGCCACGCACACCCCCACGAGACCCAGGCCACACTCGCGCGTAAACTGAAGCAGATCTATTGAAACACAAAAGCAAAGAGGCGGATGATTGGTGGAGACAGGCTGCTCTTGTTTTGGTTACACTTTCACCATCCAATGCAGACAAACTGCAGGCCATGATGAGCATCTGCTGGGCAGGATGCCCTGTGTGTGTGTGGGGGGGGGGAGCAAAGCGGAGGGATGAAGTGTCAGCTGGTTATACTAGCAGTCCGGGACCCAGGCTTACGGTCCACTCCAGGACAATTCTGCTTTAGCCCCCGATTCTCTCTCGACAAGCTGACTCGCTAGCAGCTAAATCGCCCTGCTTTCTCTTTACCTACTTTTGAAAACTATCGCCGTCACTTTTGTTCAAACGGACAGGGAGTATTCCATCATTCACTCGAGAGTTCTGCCTTGACCTGGGTAACCTTTAAGTGACGGGTTAGTCTGGGTTTTAGCTGCACACACTTGTTTCAGTAAGTGTGCAGCAAATTCAATCGTTCTCGGACTGCATGTCACAAATCCTGGTTAAAAGTTACAGCAGCAGGGGGGGGGGGGTCCGCCTTCCAGAGCGCCGTCCTCCTCCGATGACGCGTCGTCTTTGTCACCGTCACGTACGTCCTCCGGCTCGTGAGCCTGTCTCCTTCTTCGCTTGTACACAGACTTTTCCACCGCTGCATTTGACACGTTCGGGCCGCGACATCGCTCTGCACACATCGCCGACCGTAAGCAATTGTAGAATCTACAGGTACAGAAGCCAATCTTGTGTGAATACGGAATCTGCGACCAGTTACAATTCGAGCATCATTACGGTGAGGGTTACCTTCTTATTCGTCGAAAGTTTTCCTCCATTTTCTGATTGGCCACTTCCACCAGAAAGCTGACGTAATCCACACTGACCAGCTGCTGTCCTTCATGCGTGAGAGGAACTTCCAGACAGTGAGTGCTCCTCACAGCCTAGAGAGAGATTTGACAAAAAAACACTGACACCACACAAACACAACTGCGCTTCTCTGAAACAGAACCTATATGGTGAAGAATTTTATCTTAAAACGCAAAGAAATATCAAAGCTATAAATTAAATGCATTATCAGAAATAGGTTTTAACTCAGACAACACAAATAATTTGCCAGCTCTGTACCGTAATGATTTTACCCTTTTTGCCAACAGTCATCCCTGAGTTTCTGAAGCCAGAATTTACTGCCACAGAGTGCTGCAAAACAAGAGCAGAACACACATCTCAAACACTATTAATACTGAAAGAAAGAAAGAAAGAAAGAAAGAAAGAAAGAAAGAAAGAAAGAATCCCTCAAAAATCAAATTTCAATAGAAACAAAGATTATAATACTATTTAACATAATGTACATAGGGGCTTCTGAAACACAAACTGGTGTTTGTGTAATTAAAAGTACATTTGTATGTAGGGGTGTGTATCATACTAGCATCCCACCCAAGGTGAACCTCTGCTGCATGGGACAGGCCCCTCACAACCCTAACCAGGATCAGCTCTCGGAAGACAGACCTATGCCACAGATAGTTAGTTTGAATGTTATGTTTCCATACCAGGAGTTGCGCGTCCTCCAGCCTCCGGCACTGCACGTGCAGCACAAAGGGCTCGAACCGGAAGGACGCGTCCCCGCGAGCCCTCGCCAGGTTAGCGACCTACAGGAATGACAGCGCTGCATCACCAACTGCGCGGCCGTTATATGGTGAAAAAGTAAAATATAGACTCTCACCACATCGGCGCTTTGGCACTTCTGGTGCGTCACGAAGAGCCAGTGGCAGTCTTTCTTCTGCACCTCCAAGCAAGCAGACACCTAGGGGCGCACAGACAAAATGATGCACGACAGTACATTTTGATATACCTATTTATTGCATAACCTGTACAATCATTGGTTTTATTCTTTGAACATACTGCATCAATTTACAACCTTAACAGACAACGAAAACCAATCCTAAAATAGTCACTATGAATGACAACGGTAATGATCAGCCTGTGACATTTCGAGCGGGCAAACCAAATAAAGCACTCCAAGTTTAATCATTAATAAATAGTTGCTTAATTTTTGTGTCCGAAACATTCGCAAGATCAAATCGAATACGGATGACCTGTAGTCATAGATTTCTACAACAGGTTAGTTACGTTTGATCGTTTATTAAAAATGTTTTTCAAGATTTACCAAACAATAATTAAATAATGTTACTTGATTGCCTACAAAACTACCGGAAGAAGTACACTGCACTGTTTTGCTTGGTAAGCAGGATAGCGGTATATTATGAAAACGGCAAGTCAATAATCTGTCCGGTATAGTGTCACTGGCCTACCCCATCTATGAGTGTTATTCGTCCGGAACAGGAGCTTGTCGTGAAATAATTCTCAGAATCGTTAATAAACGCAACGACGTCCGAAATGTCTTCATCGACACTGCCCTTCTTGCTCAGGTCGATTTTAGACATACACTGTTTCTTCCACTGCTGGAAACTGTGGTCCATCGCAACGAATTAAATAATCGCGTTATGTTTGCTATATCCAATTTTAACACGCAATATTCTGGCGAAATATTGTGGAGTGATATGATTTCCTTAGCGAAGGTAAACCTGGCGCTACATAATCCACACGTTTTCTTCTGGAGATGAACTACATCACCCAAAGACCAGCTTCTACGGTGGCTCGGGCGATCCAAAAGTGTTACTCCAGTAAACAACCGCACTTCCTCTATGCTTCATACATAAATGCTATCTTAACTTGTTTAAAGGCTCAGTGGGTTGAAAGTGGAGATACTCTTTTGTGCAGTTGTAAGTCGTTATCTAAGAGAAATCTAAACACCTACATAATGTGTTTTAAACCACACGTATTGATTTTGGACGCAATATCTCGGCCGCTTTTGTTCCGCGACAGCACCAGGCGGTGTATTCTGGTTGTTTTGTGACATAAACACAGAAATTGCCATCACAGCACAACAAATGCACGTCTTAGCGTCGGTGATGCTTTAAACTGCAAATTTAGTAGCGGGTTCGAAATCCGAAATAATCAGGAGTCCTCGACTTATATCTGGATCGTAAATGCGGTCTAGTGTAATTTAGTAAACACAAACAACCTAAAATGCTGGATGCATGGCGACGAGGACAGGGAATATAAATCTGCTTGTGCTTTTGTGTCCCTGTGTTTTGGCAGAAAATGGCAGCATCGAAGGTGATGAAAGCTATCAGGGTGTCTGAATTTGGAACTCCGTCAGTGTTAAAGTTGCACTCAGGCATCCCTGTACCAAATCCAGGTCCCAAAAAGGTGAAGTACACCAGGATTCCCTTAGTGTGCATAAAATGGACTTACTGGAGTAGATATGTAAATGTGCCATATATTTACAGGCATTTGACAAACATGCATAAATATCAGCATATAAGGTCTATCTGTGCAGACATTGTCACCCAGTTAACCTGCACAGGAGGTGGGTGGGTCAGACAGCATCTGGCGGAGATGGCGGCCTGAACAGGGTAGCAGTGTGTAACACTGAGAGGGTCACAGACAGCTACAGCTTTTGTGTGACCATGAACATACCTGCTCTCATCAGGTGTTAATCAAAGTCTATGCTTGTGGAGTGAATCCAGTGGAAGCTTATATCCGTGCTGGAACTTATGCCCGGAAGCCAAGCCTGCCCTACACCCCCGGAACAGACGCAGCTGGGGTGGTGGTGGCAGTTGGAGACTGTGTCAGCTCTTTCAAGGTTGGTTGTTGCATCTGTTCCTATACTAATCCACGTTGGAACTCATCAGTGGATGCTTATACAGATGACATTTTTGTCCCCCGCCCCCAAATATTGTCTTTAGGACGAATGTTTAAAGCCTGACATACTGTGCCCTCTTTCTTCTAAGATGCAGTGTTTTTCCGAGCGTCTTCACTTTTCTGTTAGACAGGTGACAGGGTCTTCACCACAGCCACTGACACGGGGGCTTATGCTGAGTACGCTGTAGCTCCGGAGCACTCCACATACCGGCTCCCCGACTCCTTAGACTATGTCCAGGGAGCTGCCATCGGGATCCCCTATTTTACAGCGTACCGGGCCCTGTTCCATAAGTAAGGGATTTTGCTATATAGAATCTCATTGGTTGGACATTGGTCTCCATGTGGAGGAAATTGGTCAGATAAACATAAAGCCCCCCCCTCTCTTTTCTACATCCTAGGGCTAGCGCCAAGCCGGGGGAGACGGTCCTTGTGCACGGTGCCAGCGGGGGGGTAAGGGCCACTAATGGCAGGAGGTGGAGCTCACGTTCCCCTCTGGGCTGGACGTCTTCTGACTGTGATACTCGACTAGGTGGGAGTCGCCAGCTGTCAGCTGGCCAGAGCTTTGGGCATGAAGGTCCTGGGTACAGCAGGGACTCCAGAAGGACTGGCTCTGGTCCTGAAGGCCGGAGCTCACCAGGCTTTTAACCACAGAGAGCAAAACTACATTGGTAAAATTAAGGTGGGTCGTGGACCTGACTTCTGTCACAGCTTTATCCCAGAGACCCTCCCAAGGGCTCTTCCTAAGCATCACGTGACCGTCTATTGACATCGGGATTTTGACATGCGCTGTGTCACTGTCGAGTGTCTCAGGAGGCTGCCAGTGACCATGGGGTGGATGTGGTGGTGGAGATGCTGTCCAACGTGAACCTCAACAATGACCTTCAGATGTTGGCGCGCGGCGGACGGGTGGCGGTGGGTATTTCAGGCTCCGGGCTGGACCGTCACCCCCAGGAGTGTCGACATCCGTTAACGTCGCCTCATTTCAGATCGTGGGATGCCGGGGATCCGTTGAAATCAACCCCCGGGACACCATGATGAGGGAATCCAGCATCATTGGAGTATCGCTGTTCAGCACAACCAGTGTAAGGCGTCCTGTCAAGCGCCGCCGTGCCACAGCTGAGTGTGACTGATGTGTGACGTCACTGTGACTTTCCGGAGCAGGCTGAGATGGCCGAGGCTGCCGCTGTCCTCTTTGCCGGGATGGAAGCTGGTTGGCTGAAGCCCATCGTTGGTGGCCAGTACAGCTTGGACAAGGCCACTGAAGCTCACGAGGATATCATCAGTAGTCCTGGAGCCACAGGGAAGGTGGTTCTGATTATGTGAAACGAGGGGGTGGCTTACCCTCTAGAAACCTCTTTTTACATGCCTTACAAACTGATCTCTGCTTCTCACAGCACAGTTTGCGGGTGAAGGACAGCAATGTTGTGGAGGTATATTCAGCATCCAAATTGATGCAAGTGTTAGTTTTAAGTATTAAAATCCATAATCTTTGTGACACAAAGTACCATATTAAATGGTAGTTATATAACATTTACTAATAAAATCTGGTAGTAAAATCTGGCTTAAAACTGAAATGTAAGTGGTGTAAGTACCTCCATCTATGTGACTTAAATAGGAAGTATTTAATTGCTCGGCCATCTACGTCTATGATCGAATCTATATGTCAAAAACGCTGATGTAACCACTATGAATAAAGATGTAACACGAGAAATGACCCCTTTTGTGATATTTAAAATACGGATTCACGTGATTCATTCAGACATAAGAGCCCTGTAATGGGGGGGGGGCGTTAGCACAGCATCGTCACGTGGCTGCGCCTAGTAACGGCGCCTGGCAACGCAGAGAAGCGCAGGGTGCGAGCGCGCAGAGCCGTGACGCCGCGAACCGCAGCGGTACCTGGCCTGGAAGCGCTGCCGTCATGAGCCACCCAAATGCCGGGTAGGTCGCTGTCACCCCCCCGCATCCCTATCTCCGGGTCAGTGCCTGGCGTGTTCTAATCGTATGTTACAGCACCGGTTTGAAACTGAATTAATTATTCAGCCGTTCGCCCATGCCGTGCGTTATCTGAAACTGCTAAAATGAAAGTGTCAGGGATTGTTACGGATAACAATGAAATGAATATGGGAAAAATAGTGTGTTTTGGTTTTTGAAATTAACAAAGTGATATGTTTAAACTAGCGCAGTTATACGACTGTGATATGACCGCAGTTTCTAACAGCAAACAATCTATTGACGCTTTCTAAGATAATCTTATTAGTATTTTCGTGCTATGCCGCGTTGCTAATTAATAAAACAGTTTATAATTTGAATCTCAATGCCAGCAAAAAAATTGCCACGCTTATGTTTTTGAGGTTTGAGCTTTGCTGTTTAATAAGCGATCAGACTCATGGAGTGACAACTTGAGATATAAAGCTGTTAGTTTGCCGGAGACAGGAGTTACTGCACGCATTGTCATGGTTGCTGGGTAACATGACTGTAATCATAAAGCCAGGGACCCCTCCGGCAACGAGAAATCTCTCAGAGAAACCCCGCAGGACCCGACCCCCTTATGCTCTTTACCAGTAAGCATCGCGGTTTTACAGGCGTTATTGTAGGACGGTCATACCGTTCAGGCGGTGTCTGTTATTTTTTTGCTGCATTCATTTTTGTTTAATGATACATCATGTTGAATGGTCGGTTTTGCATGCAAGGAGGATTCGGTTGAGTTTGAGTTACAGAAGTGCCTTGTTAGGAAGCTCGTCTGAGTAACCAGATGCCAGCTATTGTTCAGATCAGGACTGTAACCAAGCTGAGTGAGTGAGGGGGGGGGGATCTCCCCAGATCCCCTCTAACGGGCCGCTCCCTCTGGGACTGTGTCCTCTGGTTCCTCTCCCTTTGGGGTCCCCATCACCCACCTGAGTGCCCCTTTGGTCTCTCTTCTAGGCTCCTGCCAGCCTACAACAGCCTGACTGACAAACACCTGGCCGGCTACTTCAACAACACCAGGATTCGGCGGCACCTGCTGAGAGTGGGCCTGGTACGTGCCCGGGGGTCGGGGTGTTTGCTGTAGCATCTCAGGGACACCCTGCCAATGCAGGAAAGGCTGGGGCCTCGGGTGCTGCACAGTGTCAAAAATTAAAGCCTTTCTAACTGTATTATTTTAGTGTTATTTTACAAACATAGTCATAGAAATGAATAGAGCTGTGATGGCGCTGGGATTCTTGCCTGTGATTGGCTGTTTTTTGGGGCATCCACATACACATACGCGGGGGCTACAGATCACCCGAAGTGGGACCATTGTCCCCGACAAGGAGTTCAAGCAGAAGCTGATGCGGAAAGAGCACCAGAGGCACATGCGGGAATGCCTGGCCCACGCCATCTTCCACAAGGTGCTGGACATTGAGGTGGGTCAACGGCCAGACATCCGCCTCCTATTGCGTACTGCTGACAGAGTGTAGGAAGGCAAACACAATGCGACCATCTTCATTCAGCGGTGCCATCAGACTCAGATTAAGAGAAGACTGGAGGATTTCGCCCAGAGGGAACGTGTCAACAGAATCAAGGTGAGTCTCACGCTGGGTCTTTAATGTTGTGTCCGACAAGCCTCGGAGTGACGGGGGAGTTTGCTTAAAGCAACAAATCTGCGGGGTCCCCCAGCAATGGGTCACTGCCGGCACGAGTATGACTCTGTCCTGCGCCTTTGAAACGAGACCAGTTCTTGTGTTACGGAAGTGCAGGCGGACCTGGCTGTACTTACCGCCTCTCTGTCGGTGCCTGGAAGGTGCAGCGTTCCAGGCGGTATGAGGAGGAGAGTATTACTGTACTGTCACCTAAGCCACCACCCGGCCCCAGGAACGGCTACGCTCAGCATTCTGGACCGGAGCCATCGGAGCCATCGGAGTCCTCCGAATCCGTGAGTCTGCCCCAAACCCGGCAGGCAGGAGCACATTGAGTCATTTATCGTGTATCAAATGCGTGTGTCTGTGACTGTTGCTGAGCTGCATCTCTCTCCATGCCATGGCCAGTGTGAACCCACCGGGCGTGGGTCTGTGGCGATTGGGGTTAGGGTTTCCCCATAGAAATGAACGGAAGGTCCCCATTTAGATGAGCCGTCCTCCTGCATGTATCCTTCAGCTTGGCTCCTCGCGGCCGAACACGGCGCCGGGGAAGATGCAGCGGCCCGTCCGCCTGCAGCCCATCAGCGGCGGCAACAGCGCCCCCACCCGCCGGCCATCCCGCTCCACCCGCCGGCCCCACGCAGCCGTACGGGACACAGGGCAGCTTGCCTGCTGCACGGTGAGACCATCCGGATTCTTAAGAGTGAATGATCCATCACATGGTGAGATCAGTGAGGCTTGACAGCCGCCGTCAGAGGGACAGTAGGACCCCTGAGGGGTGTGTGGTTCCTGCATGCTGCACATGTAGAGGGCTGCCTCTCTTTAACTCTCTGCTTCCAGCTGGACCGCGAGATGTTGAGGCGCGTGGCCACGGGCAGGTTTTCTAGCGGAATATCGCCATACCGCCTGCCAGTCATCAATAACTTCATCACCCCAGTGCCCCCCCCTCCCCCAGCCAAGGGGACAGGGAGGAGTGTTAAAGGGACTCCCAACGGGACAGTGAGGGGCCGGAAACTGCGACCTACCACAGCACCCAGCGTTCCCATGGTAACCAAGGCAAGGCACTGAGTATCCCTGTAATACTTCAAAGAAAACGTATCATCATTCCATCCATCCATCTTCTAACCACTTATCCTGCTCAGGGTTACAGGGGCCTTTGATCATGCTTAAGCTCTTTTCCTGGTTCCAGGAGTCGAGACTTCAAAAGACCTCCACGCACAGCAATGTCTCTGCCACCATGGTGTACTTTGGGAAGTCGGTGCACCTCTCCCACGATGACGTGGAGCTGAGGGATGAGGTGAAGGTCTTCCAGCAGCACTGTGGTGGGGAGAACATCTGTGTGTACAGAGGGAAGCTGATGGAAGGAGGTCAGCCATCTCACTGTCTCAACGAACATCTTTCTTTTTTGGCACCTGGTATCCTAACCCAGCTAGTTCAGCTCAGTGTTTAGATAAACATCAGCTGTATTTTACTGATGTTCTTGACGCGCCGATTTGTCCTTTCTGGGAGGTGCGATTCCATCCAGCTGGATGTGTCTTTACGTAACGGCTTCTTCTTCCCGCCAGAGTGCTTCCGGTTTGTCTCGAGACGCCACCGTGGATTCCCCTTCAGTCTCACCTTCTTCCTCAACGGCATGCAGGTGGAGCGGCTAAGCTCCTGCTGCGAGTTCAGGCACCGGGGAGGGGCCCGGCTGGGGGGCAAGCACGGCCATTTTGGCTTCACCGGCGTGGCGGGGGCCTCCCCGTGCTACAGGCAAGTGGCTCCTCAGGATCCCCGGCTCTAGGCCCTGACCGAGCCGGCAGGCGGCTGGACACCTCAACAGGAGGCCCAGCAGTATATCTTCCGGTTGGGTTCTTGCTGCCTGAGTGGTTTTCTTCAGACTCAGAGTTCAGTGTTAGTATCTTGCTGATGGAAACCTCTGGCTGAGGCTCTGCTCTGCACCTCCAGCATCAAATTTTTCCTGCTTTATAACGTCAGGTGTATCATCGCCATGGGTTTGGACAAAAAGCCCACCCCACCCCCAAGGAGAACCAAGGGGGAGTCCGAGAACGATGGGTTCATGGCTGCTTCCTCAGATATGGCCCGAGACGAAGATGAGATTCGGTCGAGTCGAAGTTGCGAGTGTGGGACCATCCCCACGGACAGAGAGCAGGGAGATGACCAATCAGAGAGCAAATGGGGCGGAGCCAAAGATGGTAACGTCCCGGTGGGGCTCCGTGCAGCGCTGTGCCCCTCTTACCTGCATCTATCTAAGGAGTGTCTCCCCTTTCATGTAACGAAGATTACGAGGAGGACTTTGAAGGCGAGGAAGAGAGGGCAGAGGAGGGAAAGCCAAGACCTGATCACCGCAGCGATGGAGAGGAGGGGTGTCCGGAGAGCCCAGGTGCTGGAAACGGCACGAACACTGACAGCGAGGCTGAGGAAGACCACCCCAGTGAGTCAGCATCACCGTCTCCCTTTCCATTAGGCGGGTTACCTAGAGGAAGGTGAAATATTACAACCATGCATTTTGGAGGCCGGTCAGTTAGAGGGCAACACTCAGTGAATGATAAACCCAAAGCAATGTGTCACTAAAGTGTGGTTAAAAGTAATTACTTCAAAATGATAATAAATGTAACCAGTGCATGGGCCTTGTGGGTCTTATAATGACAAGACTGAGTCTCCTCCGCTTTCCATCCTACTCTTTCATGTCTTTCTCTCAGGAGAGAAGCGATCACTCTCGCGGTCTTCCCGGAGCGCCACACTCTCCTCCAGGGGCAGCAAGGATGACTCTGGGAGTGACGCAGAGGAGGTGAAGGAGTCCATAGATGAAGCAAGAGTCAGTCTGGCCTCTTGTACTGTCTCCAAAGCAGAACTGCGGGATGAAGAGCCAGGTCTGGATTCGGAGGAGCATGTCGGGATGGGTGATGGTGGAGCAGCCTCTCGGCCGGGGGATGAGACCCATCACCGGTCTTTAGGAGAATCCATGGACACCGGGTCTACTGGTGATGCCGAGAACATGACTGAAATACAAACTGGGACCACAGCACCAGCTGAGGCAGAGACCACTGATTGGGAGCACTGTCAGGATGCTATGGAGAGGGACGGAGTGGAGGACCCCCCCGCCGGCTCGCAGACAGTCACAGAGGGAGCTGTTCCTGATGAGGAGGACACGCAGGAGGTGGAGCTCGAGAGGGGTGAGTAGCCCTGTCTCCTCCTCTCTCCTGCCGGCCTGTCTGTCTCCTCACAGGAGACGGCCGTGGACCCTGATGCATGCCTCCTCTCCCTGGCCTCCTCTGAAAGGCTCACTGGAAACTGTGTGTCGTGTTGCTTGGTTCAGCTTTTGACTTTACAAAGACAACCTACTAGACTTTATAAAGGCTGGAGGACACAGCCACTCTACCGCGGCTCAGCCTGCTTCTCCTTAAACCGGCGAGAAAGGGGCCTGTAGACGCTTCCCAGCAGGCCAGCGGCCTCAGAGCAGCTGATCAGATCAGCACGATGCCACGTCTGAGTTGAGCTTTGCCTTTACGCGTCTGGCTGCCCGGCAAAAGCGCGGTTGAGTCGCCCTGGTCTGCCGTGGATCCTGTGCATGTTTACTCCATGCCTGATGGACGCCATGTTCATTTCATATATTCTCATTTCTCTTTTGGTATGTAACTTTTTCCAAATGCTCAGTGTGTCATGGAGAATAACGTGTTGCGCGTTGCTTGGTTCCCTGTCCATGAGTCGCATGTCTCTCCTGCATCTTTTCATCTCTGTTGTCCCAACATCTCCCGCCTGTGTAAATAGGGGCACCGCCCCCTGCATGCTGGCTGTGGGGCGCTGTCTGCATGTGTCTACGATCGCAGCAAAATCTATTTCTTTGTTACGATGTGGGGAAGGTACACATGTAACTCTTTAAAAATAATATACTGTATCTGTGGATTTTATTGTCTGTTCTTTTCGTTTTTAATAAAGCAGTTTGCTGGACATCATAAACAGCTGTATTGTTGCAATGTGGGCAAGGATGGACACGTTTATTGTAGAAAAATGCATTTGTATTATTGAATATAGTAGGAACATCCATGTATGTGAATTCTTTTGTTTTAAAAACTACTTACCATAGTGCAGACTGTTATGTTTCTGTAACCATACTCTGAATAATGTATTTACGTATTAGGGTTTGCCATACATTTAGCATTGTCATCACTCAGTCTGTTTAGGCCTCCAGGCACAGAGTGAGAGGCCCATTGGCTGCTCTGTAAATAAACGAAAACCAAATCCAGCTTACACACTGTACCTATTCTTACAGTTTCATTGTATCAATCTGTTTTCATTTCAATGTATTTTACAACTTTAAAATAAATGTTTTATTTTGACAAATTTTCCCATTTGATTGATTTGATCTGGATGGAAGTGGATTCATATTCATGCTTAAATGAAGCCATTTCTCATTTCTCGTCATGACATTTTCCAAAGCTGATATTGATTAGCTGAGCAGAGCTAATGCTAATGTGTCCCTGCGCATCTGTGCTCTCTAACCCAATGTCTGCTGTCTGACCCAAGCCAAGTCTGTGCAGGAGAAGCTGGCTGAGGCCATAATGAAAGAAGCATACTGTAGCTCGGAACCGGAGTTCAGTGACACCAGCACTGACGAGGAGGAGGAATCCTCCTCAGTACCACGCAGAACCCCGGATCAGAACCTCATGGGTATTAGCTTGGCTTTTCCTGGAGACAGACCTTCAACGCAACACATTTCCATGCTTATTTGTTTTTTGAAAAATCCTTCATGATACAACCTGTGTCTCACCTGTACAATCTACAATAATCACTGATTATACCTGAATGACATCAATATGATACATAAATATATTTTAAAGTGAAATTCATATCATTGGTTGCTGAATTGTCTTACTGATTTATTCTCAGATGTAGACAAGGAGTAAATTGTACATTTTCCCTGCAAGCAGCTCAGATCAGCTATCATTTCTCTTATTTCTGCCATATTAATTGTCTACTCACCTTCCTCTTACGTGTTTCAGACACAGATCTCTCGGCTGCCCACTCTCTGCCATGGACACTCTGTGCAAAGGCACCAAAAGACCAGGAGGCATCAGCAGAGAGCCCTCAGACTGCAGCACTTCCTACAGAGCAAGCTGGATGTGAGGTACCGGTAAAGCAGGACACACAAGACAACCAAACAGGCTCTCATTCAGATCTGGAAGTCGGAGAAGGCCTGGAGCCTCTCCAGGAAGCTGAGGACCCCCTTCCTGATGCTGAGGTGAAAGACGAGGATGATGGTCCAGATGAGACTCAAAGAAAGAGGGAGACGCTGGATGATGAGACTGCGGAATGGGAGCGGAACGAAGCCCATGAGAAATCCGGAGAGGCCCAGAGTCCACGTTCCGAGTCTCACTTCCTGGCGGTAGCTGAAGAGGAATCGTATGAGAGGGGGAATGATGCTGATGATGACAAGTCAATAGCTGATCTGGTTGAGGTTGAAGCAGGAGGGCTTATAGAGACAGAGGAAAAGAAAAACAGCATCGTCACAGAGGAGTGTGATGCGGCTGACAGAGGAGGAGAACCAGAAGACAAAGCTGAAGACGATGGGCCAACAAAATGGGACGAAGGCCAGGTCACATTGGCAGAAGAGGAGATCGTGGCCGAGAGCAGTGTGGTCAGCAGAGGGAGCTGCGGAGAAGAGGAGGCGATGACAGCACAGGACCAGGAGGAGGCAACTGTGGAGGATAGGGAAGACGGACAAACTGAAGCCACAGAACAGGACATGAGTGAGACTGCCGAGGGGGTGAGTGAAGAAGACAAGGGCAGAGCCGAGAAACCCGGAACAATGGAGGCAGGGAATGAACACGATGACCAAGAAGGTGGAAACGTCATGGAAGGGGAGACAGATGAAGCTAAATGTGGGACAGTAGAGACAGAAACAGCGAAGGATGAAGAGACAAATGATGAACTAGCAGGCAATATGGAAATAGAGGAAGGTGGGAGTGAAGTAATCGGTGGAGATAATGAAGAGGATACTGTGGAAGAAGTCCACGGTAATGGCACACAGGAGGACCAACTAAGCACTGTATCTAACACTGACGTAAAAGAGGTGGAAGCAATCAATGAGGAGAATGGAGAAGCAGAGGATGAAGGTGCACTGAAAGAGGCAGGATGTGATGGTGCAGAGGGAGACTCCGAGCTCAGGATGGAGGATACTGAAGAATGTGACATAGAAACTAAATTGGACAGTGAAAGTAGAGGAGATACAGAAGCAGAGGGACAGGTAGGTCAGAACCCAAGTGAGCAAGATGAGAACGAAGAAACAAACTCAAAAGAAGAGGAGGATGTGGGGAGACCAGAGGATTTGGAAAATAGCAATAATGCAGACCATGAAATTGAGGAAGAGAAGAACAGAGTTCAAGGAGAAGAACTTGAGGGTGAACATGGAGAAGGGCTGCTTGAGGCAGAGCACGTAACGGATAGAGGAGGAGATACCAGAGGTGGCGAAGAGGTTATGGCTGAAATGGAGAAGGAGGTAAGCAGTAGGAAGCCTGAAGAAACAAAGTCTCCAACAGAAGAAAGTCTGAATGATGCAGAAGAACCAGAGCAAGCAGAAGCAGCTGAGTTAGTCGCTGAACAGGATCCCCAAGATGACAATGACCAACCAGAAGAGGAAAGTGATCCTGACCCTGATAAAATGGCAGAATCAGATCTGGATCCAAAGCCTGCTGACACTGCGATGGCAGAAAATGAGGCCAATATGGGAGAGGGTATGGTTGATGAAAGAAAAGGGCACGACCAAGCCATGTCAGAAGGTCTGGCTACCACAACGAAGACAGTGGAATTTCATGGCCAGCAGGCTGACGAGGCTGTGAACCTCACAGCTGAAGACATGATAACAAAAGAGTGGAGGGACACTGACTCTGCGGAGGAAGAAAAAGGTGGCCAGATGGATGAAACCACAAGTAGCTACCATGCTACACAATCTCAAGCTGATGACCAACTTGTGACTCTTCAGAACAAAAGTTCACAACCAATGATAGTACCTGATGGGGAGGAGATTAGTATAGCGGCTAATGGTGATGGCAGAAGCTTAGAGGCCACAGGTCAAGATAGCAAGACGGAGCCTGAGCAGAGTGAAATCATGGTAATTACAGATCTGCCTTCACCTGAGGAAACTGTAGCTCAGTTTGAGTCCAAAGATGAGGAATTAGGAGACCATAGAGTCAGTCAATGGACTTCAGATGTAGAGGCAGATGTAGGGTCAGGTTCAGAATCCGAGGCTAGGAGCTCACACACAGTGAGCCCTTCCCCAGGCCCCACTCACGGAGGCTACCAGCTAATGGTTGCTAGGGGCGGATGGAATGGGCAGCCATTCCCATTGAATGGGCAGCAGGGGAAGGGTCAGCTTAAGTACATACAGGCATGACCAGTAAACACGAGTAGTCCCAATGCAGCACCAAGCGAGGAACCGCAGCATACTGGTGGTATTTACTCTCAAAGATCTACCGTTTCGCACCATGCAGATCATGATGGATTCCTTAGTCTGACTATATCATTACGATGATGACTGGTGACACTCAAAATAATGTCATGCTTGTATTTTTTTCTTTGCAGGATTATTGATTCCTGAACTGAAGGAGAAGGATCCTTATTTTTCAACATGAAGTCTTAGTTATTATTTGCTCATAGGACAAAATAAATACTACAACATTTCCTTCTTCACTGTGATGTTCTTTGCTGATGTAGCATCAGACGCAATGTTAGCTTTAGCTTGGAGAACCATCACTGCATCTACCACCTGCTCAAAGCAACGCTGAATTTCTGTCCCAGGGCCCGCTGTTTCGAGTTTGCCAGCACGATGGAAGGAGACGTAGCGAGCTTTCAGCTGTACTGTGTGGCTTTCTCACAGGTTCTAGGCCTCCTGTGAGCGTGCTGCTGAAAAGGCCCGTCGCTGTTCCCCAGAAACGGATACTCCGCTGCCGGAGTTAATAATTAATGGGCTGTTAGCCCCCCCCCCCATGCCCCTGTGCAGTGCACTCAGGACATCACACAGTAACGGGGCAGCCATTAGGACCGCCCCCCCTGCCCCCAGGCACACAGGAAGTGACATCACGCAGCCTGCTGCCACTTAACTGCTCAGCTAATTAGATTTTTGATGTGATCACAGATAGTGTGGATCACTTGCACTAGGAAATGAGCGCCATTGCCTCATGGGATTAGAGGTAAATAATGAACAGGTCCTGCCTTCTGTGTGATTTGTTTGTGCTGCTAATGAAGGAGAGATATCAGCGCTGAGATGTATTTATTTTTATATGTCTTAATTGCCCTGGTGGCTAAATATTAGCTCTCACTTCTATCAGAACACTGTGTTCTCTGTCCTTAGCCAAAATATTGCTGGTTATGATGCAGGAGAAACCACATGTTTGTTTAGGCGATGAAAGTGTGGCAGTGTGCTGAGGCGGTGTGGCGTCTGCTCCTCTCAGCGCTTTGCTGCCTTGTGTTTGTCCTGAGAATGGAAGTCCACCACTGGCCAGAATTCCTAAGTTTCTAGAAGGCCTTCATGGGTCTTTGTTTTAGATTGGAAGTACCTTGTTTTCTTCAAATTTTTGGTGTAACTGTTTTTTTTTGTTGTCAAATAAAAATAAAAAATCCAAACGGTTTTTAAACTTTCTGTGTTGTCTAACAAAACAGTTCACTACTGCACAAAAGACCGATTTTTAAGACAAAATAATAAAATAATAAAATGTGGCTTTATTTCCTCTTCTAACACATTATTACTTTAAACATGTTGATTAGTTAAAAGGTGCAAAGAATGAGAAGAGCGAGGTACAGTAGTAAGGTAAAGCGCACCTGGGCCATCTTCATGTAACACACACGGAGAAAGTGGGGAATACATTTACGCTACAGTGACATCATTGTGGACAATTTGTGGTGGATTACATGCAGAAAATGCTTATAAACAGCAGACACGTCACTCGGTATCACGAAGCCTTGATGATCACGGTCAGTGTCTGGGCTGACTCCTAGCGTTCCCGGGGACAGGCAGACGGTCAGTTACTGTCCTCATAGCTGCCCCCACTGCTGCAGGAGCGGAATCGCATGGTGCTCATGGGATCTGAAACGTAGCCTTTTGGGGAAGATTTGGCACGTCAGTGGCCTGCTGCATGCGCCTCATTCACCCCCTCTTTTTCAAAGGAAACTTCCAGAAGATATAACCCACCATTCCTGTCGATTGGCGGGTACTGCAGGTTCCTCCGCAGTTCATCCAAAGACAGGCCTTGGGAAGAGCGGCGCTCCGTGCTGGAACACAGACACGCGGTGTTTGGGCCACAACCAACCCTCCACAAACACCCCTCTGCGTAGCCTATCCCACCCTCCTGCTGTAACCCTTCCTCTCCTGTTTAATAGATCTCAATGTAGACAAGGTGTCTGCCAGACAGATACAGTGAAGCTGCAGCCATGTCTCTGTATCCATGGTCTCAGGTGACATCCTGGGAATTGAGCATGCCCAGTTCTGCAGTAACCCTACCCGCTGAGCCAACGCACCAGACCCTCATCTTTCATGTTTAGTCTGGATTTAGGACAGCAGGAGCTGGAACCTGGAGCCTGAGAGAGGCAGAGGACAGAGAGCCTGAGGGCAGAGAGGCCGAGGGCAGAGTAGCGGAGAGGCTGAGGGCAGAGAGGTTGAGGGCAGAGTAGCAGAGAGGCTGAGGGCAGAGGGCTAAGATGCTAAGAGGTTGAGGGAAGAGAGGCAGAGGGCTGAAAGACAGAGGGCAGAGAGGCGGAGAGGCTGAGGACAGAGAGGCCGAGAAGAGGCCTCACCCCCTCCCCCCGAGGCAACCGGCTGGGGAAAGAAGCTGTCTGTGGGGTAAGTGTTGTGCCGTGTCCTCAGCTTTGCTGCCTCAGCTGAGCTACTGTTCCTCTGTCTGCAGGATGAATTAAAATCATTAACGTATCATCAGAGACACTGTTAGGTGTTAAGCTCCATGCCTATTTCCCACCGCTCCGACTGCGGCATGCACGTTAACTGTCACCTGCCTACCTGTGCCGCGCACGAATGCAGCCGTAAGCAGACGCAGCACATAAACAGAGAATCAGCAGGGGCAGCAGCATGCATGATTTATCACATTCACTCTCTGGTGTTAGCCCATCTCCTAGCAACGCCAGCACAACTCTGGGAACAAAGCCAGACCCGCGTCCCTGGGACGTGTCCCTTAGCACAGGGGACAGGTTCTTTAGCTGATTGCACACGGTGGCTCCATCTTAACATGTCCGGGCTCGATGTTCCTGCCCTCCTCTGCCCTGTTTTTTAGCGGCTTTCCAGCTGGATTGACCTGGGCGGCTGCTTGTTAAAACAGTCGCTAAGTGATACGCATCTGCATGTTTCATGGGAACATGTCTGCTGCATTCATGCACATTCCTACACATCTCTGACTTCATCACTCAAAAGCAGGCCTGTGGTGTGTCATGGTGTGTGTGATGGTGTGTGATGTGTGATGGTGTGTGATATGTGATGGTGGGTGTGGTGGTGCGTGACGTGTGTGATGGTATGTTATGGTTCGAGGGGGCAGACAGGGCACCCACCTCTGGGACCAGACTGCGTAGGCGCGGGCATTGAGGGCATACTCCAGCTCGAAGCGTGAGCGCAGTGCTGCCACGTGGCTGCGGCCTGGCCCACCCCGTGCCACCAGGCAGTCCGACGAGGCGGATGGGGACAGCGACCCGCTGCTGTTACTGGAAGCTGGAGACATCAGCTGTTTGGGGGGGGGGGGGCAGGGGAGTGGGGTGAGTGTGCAGTCTCACACGGGGCGTCTGCAAGCTGAGGGCCGTCTGTGCAGTTAACCTGCCTCCACGTTGCAGAGACATTCCTCAAGTTTGGCGACCACCTCAGAGAACTCAGGCCTCTCCTGTAAGAAACACCATTGTTTGTTATTGTTTGTAGGCCCAGACACTTCAGGAAACACTTTTAGCTAAGGCTAAGTTTGGCTGCTTTTAGCTCAGACTAAGTTTAATGCTTTTAGCTCAGGCTAAGTTTAATGCTTGTAGCACTTTGTTGATATAGATTTGGGGCCATAGCAACAAGTTTCCATCCAATGGCTTATCCTGAATGGGATCACCTACACTGGGAGCACAGGGCACAGGGGACACCCTGGGGGCGAAGCCAATTGGCTTTTGATAAACATGAAAACATATTCTACGTTGCAGCCACATGCGCAAAGCTGCAGAGGCCGAGAGTGGTGATGCATTTGACGCCGACGGGAAAGGGGGGCAGAGCGCATCCCCTGATATGGAGGAGCAGCTGCAAAGCCAGGCAGCCATCTCTGTGACACACCATGAAAGGTGAGCCCCCTTCCCACCCTCCGCACGGACAGCAAACGCACTTTACCGCAATGTGCACTCATCAGAGCGCATGGAGCGCATGTCCATTAAAATGGCACTCACTGTAACTGTAGACGCTAGCTATAGCTGCTCTGTTACGACAGTGTAGTGATATACAGGTATCCGTCGACTTTGGTCCCATGGAGCAGGGTCCATGGTGAATAATGCAGTGAGGGAGAGATGCCTGAAAGGGGACGTAGCAGGACGTTAACGGTGCATTGCTTGGTGTAACAGCTGCAGGAGATTGGGCAGCACTGCTGGCTGCATAGTGACCCACTGTCCATATGTAACCTGTAATACAGGACGCCTACAGTAATGTAAGTGTGACCCACTGTCCATATGTAACCTG
>JAABNY020000043.1:877468-895223 GCA_015164015.2 Brevimyrus niger | reverse complement strand
TGTCCATATGTAACCTGTAATACAGGACGCCTACAGTAATGTAAGTGTGACCCACTGTCCATATGTAACCTGTAATATAGGATACCTACAGTAATGTAAGTGTGACCCACTGTCCATATCTAACTTGTAATACAGGACGCCTACAGTAATGTATATGTGACCCACTGCTACAATAAGCAGATGTGATACATATACAGTATCAAAGGCCCACAACCCAAACCTTCTTCCTTCTTTCTCTGCATCCTTCAGGTATTCTCACCGTCCTGCTGATATCTACAGCCTACATGAAGTTCTGCACCTCATGTCCAGCCCAGTCATGCAGTATGTGCTCACTGGACATCACCATCTGCAATAAGCTCTCCAGCATCATAGGTGGGTGATCTAAAGCATCATCTTCACTGGAACGCCTTCACATTTCAGTGCTCATAACCCCCCCCCCCTTCCTCGTTTGGTTTATAGTGGTTCCTGAGACCACAAAGGCTTTAATGCTCACAGATGGACGGATAACCTTGGTGGACAACAGCTCCTTGTCTGATTTATCCAACATGACTCTACTGGGACTGAGCAATAACGCCATCCTGGGGATTATGGAGAACGCCTTCCAGGACCTGAAACACCTCAGAATCCTGCTGTTAGACCACAACCACATCAGCAGCGTCTCCATCCCAGATTCGGCCTTCATCCAGCTGCAGAGTCTCGAGATGCTACAGCTGGGAAACAATGCCCTCAAGGGTATCAACGGCAGCTGGTTCCAAGGGATGAGGAACCTCCTGACCTTGCAGCTCGAAGGGAACCTCATCACCAAGCTACCTGCCGGCACTTTCAGATCCGCCGGCCTGGACAAACTGGAGAGCCTGGACCTCTCTGATAACCTGATCGACTTTCTATCCAAAAGCAGCTTCCGTGGCCTTCCTCAGCTGCGCAGATTGGACCTGTCCAGGAACAGGCTGCGCAGCACCCCGGACGCCTTCTCCTACCTGACCTGGCTGTCTGCACTGAACCTGGACTACAATCAGTGGAACTGCACGTGCGAGCTGCAGGAGCTGGCCTCCTTCCTCAGCAGCTACATGCAGGCCCCGGACAAGGTGCTCTACAACGGACGCAGGCTGGTGTGCGTGAGCTCGGCCAACCCTGCCGTGCAGACCGTGCTGCAGCTCACAGAAGCCAACTGCGTGCCGCCCAACGAGAACATCACCGTGTTGGTGAGGGCCGGGGGGGGCGTCGGCCTCGAGCGCTACGCTAGGGATGTCTCGCTGGCGGCCTGCCTCTTCTTTACCGGTAAGCTACTGCCGGGCCTCACCGAGAGCTCCGACGAACGATCCGGCGTAAAAGAGGTCTCTGCTGGTTTTTGGAGGACCAGGAGGTTTATTCTACCAGAGTGGCAACATTTTTTTTTTATGTTTTCCAGTGACCCTTATGTGACATTTATGTGTTCTCTATGCTATATCTGTACGGAAGAAAATGAGGCGTAGCATAGAGCTAAAAGCCTGTGGGTATTTTAGCTGTGTGATGACCCTGCTGGGTTACAGGTGGTGTGGGGCTGACCGTTGCTGCTCTCTACATCATCTACTGCAAAATGGAGAAGAGGAGTTCGAGGTCTTGGAGGGAGAAGAGCCGGGCCGCGCTGGAGGCGGGCGGCACAGGCGCCATCTCGCAGAGCCAGGGATCTCCGCAGTGCCGGTTCATCGAAGACAGTGATGTGCAGATCCTCACCATCACTCATCCCGGGCAGGATGCCAAAGCGGCATTTCCCCAGCGGGAGCGGCAGCTAGCCTTCGAACCCGCAGCCGGAGAGAGGGCTCTGCCGCGCACCGAGCACTGCTCTCCGTGTTACCGCTGCAGCCCGCCAGCCGCCATGCTGAGAGGGCACATCTGGGCTGATGCTAGAGGAAGCTTCAGTCCCACCCTGGCATCAGAGGCTGGGCTGAAGCCAAACGGAGGTACAGCACTGAAGTTCCGAGAAGGCGCTCCATCAATAGGGGGAGCTGCTTTCTCTTCGTGATTAAAATGACACCGTAATCAGTGTAGATAATTATAAATAACCAGTCGTTTGTTCTACCAAGACGGTTTAAGCTTTTAACGAATCAAAAAAGACAGTGAGAAAACGAAGGATGAAATGTGAATCAAGTTTATACTGTGTTTCTAACTCTTAAAACCTGTGTTATGTTACAGACTACCGAATTCAAAACCACTATGAGCGATCAAAAATCGACGTCTTAAACAACCAGGAACGTTTCATGTACCGGCACCAAAATGCAGGATTGTCTGAGGAGAAGGACTTTGTTGGCCATCTGTCCACTTACCACTGGGATAAACCAATGCAGAGCCTGCTGAACTCCAAGAGGGCAACCGGCGGTAGCTACAGATACCCTGAGGACAACAGCCTCAGATCCAAAGTCCAGAGCATTCAGACTCTACCAGAGAGCTTGGCAGTGAGCTGCCAGAAAGCATATGAGTACCAACTCTTGGGAAACCAGAGCGGGAGTAGGAGAGAGGACAGTACGGCCCACGCACACCTTATAGAGAGACCATCAAGCATGGTGACCAAACTCTACAGAGAGAGCAACCTCAGAAACATGAACAGCCATGTAGACACTCACGGTCCAGAGCACCAGCAGAGGAGAACCGGTCTGCATTTACAGCCACAGAGAAACGTCACCTTTAACTTGACTGACCCAGACATATGTGTGCTGACACTCCCAAACAAGAAGAAACTGCAGGACAAGCCAGAGAGTCAAGGGCCAGTCGTGTGGCCCCCTAACAACAAGACCCCAAAAGATGAGAGATGGGTGAGTCAGGACTGGACAAACAAACAGGACATGAACAACAGCTTGTTGAAAGTAAAGCTCAACTTGAACCCACTAAAGAAAAGTCGAGTCCATCCAATTCATAAAAAGGAACTTCCAGCTGGACAGAAGGCCTTAGGAAGAATTGAGAGACAGAAAAGGACCAGAAATGTCAAAAAAGAGGCTGATTTATGCGCAGAGACAAGAGAACCAGGACCTTGGGCGAAAGTGCAGAAAGATAACAGGAATAAACCAGCAATGAGACAAGCAGCTTATGACAAGGTGCCCAGCCAAACTCATCACCTTAGAAACAGGCCTAGACCAAAAGGGAAATCAGCCAGACTCAAGGACGGCATGGAAATAACCCATGGTGGTGCTACAGAAGTAAAACTCCCACTAAACAACAAACACCGACAGGAAGCCTTATCAGTAAGGAATACAGTTGGATGTCAGACACACCCAATGTCAGAGAGAGAAGATGGAGCTGAGGTCTTCTCTGCACAATCCAAGAAAAAAGAGATGTCAGAAGATGCTGTACAAGAAGTGTCAGCTAGTGAGACTCACCATGCAGAACCACTGGAGGTAGGAGAAATACCCAATGGACACCATGAAACTCCTCCTGAATTTGTAAAAGGACCTTGTGAAGATGAAGGAGAACTGGAGCAATTTCTGAGTCCAGATCTTACCGAAAGACATTCATCTGGCCCACGCACACCTCCCGAAGACCCGACTCGTAGCTATTCCAACATGAACTCAACAGATAGAACCGATGACCAAGAAAAAGAGCACATGGGTGAAGACCCTGACCAGGCCTTCGTAGCACTAAACCTTCTATCACAGGAAGAACACACCGACACCTCAGTCAACCAGGAAGCCACAGAAAGCACAGACATGAAAGCGCTTGGGGCCACAGAAGTCTCTGTTAGGGATGAAAACAGAGACAGTAATGTAATGGACAATACTCAGAGTGGCGGCTTCTTCGAACCCGAGTCCATGGAGCCTGCTGCTCTCAGCCCAGCAGAGAATGCAAGAGCAGTGCCCCTGGAGACTGAGGGTACAGATGCTGCATCTGAGTCGCTCTGACATAGGAGCCCTGTCCAATCACAGTGGAGCACTTGCCAATGACAGAGGAGCCCTGGCCAATCCCAATTAGGGGAGAGTCCTGTTAAATCACAGGGGAGCCCTAACCAATAACAGAGGAGTTCTGCCCAATTACAGGGGAGCCCTACCCAGTTACATGGGGAGTCCTGACCAATAATAGAGGAGCTCTACCCAATCACAGGGGAGCCCTGCCCAGTTACAGGGGAGCTCTGACCAATGACAGAGGAGCCCTGCCCAATCACAGGAGGCAGGCTGATGCCAATCTTGATGGCTTGAACATCCTTAATAATAGCATGAAGAGCAACAGACTGCAGGGTGCACTTGAGAAGATCTGAAATGCCTTCCAACATGCTCTGTAGATATCAGAGCTCATTCAGATATAGAAATAAATCTCCTGATGGTGACATCCTGTTCTCTATTTAGTCTGTCATTCAACAGGCCCATCAAGGCCATTACTTGTGCCCAGGAGGAAGCTTATATGATGAAGAAATAAAACACAGGCAGACAATCACTGGTATAACCCCCAACTGTCTATGAACAACTCATCTGACTGATATGTGATAGGCCCCTTATCCAGGGTAGCAGTTGGCTAGTTGGTCACATTGGCTTTATTTTATTTTATTTTATTTTATTTTATTTTATTCTGTATCAAAACAGATCATGTAACCCTGACTGCTTTTTGATGAATGGTGACTCACTGAACACACAATGCCAAGCAAACTTTGTGCCAGACATTAAGTGTGACACATGTGGATCTTGAAGCCAGGAAAATGGACAGATAGTGAAAGACTCTGGCCCTGATATGACATGAGCAGGGGGTCCCCACCTCTGGGCAGACATTCCAGCCTCGCATCAGCAGGGAGGAGATCGGCTTTGGGATGGAGTAGCCGATGGGGGGCCGGATGTGATGGTACGCCATGTCCGCCGCTGCTGCCGCTATGGACGTCGTAGGTATAGAGACGGCCATGAAGAAGCATGATTAAAGTTAAATGAAGCTGACACTCCTGTCGATTTGCTGGTGTAGGTTTGCAATGAGCCTGGGTATTGTGGCAGTTTTAAATAGATTTATGTGAACGTGTTATCAGAGTAGGTTATACTTGGTTGCTATAGTTCAGAGCACATGAGGATTCAGGAATCCTCTGGACGTAACGAGGAGCAGGAGCACTGGCAGGGGGGGGGAGGGGTACCGGGTTTGAGGTGAGCGAATGGAATCTCTCCCGTCAGAAGCTCCCAGAGACACAGGGCGTAGCTGAACATGTCGGCCTTGACGGTGTATCGCGTGCACTGCGTGAACACCTCTGGCGCCATCCACCGCAGGTTCTTGGAGGTCAGCCCAGAGAAGATGGTCATCAGCAGTGCCCTAGTGCTCCTATTGCCTTCACGTGCATGCCTAAGGCGCCGATAATAACACACCGACGCTAACACATCGAAGTTGAGATGTTGACGCTAACACACTGATGCTAACACGCCGATGCCTACAGACAGAGGCTGACACGCCAATGCTAACACGTCGATACTGACACACTGATGCTAAGGCTAGCACGTCGGCTATCGTGTGCGACAGCTGATTAAGGTCGCAGGGCACCTCTACGTGTCCGACATACAGAGGTGGACATTTCAGGTCCAGAAAGTACAAATCCAAACCAGGATTTTGTTTCAACCAACCAGTTCAGCATAATGTGATTCTGACTCTTTATGGTCAACAGGTTGGTTGCAACAAAATCCTGGTTTGGATTTCTACTTTCTAGACCTGAAATGTCCGCCTCTGCCGACATACATAATAACAATACAGCTCCATATCTCTATAAATGGATCGATACATCAGTTTTAATAGCAGTGTTATGCTGCCTGATAATATAATGAAGAAAAGAAGAACAAACCCCAGGCTGTTTGGTCATGTTGTCCATGTCCATTGACATGAGGAAGCGAGATTCTGCAGAACGGGACAGACGGCACGATGAGGGACCAAACATCGGGGGCTGGAAAGCTCGCAGAAACGGCCGGCCCTACCTCCAAAATCAGCCACCACAGCATGGCCGTCTTCATACAGCAGGATGTTATGGCTGTAAGATACGATATTACAGGCTGTCGACTCGGTGACGGGCACACATTGTCATGTATTTACATGGGGATCATTAAAACACTGCAGAACTGTTTCCGTATCACAGCAGAAGCATCAAACGACCCAGGGCACCTGTTGAGGTCTCGATGAATGATGGGCTGCGTGAGGTTGTGAAGGTACTCCATGCCCTTGGCCACGTCGATAGCGATGATGAGCTTAGACTGCAGGTCGATGATCCTGTTCATTAGAGAGTCATTATAGCACCGCGCACACAGATCGATGGCCGCCGTCACGGACACCTGCACTAACACTAATGAGGGCCTCACCTTCAGATGAAAACAGCGCCTAATCTGATTAACAATGTATTTCGAATTTAGTCTACAGATATGACGGTGTGAATGATTAAGCTGCTGCAAAGATACAGAGATAAATAGCAGATAATGAGTAAGATGACTGACCTTTAGCATCAGAGATTAGCTTTACGCTATCGCTAAGAGCACCCCTAGACCCACATACAGCCAACAGAGAACCTCAGCCGTACACAGCTGGAATTCCCAGGTATCTAGCACGAAGAGACAACATTAGCTGCCCAACATCAGGAGTGTGTGGGTGGGGTCACCGCAAGGATGTGCTCACCTCTTCTGTTCATGCAGCAGGGAAAACAAGGACCCCCCTGACACGTACTGGGTGACTATCGCAAACTGGCTGGGGTCATCCAAGCAGGCCCCCACAAACTGGATTACACACGGGTGGTTGAGCTGGCACAGGATGGACACTTCTCGGCAGAACATGTCCACGTCAGACTTCGAGCAGTAAGTGTTAGCTCGGTACCTAGTTAGCAAACCGAGGCGGGTCAGATTCTGCTGAGGTCTCGCTCGGTCTGCAAGAGCTCACACGGACGGGCGGGATTTACCGCTTGATGGCCACTATTCTGTTGCGGCACCGCCCTTTGTAGACTTTCCCGAAGGACCCTAGACAAGGACAGAGCCGGTGCTGTCATGATTTGCTGCAAGCTGGTGTGCAGGTATGTGTGACAGGGGGGTTATACCTGAGCCGATGATCTCGCTGAACTCCAGCTCGGACAGCTGCAGGTGAAAGTGGGCGGGAAGGCTGGCCCGTAGCAAGAGGATGTCGGCCTTCTCTGGAGGGGGGAGACACAGGTTCTGAGATACCCCTCATGCTGGCGCGCGACTCGGGAGCAGCAGCAGTTAGTGGTTAGTTGTTAGCGGTTAGCGATGGCTACCTTTAGTCAGACTTTTGATCTTTCCCAGAGGGGAAGGCACAGAGACATAAGACCCATCTGTGGAGTGCGAGAGGAGCCTTATTTAAAGGTAGCATCTTCAGCACGGAGATGGCAAGAAAGCAGCCAATCAGAGCTTAGTATAACTAAGTGGAAGTTAGCTAAGAGAAAGCAATCTCTCACCCCCTCCAGGCTGTGAATACTCATTGCAGGGCGACTCCTCCTGAGGTCGGGTGTAATGCTTTAGCAGGGTGACGATGGCATCGTGACCTGGGGGGGGGGCACTGGCAGAGGGTCACTGACTGTGTCTGGCTGTCCGTGTTGCTATGCTAGGTCCTATGCTAAGTGTTGAGCGGTGCCCTTACACATCTACACAGAAGCGAAACACCAAACTAAAGCCATATTGAACTATATTGTTCTGTGTGTGAAAAAGGTTTATATTACACAGAATTCGAAATGTAAACGAGTAAGTAATGTCGACCTGATGTGGGTTTTGGAAATCCTTTCATCAATAAACGGCAGTTGTCTGGTGTTTGGAGGGATGTTAACTGTCGTTCATCCACGGGAGTGTACCATTAACTCCCCCCCAGGGCCTGGGGTCTGGACCCCCCCCACCTTTCTCGTAGGCCCACATCAGACAGGTCTGCTCATCCTTCTCCCCGCTGGACCGGCTTGGGTCGCATGCCACCAGGTTCATGTCAGCGCCATTGTCCAGCAGGAACTGGACCAGACGTATGTGGCCGTGGAAACAGGCGCTGTGTAGTCCTGTATGGGGGGGGGGGGGCATGAGACAGGAATGCCGGGTACTCAGGAGCGCTGAGAGCTGCTCTCACGTGGCCTCACTGCCCCATTACCTGTGTGCCCGTCTCTACCCTGGTGATTGATGCTTATTGCATTTTGGTTGAGAAGGAACTTCACTGTCTCCAGACTTTTTCCATAAGTGCATGCGCTGTATGCAGAGAAAAGAAAAGCATTAAGATCATTCAGATCAGGAACAAGGTGTTCCTAAGACCAGTGGCGACATTCAACGACGCGAACAGGACACGGTTAGGCTGGCTGCAAAGATACCTATGAAGGGCTGTTTCGCTGAAGATGTTCTCCTTGGACAAGCTCTCGGTGCCGGACAGTTGGATGATCTCCTTCGCTGTATCAAACTTCCCGTTGTAGCAGGCGCTAGGGCCACAGTGTCACGAGCACGGTGGGACACCAATGCCAAGTCACAGAGACGAGGGGAGAGAGAAATTTTAGCATCGCATCGCCGTAACTGCGCTGCACATCAAGAGCAGCAGGGGTCGCTGCAGAGTAGAGAATTTAACAGGATTTATGACCATCTGCACATCCGGCTGCTTCCCTCAGGGGGCGCACTCACAGGTGGAGCGGTGTGTCCCCGTAAATATTGACTGAGTGAGGCTGTACATCGAAGTTCCCCTGCAGCAGGTACCTCACCACCTCGTGGTGCCCAAAGCGTGCACAGAAATGCAGGGGGACGTGGTCCTCGTTGTCCTGGGCGTTCACTGTGAGAGGGACACGACAGGGAGCAGTGCAGCACAACGTGAGGAGACCTTTCACTATTAGAGTTATCGTTGTGCAGCAAATCTTCTATCTGGAATGGGGCGGCTGGAGGTTCTCAGGCTGGACATCTGTGCCCTATGAGGCCTGTACATGCTCTGCTGTCCTGCTCTCCTACTTCTCCTTTGGTCCTTCTCCTATGGACCAGCAGGCTTTCTTCATCACTTTACTGAGCAGGTATAAGCTTTCTCCCCCTCCCTGGAGACTAGGCCTCTTTTTCCTCTTACTCACCATGGAGGCCAGGTCTTACCATCAGCTCGGGTGCCTCCCTCCATCAGGAGTTTGATGGTGCCCAGGAAGCCCTTAGCAGCCGCCAGGTGCAGAGGCCGGTCCCCCACCTCGCCGCTGACGTTTACGTCGGCCCCAAACTTAAGCAGCAGCCTGGTCACCTGCCAACGCACGGGTCTGCACTGTCACCTGTCAATGTGGGGGTCTGCATCTTTAAGTACTGTCATTTGGCAATGCAGAGGTCTGCGTCGTTAAGCACTGTCACATGCCAACATGGGGTTCTGTGCAGCTAAGCACTGTCACCTGCCGTCACGACGGTCTGCGTCATTAAGCACTGTTACCTGCCAACGCACGGGTCTGCACTGTCAGCTGTCAATGTGGGGGTCTGCATCTTTAAATACTGTCTCCTGCCAATGCGAGGGTCTGTCTCGTTATACATGGTAGGATTCCACCTGGCTAAGGGACATCCCTCACTCCTGCTCACCTGTTCGTGGCCGTAATACGCTGCTATGTGCAGGGGCGTGAAGAAAACAGCATCCTGGACGTTGACATAAGCGCCATGTTGGAGGAGAATGTCCACGACCTTGAACACAGAGCAGGATGGTGAAGTGATGCTTGGATTAAAGGAGTTTCGCTTAGTGTTAGTGTTGGGGTTAGGGTTAGAGCTAGGGTTAGGGTAAGGGTTAGTATGGCACACGACTACATTGAGGTCTGCTCTGTCCCAGCGGGATTCAAGCTGTTCACCTCATGGTGCCCTGCGATGGTGGAGATGTGCAGGGCCGTTAGCGCGCCGTAGCCCACCTGCTGGATGTCGGCCCCCCCGTGCAGCAGAGCCGTCACAAGCTCTGCGTTGTCCTGCAGCACAGCACAACACCCCCTGTCAGCCATACACCATGCCTCTGGCCTAGAACAGCTCCCCCCCTACTCATCACTGGGCTACATCATGGACGTTAGCAGCAGGTAAGGTAAACAGAGGCTGTTTGCAGTACTGCAGTCCTTGCAGCTGTTTCTGGGACAGCGGTTTGTGTTCCCATCCATGTCTGTGATCTCTTAAGTCCATGTGCAGCGTAAGAGCCGTGTGGGTGATGCAGGGTCTCCATAACCGGTGCTCTCACCCACCTTGTAGACCGCCAAGTGTAGAGCAGTGAAGCCATTCCGCGTCAGGCGGGAAGGACGCAGCCCTTTTAGCATGAGAGTGCGGATGTGGGACTTGTTCCCTGAAACACAGAAGACACAGCTAGCCCAGCTAGGCTATTCTTAGTAAACACAGCTAGTTTGGATAGGCTATTCCTAGTAAACATAGCTAGCCCAGCTATGCTAATCCTAGAAAAAGCCCAGCTAGGCTAATCCCAATAAACACAGCTATTATGGATAGGCTATTCTTATCAAACACAGCTAGTTTCGATAGGCAATTCCTAGTAAACACAGCTAGCCCTACTAGACTAATCCTAGTAAACACAGCTAGTTTGGATAGGCTATTCCTAGTAAACACAGCTAGCCCAACTAGCCAAATCCTTGTAAATACATCTAGTCTGGCTAGGCCAATCCCAGTTAACTAGTCTACTAGGATTAGTCTACCAGAGTTGCTGGGTCTACTAGGATTGCTATTTTAGCTGGTGGGAGATAGACAGCGGTGTCTCTGATTTTGCTGCAGGTCCCTGCAGGTTGAAGGTGGCTAAAGCTGACATACCGCCGCAAATGCAGCAGAGATGCAGAAGAGACAGGCCGCTCTCCGTGCGGTAACTCAGGTTCACTTTGCTGAAGGCCTCGTCAGAGCTGCCATGTGAACATCGCGGATGGAGAGCTGGTGAAGAGCGTGCGACCGATCTCTGCAAAGCTTCGAATTCATTCGAGAGAGCAAACGAACGCACAGCATGCCCATAACATATAATCCATGGTCATTATTAACTTTATGCGATTAAGAGGTTTACTAGGAAAACGACGGGTGCGGAGGCAGGCGCGAACGACGCGGGAGCGAGGAGCTCACACCTGAAGACGTGCTTCAGCTCCATGAGCTCGCTCTCTTTGATGCGCAGATCGTCGCCGAGCCTCTCGATTATCACGGCGTACGACTCGCTCACTTTCTTCTTCCACTCATCTTCGGAATTGTCCGCGGTTAACAGAGAGCTCGTTAATGCTTTGTCAGTCAAGATAACATATGGTGCAGCCAGGGGTTAAACGATACTGAACATAGAACAAAAAAACCAATGGGAACGTCAATGGAGGGCAGAACATCACTGCAATAATGGAAAGAACCTGTTCCTATGAATATGACACGCAAGTTACATTGCTGTCATTGGGTGTCTAATTTCGGAATCCGGATCCTTCTATACAAAATCAATGGTGTTCAGATTCTTACCTGTACAGGTCTGGGTTGGCCTGGATTTGTAATTCCCCATCGGCTCGTATGCTGTGGGCTGTTTCTCTGTGTTTCGTGGTCAAGAGGACAAAAACGGAAACGCAATACGGGGCTGTGTTCCGCAGCACAAAGCCAGGCAGCTGGTGTACCCGGGACAGTGGCCACCCCCCTAAATATAGATCAACCCCAAAAGGAATGTCCGACTACAATGACAGCTGACCTCACCAGGTTGGCACTGCGCAGCCCGTGGCACGCAGCACACACGTTTCCAACATGCCCTCGTAGACAAGCAGGCGTCCATTAAGAGGCAAATCAGAGCGACAGGGCGTTCATATTGTTAATAGAGAGTAAGGGGGCTCTACTCACATCTCCAGAACCAAGACACTCTTCCCGAGGGCTTTCCCAGTTACTCTGCTTAAAAAAGTTATATGTATGTATGTACGCATGCATGTTTGTATGTACGTATGCAGGTATGTTCTCTGAAAAACATGCGCTTGTATATTCCTTGTATATTTTCAGCAAAAAAATGCCAAACCATATTTTGCATGTATTACAATAGAATGGCTCTGTAGTCCAGGTGCTACACCCCTGCCTGCAGTCCAGGCCTGTCACCCACTGAAAGCATTTGGCGCATCATGAAATGAAAAACAAACAAACAAACAAACAAAGGAGACCCTGAACTGAGCAGCTGAAGTCCTAAATCAGGCAGGAACGGAACAACATTTCACTTTCAGAACTCCAGCAACTGCGGCCAGTACTACGAAGCGGGGTTACTGGCTTATCAGGGTAACTTCATCAAATTAATTTTCAGAATATATTTGTCATAAAACAATACAATTTTTGTTTCAACATTTGATATGTTGTCTTTGTTCTATTTTCAATAAAGGATGGGTTTATGTTATTTGTAAATCATTCCATTCTGTTTTTATTTATATTTCACACAGTTTCCCAAATTTTGGATTTGGGTTTGATAGTATGTATGTATGCATGCATGATGTATGTTAGTAAGTGGCATGTTTGTCCTGATAGATGGTCCTGTGCTGTGCTGCAGACTTTTCACGATGTGCACCTTCAGAAATTCAGGGACACCCCGCAGTGTCAAATACTTCTGCACACAGCTCCCATAAATCAGCTTTCCGTGATCAGACATGCAGGGAGGCCTTCTCTTCATGCTGAATCAGGAGTCACTCCTTGCAGGGATTGTGGACAATCTGCCATTGATCCACACTGCACAGTAAACATTCCTGAATATTCTGGTTTGCGTCTGGGTCAACATTCTACAGGCTGCTCTACACCTCATATCTAAATCTACACCCTACAAACTGCTCTATGTTGCATATCTATGTATACACTCTTGAGATATCAGACCAGACTGCAATTGATCTGGAACTATTTCAGGTTAAAGAAACAGCTCTTGATGGCCGGAGGACGATAAGAGGAGCTGTTATCTGTCTTATGGTTCAAAGTTAACCATCTGAGGTGTTTTCTGGGTTAAATTCCACTCAGACACAGATGAGGAGTAAGCTGGACGTGTCTGTGCCTGTCTTGCATTTCTGGGCTGTTGTCATTAGTCATGAAAAATGGACAGAAGGAGAGGGGGGAGGCGGAGAAGGAGGCAGGAGTGCAGGCGAGGGACCCGGGCGCCCGACGTGGCTTCTTCAGTAAGAAGCGGTCAGCCATGCTGGCCACCGGAATCAGCCTGGCTCTGCTTCTGGCTGTCACCGTCACCGCGTCAGTCCTGGCGAGCAGAGCACCAGGTAAGCCTCACTGCGAGGGGCTGCATGAGCACCAGCGGTCAGCAGGCTTTTCGCCTGGTGAAGGCATCTCTTCGTGCTGCGTTTCCAGTTTCAGGAGCGGGAGCTAAACCTCATGTTCTAAGGCTGAGCAGCCTTGTGATTGAGTAGTGAGTTCGAAATGCATGTTGTTCTAAGCAAGATTTACCGGTTTAGGGTTCAGTGCCTGCTGATGGGATGCCTGCATAATTACCCGTGCTTGTATTTAATGTGGAAAATATCAAATGATAGGCTTGATTGTATGAGCCATTTTGGACGCTGTTCTATAGGCTGTTTATTGTCTTTAATGTTTTTATTGCAATAATTTATGTGTAAATCTTTCAGCTCCTTTTCCTGGTCAGGCCATATAGAATAAAGCACTGTGGGGAAATTGGGTCTATTTCATAAATGCCATTTTGCTCTCCATGAAAGACAAGTTTTGGGGTTAGAGGGTAGGTTCAGCCAGTGTCCAGGATCTTCCAGCCACAGCACTGGAACCCACAACCTTCAGGACACAGTCACATATCACTGTGCACCAACCGTATAGAAGTTGTGTAAGCAGACCGCAGTATCTGTAGTTTCTCATGCAGCTATCAGGCTGCATCAGGATAGACTGAACTATCAGACTAGATGGCTCTCTTTACAGCTGGCTCTATCTGCAGATATACCTCCTGATAACATGATGCCTTTTCCTACGGGCGGAGACATGCTACAGTTCCTCTACCAAAGTGGTGACATCACAGACAAGGATGGACTGCAGGTCACATGGTACCATGCAGCCAATAAAAAGTCTGAAATGGAGGACGCCCTGAAAAGTAAATATAGTTTTCCTCACATTGCAGCACATTCATGAACATTTTATGGTCTTTCCATTGGCATTTATACTGTAAAGATAGAAGTATAGATTGTGTTTTGATGTCAGTTTGTTCATGAAGTTTTAACAATGGTAACACCAATGCAGGGAAGTCCATCTATTACTCGAAATGCACTTATAATTTGTGAATTGTAGCACATTATGAAATTGCTATTTTAGCTGAACTACAAACGCCATTAATAAACAGCACATTCATTGATAAAAGATCCTGCTAATATCAGCATCTCTAGCACAACAGTGTAATGTGTGATACAGTCATTTGCGGTGTAATGAAATGGTGTCAAACGCATGGGTGACTTTTGAGATACGACATGTTAACTTCACGGCCCAATCCTAGGCTCCGCAATGGTCTTGGAGGCTGACGTGAATGTCCAGGGACACAACACGGCCAACGAAACCAGTATTCCCATCATGGCCCACCCCCCCGATGTTTATAGTGACAACACTCTTCAAGACTGGCTGGACCGAGTGCTCCAGTCTAAGAAAGGTTCCAACACTGATCATGCTTGACATAAATCTTGTAGTACTTTGATGATGTATAGTTCATTGAACGTATGTTGTGCTCTAGTGCCATCTTTTGGATGTTTTCTGCATTCCATCTTATCATTCTTGCGGTGACGCCTTTCTTTCTGTTTGAATAAAGGGGTAAAGCTGGACTTCAAAAGCATCAAGGCAGTGGAGCCTTCACTGCAGCTTCTGAGGAGCAGGAACCAAACGGGCATCGGCCGGCCGCTCTGGCTGAACGCCGACATCCTGCCGGGCCCCAATGTGCCTGCCTTCTGGCCTGTGGTGAACGGCACCAGGTGAGAGAATGGAAGAAACACGCACTGCGATGACATCTTCAATCATTCCTATACGCTTTGGAAAAGGCTACATGGGAAGCTATTGTGAAGAGGGTGGCCCGGCCCAGACTTAAGCACACAAGTTTCAGGTTACTGGGTGAGAGCTGGGTGGATCTTCTTGGATCTTCTGGTTGGTGCTGCTATTCCCCGGAATCTAGCCTCTCCTCTGAGGCTCTGAAAGTGCTTTTGTTCTGCGCATAGGCAGGGTCAAGTGTCATCTTCAGAGACATCAGCTGACACTGTAACTAAACACGTTAATCTGAGTTAGTCTTCTCCCAGACCCTCTAGATTAATGTCATGGCAGCTTTGGTGTGAAATAACCTGTTCTGAACACGCCAGGAAGTAAACTTTCATCCAGCAATCTTCGTCTGTGTGGATTCAGATTCCTGGAGCTCATCCAAATGAATTTCCCGGAGGCGACGATCTCTCCCGGCTGGGCAGTGCTGTACCTCCCCCTGTTCCCCAACGTGACGTATAGTCGCTCCATGGTGGAGCAGATGTACCAGGCCATCCGGAACGTTCCTCAGAGGGTCACCTTTCCTGTGCTGGCCGTCATGGTGAGGCGGGCATGGCCTCACTTCAGCTGGCTGCTCAGCCAGTCCCCCAGGTAGGCCGGCGTTCGGGCCCCTCGGCAGAGTCAGGTGACTGCTGCTCCACCTGAACTGTCAGTCTATTTAACACAGTCTATAAACCATAAACTGTGACTGACACGACGGAGAGTGTGTCTGCTGGTTGGCGAAGTAACATTAATATTAAACCAAATTCCTCTTCCTAACTGATTAGGCTGCATGTCAAACAGCGATAAACACTGTTTGGAATGAGCAGCCTGGATATCCAAGACCTTTTCCAAAAGTCCAGGCATTCTTTTCACGCTTTTAACATCTTGTGAAATCGCATCATGCGTGGCTGGATGGACACACTCCACCACCTGAAACCGTGCAGTTTCGTGCGTGCTGTAATAGCACTGAGAAGCCCCACAAGGTGGCGCCATGTTCCCTCTGCTCCAGGTTCAGCCTGACTCTGTGGCAGGGCACGGAAGACCCCAGTGTGAGTGACCTCCTGTTTGTTCGGGACAACATGCATCCCCAGCGCGTTTACTATGACCTGTCCCAGCCTGTCATGTCGCACTTCAAAGAGGCAGCCGGTGAGGGTCCAACAGGGGGCCTCGGGGCTTTGCATGCTGCCAAACCCGGCTGCTGACTTCAGCAGGATCCTGCCTTGCGACTCCCGCTCACGCAGTGTGTGTTGATCAGGGCTGAGCAGGCGCCCGCGCCGTTTCTACCCGGGAGGAGACCTCATCGACTATTTCAAGCCCCCCAACAAAGATGGCGTGAACATCCAGTGGAATCGGGTCGGTGACAGGACGTCGCTGCTGTCTGTCCTTGGAGGTAAGGGCGTCTACATCCCTGCAGTGAAGCATTACAGCCAGGTGAATGTGATGCACATGCTGAATGTATGCAGACCTTAAACTGTAGGGACACTGCCTCTCGCCGGCAGGGCAGCCTGGTGGAATGCTGATCATTCCGGTGGGATCGAAGCCAGGTCATTCGGATGATATTCTGGTTGGAGATTCCACACCACAGCTCCCCCTGCAGGAATTCTTAGGCATGGTTCTTGCCTCCCCAAAGCCATGGGGCCTCTTCCTGCAGGTTCCATCCCAGACCCTGCTGGCTCCTACGCTCGCCCTGCTTAATGAGGCCTTCGATAATGACCAACTGCGTCATCCAATCTGGATCAACATGAACCTCTCCCACGGAACCTTCCAGACCCCCGGTTACATAGACGGTCAGGAGTTCCTCGACACAATAAACCGGGTCTTCCCCTATGTCACGCTGGCGCCCAGCTGGCCCAGGGAGGCTCTGGCATTAGGCTACACCAGTGTGCTGGTGGAGGACATGATGGCGCTGCTGGGAGGGGCCTGGCAGGACGTGGCCCTGCAGGTGCTGGCAGTGCCGCTGGGCCGGTCGTACCCGGGCCGCCAGGCCCTCCTGCAGGCCCAGCCCCGCATGGCCCTGACTGTGCACCACAGCCCAGAAGAGGGCAGCTACCACTCAGGCTATTTGGGCCTGATGTCGGCACGGGGAGGGAACATCCAGAGGACCTTCTACAGCATGCCCAGCCAGTACTTAGATAGGCTCCACATGGATGTATTCACGTCGTAGAGGTTTAATACTGAACACTACTCAGTCAATTCTGACCTCAGAGTCTCACCTGCACACACTTAAACCCTCAAATACTGAACACTAATCAGTCATCACTGACCTGAGTCTTACCTGCACACACTTCTCAAACTCTCAAATACTGAACACTATTTTTATACTATTAAAAACAAATTCCTCAAAATTAAAATAAATACTGTGGCTTTGAGACAATTAATGCATGATGGGGGAATAAAAGGGAATAAAACGCACTGGCTGAGGCGTGGCAGCCGTCTGCGTCACAGGCTGCCCAGTTCGGTCGCTCCCCAAAGGCATCGGCCTTCTGCCGTCCGCGCCGTTCCAGTCACACGCTCGCTTCAGTCGTATTCAGCTTGGGTGACTCTTCTTCACCTCGGTGTCTCACGGCACAAACGGACCCGTAGTCATGTCCACTAAATACACGGGGAGACTCACATTTGAATGAAATACCCCGAAATAACCCTGTACGCTGAGAAAAGCCGCTGAAATCGGTGCTGAGCTTTTGCCAGCTGACCGGCAGAAGCTCCCGAGTCACCGGCTTTCAAGGCGATCCTGCAGGGCGGCAGTCCTGAGAGCGGAGACGGAGGGTTCTGCGTCCGAGGCGTTGCCCGAGGGCAGACACCCGCATGCAGATTCAGGAAAAACAGGAAACCCATTCATACCCTGTATTCCAGTAAATTTATTCCAAATCAGTGCAGTGAGCTCCTGAACCTGGAGGTGGGTGGTAACTCCCCAAATGGGGGGG
>JAABNY020000043.1:862066-877368 GCA_015164015.2 Brevimyrus niger | reverse complement strand
AGGTCCCCCAGAGTAGCCGTCCTTCTAGCCATCCTTGTTGTCCTTCAGGAACTTATTGCAAGAGCAAAAGGTGCGGTAGAAGGTGGAGGACAGGCCTGCGATATCAGTGGAGATGTAGGGAAGCACCCCTGCAGAGGCCTGGTTGTAGTAGGACACCTAATGGACAAGGACCAGACCTCAGGTCAAAAGAGTAACAAGAAAGCCAGTATCAGTTCATCCATCCATCCATCCATCCATCCAATTCCCAAAAACTGCTCATCTATTTAGGGTACAGAGTTTCCAGGCCACAGTGGGCAAAAGCAGGAGAAACTCTGGATTTAACTTGTGATGCAGACCCATGTTGAGCAGATCAGACCTCCTCATATTTGGCAGCAATGCCTAGAGCTGCTGGATTATGTATTAACTTTTTTGACCACTGGTGGCGCTCCGCCTCAGTGAAACCATGAGCTGAATATTCTGCACATGGAAGATCGCAGCCCACACAGGCATCCAGACAAACCACACACACAGCAGCGGGTGAGAGAGCCGGGTACCTTAGTGTTGCCGACAGACTCCTCCCAGATGCTGAAGCCCGCGCAGAACACCTCACCCCGGGTGTAATCCTCAGTGGGAGGGTGAGTGGGCAAGGTAACGGAGCGCAGGGCCACAACATACGGGTCCCTGGAGGGGCCAGAAAGCCAGCAGTCAGCGGGAGCAGTGAGACAGCCGCCGTGACGGCGGACAGGCCGAAGTGCTCACCCCGGGTCACACGGCCGCCGTCTGGATGCCAGCAGGATGAAGTCCTGCACTTTGTTACTTCTGTTGACTGAGGGTGTGATCACATGGTAGATGCCGTCATCCTCGTCCACTTGGTTGATCAGCTCGCAGTGCCTGCGTGTGACACGGTGAACAACATTATACAGGATCGCCATCCTGAAGGACCAGTCCGAGACGGAGACAACTGGCAGGCAATGTGGCGCCTTTTGGTGGGTGTTCCCTGGAAGGTTCTGCCTACTTATAATGACTGTCCCAATCAGGCCTGCGGCTCAGGTCTGAGAGTAGCAGGAAGACTCGGCCTGCTGGCACATCAACTGTGGTCTCCACCCTGAAGCAGAGCACCTGGTTCTCCTCCAGAGTGTAGAGGTTCACCTGCAGGACACAGCACAGTCAGAAGCAGAGTCCCGAAGGAGCTAGCCTTTAAGCATGGGCAAGAATGGGCGGGGTTAGGGTTCAGGCTGCACACAGTGGGCAGGGTTAGGGTTCAGGATGCATGTAGGGGGCAGGGTTAGGGTTCAGGATGCATGTAGGGGGCGGGGTTAGGGTTCAGGCTGCACAGAGTGGGCGGAGTAAGGGTTCAGGCTGCACAGAGTGGGCGGAGTAAGGGTTCAGGCTGCACAGAGTGGGCGGGGTAAGGGTTCAGGCTGCACGGAGTGGGCGGGGTTAGGGTTCATGCCACACAGCTTCAGTCACAAAAATTCTGAGCGGCGGGTGTGGTGTCTGGAGGGACACACCTGGTCCTTCTCAGTGTTCAGAACCCAGTTGTTTCTGGCCGTCAGCATTTTAAGCGCTGATACGTTGTTATAGCTGAGGTAGACCTGCAAAGATCCAGCAGATACAGGAGCAGCATGAGGTGCAGGCTGCAAGCTCTGATGGTGCCTGATTAGATCAGAGCACCAGGAAATGCCAGCCAATTCAGTTCAGCCATTTTTCAGCTTAAGAAGTGCTGCTTGAGACACAACGACTTCGACACATTAGGCGAAGTGGGCGTGGTCCTTTGACAGGAAAACACACCTGGTTACTGGGGTCCCAGGGGACAGACAGTGGTACCTCTGTCTGCTTGCAAGAAATGATGTACCTCCTAAAGAGGGCATAGACAGATTTCACAATCCCAAACATAAACGGTCTCAATCGATCACAGATCTCTCTGCCGTCCGCGGGTGAATCGAACTCTTTCTCCAATATCTCTCTCAGGGCTGAGCAGGCAAGCAAGAGTAGATGGAGTGTCCTGAGGCAACAACTTTGGAAATCTTTTTTGAAAAAAGTTCCACAATGGTATGTGGACAAAATAAAAATGAAGTCCTCCAGCTTCTACAGAAGTGTTGGTGTTCCATTTAATCCCCGTCGCTCACCTGTCCAGGCGGATCTTCTTCCTGGCAATAGCCTCCTGGTACCGGCGTTTCCCATCCTGGTTGAAACAAAAGAGCATCCCAGAGGGTCAGAAAATCACTCATCATACTCAGCATCGCCCCCTTCCTGCCGCAAGCATAACTGCATGTTCTCGTCCCGCTTCTCCAGTTCTTACCACAGGGTCGGGTCGAATGTGTGGCAGCTTTCTGGGCTTCTTCTCCTTATCCAGGACCTCAAACATCATGAAGGCGCTGTTGATGTGCCGCAGAGGCTCGTTGCCACAGTAGGCCTCGGCACACACGCCCACCTCCATGCTGTCACCACAGAAACGCAACAGGATATGTCAGCCACCCTTCCGGCATCCATTCACCAGCCGAGCCTGCAGCGCCACCTTGAGGTCGGGAGGAATACAGACTACCCAGCATCTCACAGCAAACTACACATGTACCGTCCTAAACACTCTTTCACCGAGGGATGCCTCCTTTAGGTATGGGTAAAGACAATGAATTCTGGGTCGCTTCACCTGTTCTTGAAGGTGTTGTTGACAATGGCCTTCAAGACAACTCGATCGCCCACCTGAGAGGGACCCCGGAAGTGGAACATGTCGATGGCGCGCAGGGTGGGGTGGGCGTTGCACAGGCGGCTGCAAAGAACACGACAGCTCCTTAACTGCCAGAACATCTCGAATCAGAATACCAATGAGCATTTATTAATGTCCACGCCGTAACACTGCTCTTAAAAGGCTTAGGAAACCCTACAAGACCCTAACCCTAACTCTGGGTTACTTTTTCATTTTACATAAGCACAGAACAGTCACGTGACTTCTGTAGGTATCTTCTAGAAGTCCAGATGGCCTCCTCTGTGACAGTGATGAGGTCTCAGAACAACACAAATATCACGAAAGCATACAACAGAAGACAGGCAGCAGGGGGAGCAGCAGTCGATGCGCAGTTTCTGAGGTAACCTATGCCTGAATGAGGAGGTCTGGATGAACAAGGGGGTAATAAAGAGGCAGCACCTGGCCGCGATGGTGGCCACGTTCACCATCCAGGCCATGATCTGCCCCCCGAAGGTGTTGACCTGGTGGTTGGCGTGGGGGGGCAACACCAGCTCCACGCTCTCTACCCGCGTGCGCTCGGCCGACACTGCGTCCTCCGGCTCCTGGCACGCCTCCACTGCAAGGCAGACGCACTGCGTGGGCCACTGCCCGCCCATGCCGGAAAGCCCCAGGAAGTCCGCACCTCCCTGCAGAGGCTCACCTGTCTGCCAGCTGCTGAGCAGGTCGGTCATGATCTCCGCATGGATCAGCCTCATCCTCCTCCGCTCGGAAGCGACGCTGTGCTCCAGCTGCTCCTCCTGCGTCCGCGGGCTGACGGGCTTCAGCTGCACCTGCGCAGACGCAGTCACGCGGGGGCCGGCCTCCGAGCCTCGCCGTCACAGTGCGCTGCGCGACGCAAAGCTCACCTTCCCCATGTCCGAGCCTCTGGCCACAAAGGTAGCATAGGCCTGGCAGACCCTCCACTGGTGGTCGCTGTAGAGGTCCTCACAGGTGACCACGATCCCCACCTATACCATTATCGCATGAGAAAACGCGGATGAAATCAATCAATCAATCAAAACTTTATTTGTCCCCGAGGGGCAATTTAAGGCACATAGAGCAGTGTTACATCAGAATAGACTAATAATAATAAAATAAAAATAAGTAATAAATGGCTCTCAATATATACATAGGTGCAAAATACAAATATCTATGTGGCCCGAGTACCCTTCGAGTAACAGCATCGATGCAGGCAGAGCGAGAGAAGCACTGTCTGCCGGTCTGCTGATTCGGGCCTTACCTCCATGCTGGAGTTGAAGGCTCTGTTGACCTTTGCCCTGATGTTAACCACCTGTCCAACCCTGCCGGGACCACAAAAGCCATTTAACTGCTTCGCTGGCGATTTGGACACTCGAGTTGGTGCATCAGGCGGGGGGGGACACAATTCTTAAATCGTCAGCTCATTTAGGCCTAAAATCTGTGGCAGCCTTTACGTGAAAGCGAGAGGTAACGTTACCCTATGGTGTGCTCAAAGTAAATGTCATCGACAGAGGCCGTGACGCAGGAACAGCCAGCGTGCCGTTCAGCTGCAAGGAAGCAGGAAGTCAAAGACATGAGATACGGACATAGAGAGAGTGTTCCTGATCCCATGCAGTCTCCACACAGCAAGGGACCTGAACATGAAATGATCACATGACCTGCAGATGGCCTCATGTCTTTCAACATTATTAACTCCCCCTGATGGAGCAGCGTGAACTCTGGTGACATTGCCTTGAGCACGTGTCTCTTGGCTGACCTTCATGTCAGTTAGTATGCTGACCATGTGCAGGTCATGTGATCATTTCCTGTTCTGGTCTTACTGTGCAGACACTGTGTGAGACCAGGAACACTAACAATGGCAGTTACAGTGACACGGTATATACTGAGGGAGTGCGATATCATGGTATATATCGGAAGATAAAAATAGTATGCTATATCGTTTAATTAAATGGTGTCGCAAAATACATGGCAACATTGTATCAGGATATGAGATGACTTGTATCGGGATATGAGATTTTGGCCCTAGTATATCCCATCAGGTCCAGCTCCAGGGGGGGGCAGACATAAACTTGAAAGCTTTTCCCCCAGACCCCACCCTGTAACGCAAGTCATCCAGCTGGCATAACAATGCAGCAAAGTAACCTCTGCTGTGACCAAGGAGATGACCATGCCCCAGCCCAGCCTGAGAATCTAAGCCATACTTCACAGCACCCAGGAGTGAAGGTGCCGGCATAGTGGCTCCTTCAGCCCTGGTGGGGCCCAGGCCCGGGGCCGTCACTCACCCAGACAGGCAGGCCACGGGACCTGGGGCCCTCTCTCACCCAGACAGGCAGGCCACGGGGCCCGAGGCCCTCGCTCACCAGACAGGCAAGCTGTGGAGTCCATCCACTTGAGCAGCTGGCCCGCGCTGAGCTCCCCACAGTGGTTGGCGTGGCAGGGCAGCACGATCTGGTTCATCTTCACCTCTGTAGGGTTCCGGTACGTCTCCCCACCCCCCGAAATGAAGAGCCCCCCCTGGGAGTCAGCCGAGGTCATGATGGGACAGAGAGAATCTGGCAGGAAGGAGATGAGGTGAAGGGGATGGCTGGTGAGGCAGCACATTTCAGAACCATATGGGGTCAGCTTCTGTCGCAGTTATCAGGGGCCTCAGAGAGGCCACCACTCACCAGGCAGAGGGATAGACACACACCCCTAGGCACAGGGATAGGCATGCCCCCCAGGTACAAGAATAGACACATAACCCCTAGGCACAAGGATAGGCACACACCCCCAGGCAGAGGAATAGGCCTGCCCCCCCAAATACAAGAATAGACACACACCCACAGGTACAGGAATAGGCACACACCCACAGGAAGAGGGATAGGCACACACCCCCAGGTACAGGAATAGGCACACCTCCCCAGGCAGAGGGACAGGTACACACCCCCAGGCAGAGGGATAGGCACGCCCCCCTACCGATGCAGAGGGAAAGGCACACCCCCCAGCCGCAGCCCACAGGTATGGGAGGTGGGTACCTTCCTAGTGGCTGTGAATCAGCACAGCAATATGACTGATGTCTGATGAATGTGGATCAGGGCCAGCAAAGCACAAAGACCAACAGCCGTGACTCCAGCGTGCAGCGTCTGAAATAAAAATAACTGGGTGTGACGTGAGATCTCATATCGTCTGAATGACACAGTAATACATATGTGTACTGTCACTGCAGGCTCACTAAGGAATATAAAGGGAGAACTACTACATCCAATGAAACAGATACAGGGGCAAGAGGAAATAGCAGCCAGCAGCCTAAAGCAAAGGGTAGGGCGAGTACAATCAGATCCTGCAGCAGACTGAAGGAGCGTAAAGCCACAGTAACTGCGGTGATAGGGGACGTTTTCTGCATCAGAAACATTGTGAGCCCTCTGAGAGGGTTGGGATGGTCTGAGAGACTGAAACTGCTCCATTACCCAGCCACCTCCCGCTTTATGACGGTGACCAAGGGTCAGAGGTAAAGGTGTCTGTCCTTATTAACCTGCGTGCATCGTAAGGCTTTTACGCTTCAATATGCACGTACGAGTCTGTAAATCCTAGATTACTTTATATAGAGAGACCTACACGGCTTACGTTAACTGGCATATTCAGAGTTATAAGCGAGTTATCGGGTCGCGTCTTGCTCTTCTGATTTATGACAATTTAAAACGTCTCTGGCTTGAAAATGGTTTATGTATACTGTCCTAAGCAGCCACCTAAACAGGTCTGATTTCATTCCACAGTATTCTTTATTAAGTTATTCACAGTCGGCAAATTTCTGAGTAATTCGACACTTCTTCACGCCACCGTGAAAAATAAACCTACATTACTGGCATGTGACACGTTGATGTTATGACAGTAACTTCCCAGTAAACTCTCAACTTAAGCAACAGCGGTCAGGATGGACTTACCGTCGTTATTACACAAGACGGCATGCGTTTGAATGTCCGGCAAAGTCTAAATGTGCAGGAAAACGAAATATGAATACAAATAGCACAACTCCCAGACAAACAGAAATACCGTAAGGCTCGGAGACAGCAAGTCAGGCACTGTGGCGGCGGCGCTTCACGGTCTGGCAGCGCGCGCGCTTACGCGTCCTGACGCCGCTCCTTTGAATGGGGCTGGGGGGGGGGGGGGGGCTTTTTAAGGTGGCCTCCACAGGACGGGCTCCCCCATGACGTCAGCAGTCCCAAACTTCAAGATGCCCCATGAAAGAAATTTACAATTCTGCATATTAAATATCTGTCTGCGGAATCACGTGATTTTAAACAAATTCTCGTCAGAATTAATAGTAGGCCTATTTACACAACGAACACACCCCATTTAAAGAATGTTTTATATTGTTTAAACATGAAGAAGGATTAATGGCAGTGATGACTGCGTATTCAGTATCACACTTATTCAAAAATGTGCTGTTTCTGAGGAATGAGACTTCACAACAGCCTCCACTTACTAGTGAGCACTTCGGGCACCTTACTTATAGAGCTATATTAAATCTGCACAGAAAGATCAAACAACGCACGATGTTTGCTATGCATAGTGTAACATGACTGAACGCGGTGAAGCGTGTTCACTGACAGATTCAACAATGTTTTATAGTGTTGTGCTATGCAACCAAGTAACCAATGGAGAAATTACCCGGGGTGCTCGTTAACAAGAAGTAATGCGGCAAGAGAACTTGGGATGCTAATCACGGGGAAACGATGCAGCCTTAAACAGTGGTAGTTTTCCATTCAATTCAATTTAGTTTTTATTATTATGAACACGTTGTATTGGCACACACACTGGGCTTCACTATAACATGCGAACATGGGGACAGGGGAGGTAAGGCTATAAACATAGGTTGGACATACATAACATACAGTATATGCACGTTATACATAGGCTATACATACACTTTTGTAAATGTATCCTTTTAAAACAAGTTTGTACATGGATGTTTGTGCTTAAATCCAGTTTGGCAACATAGCTGCAAAATTTCAAGTAAAATTATCATTTAATAAGACGTACGCCTGCCACCGGAGGCTGTTTACGTGTATCATGAGCAGCTCGCTTACCTCAATGGTATTACCTCTCTACTCTCGACATGCAGTGACCAGCTCTGTCTGTTGAAAAACTACCGCTCACTATATTAAAACTCATAATGCACGCTGGTATAAAGGCTTAAGTACCCCGCCAAACAGTTCGATTTCTGCATTGTTGAGAATGATATATATTAATATTGTGATAAAGTAATCGGAGTCAGAAAAGCAATAAAAAAAATCCCCACACCGCACGTTCCCCTTTAATTTCTGCATGAAAAAGCATCAAGCAACAGGAGAGTTAAACCCTTCCGGGACGAAGGTACCAGAGGGGGCGCAGCACGCAGGAGGGAAGCCCCTGACACGACGCTCCTCCAATGAGTTACACTCCGCTGACGGTTTCAAGGCCCCCCATCCCGGCCGGGACTGCCGTCCGCTTGCGGTCTACTTAACGTGTCTGTCTGGGAGCTCGTCTGTTCTTCTAACCTCTCTGACTGAGGTCTAGGGAACTTCATATTGTTGCTATACATGCAGGCTGTAGAAGGGAACTGATGCACTTTTAAGATTGCACTACCTTGCTCTTAGCAATAATGCCTTTCGTTACAGTCTCGTCCCCATCTGTTCCTGGTGCTTTTTAACGTTTATGATAAAGGGACCATGAGAGCACTGACAATTGATGAAAAGATTTCTGACCGGAAAATCGTAAATTGGACTTTTTAAATAATCTGTTATACCTCTTGTGTCTTTTGGGTTATTCAAATTTATTTAATAAAATACGGGCAAACTTGTTATAATATTATTTATTTATAAATTTAGGTGCGGAATATGCTTATTTTGCGCAGCCGGTGTTCTGCCATTCTTTTGCTACCATAACAGAATTTGCTACTGTAGCAGAACTATTTAGTTGTATATGTCGGTTTTTGCTACTTTGCCAAAATATGTTGTTATACATATAATTATGATTCAATGGACATTTGTATAAAGATTTATGCTATTAAAATAATTGTCCCATATTTTAAATGGGGGTAGCATTTTTACACGTAGTTTCATGCGGTCAGAAACTAATTTTCAGTTTTTTACAACTACTGTAGTTTTATATAGCCCATGACAGGGTGCTCGATCTTTCGCGATCCGAAACACCCAATGACCATGGGGAACATCACGGATGATGTGTCTGAATGCATGGGACGATTCGAATGTGCTGCCAGAAATTGCGACCTATAGTTTTCAGGACGGTCATAGTTTTTTTTTAACTCAGAAACGTAATGCCAAGGTGAGAATGTAATGTAAAATTATTTCAGTTCTAGGTAAAACAGAAGCGTGTATCTTGTTAATTATTATTGAAATGACACATTTTTACTTCAATTAAAATAAAGACCGCAAGTAGGCCTACTCTTAACAAACTAAACTAATACACGTGTACCTAGGACCGGCAGCATACAAGATCTTCACGGGAAAAAAATCCTGAAATCTGCTGTTTGTTGATCAGTGATTTGTTGCATCAATATTCTATGGTATTAGTGAAATAACAACTTGAAGTTGCTTTTTAACATCTTAAAATTAAGCTCCAGTCTTCACCACCTTGTATCAATTTTATTTCAGACCAAGGACATACTTGGAATATATATTATTCTTTCAGATTGAAGAATATAAAGAGATACACATTCCCTGAATGTTACATTGAGAAATTTTGATCATTAAGGAAACTACAAACATTTTTATATAAAACGTTAGGTATTTGGTCACAGTTTTGTACACAAATTACCTTTAAGAAAATAGGGCTAGTTAGCGAACTTCTTTTGCCAGTAATTTCCTTATTTGTTAAGATATCTGGCACCATGGCAGTTCATTTGGTTGAGTTTGAAATTTTTCTTCACATACCTACAAGCGTAGTAAAATTTACGTAGATGTCGGATACAACGTTTATTTACACATGCGTCGTAGCGCTTGGAAGCAGTTCTGTTGGGCAGGTAAAAAGGACAGGACAACTGAAACTTACATGCTTTCATCAATATTTATGTATATGAATACAAAGGCTGATTGTCACCCTGCTGTACTTACATTACAGAAAGAGCTGAGGTGGCGCATCATCACAATAATTGCAGCTATTAAACACTCAAAGTGACCTAATCAAAGCCAACTGAAGCACAGGGAAAGGGCTCCTGACTGAATAAAGACAGTGGAACCAAGCTGAGCTTCACCTTCAGACACAGTACAAGGTCAAGGTGAGGGTCCACTGCAGGGTCACAGCCCCCTGGGCGGCAATACGGTCCAATTAAGGTCACAGTGATTTTTTTAATTAACTCAAGTGGCGGAATCAATCAATTATTCACACACGCAAAACCCAGGTGATGTAGTCGGGTGCGAATCCAGTGCTAATTAAACCGATTCCTACAAATCCCAGCGGTCCAACCTGTGCAGCAGCACTTTCGATATAATCATTTGTTTACCCTTGTGATTTTCTAACGCAAAATGCAACCCTGGCTTATTTTTCGATGGGGAAATTGCAGTTTTTAATTCTTGTCCAGATCTAAAATTTTGCACCGTTATCCCGCTCTGAGGTCTATGCAACAAACGGTACAGCAAAAACAAAGGTGAGACGCAGTCACATATCTGCGTCGCATTCATTATTACAGGCTGACCCTATAGGTATTAATAACCACCGTGCAGAGCTGGACTGGCCATCTGGCGTACTGGGCAGAAACTGGAACCCAAGCTCCAGGGCCGATTTTTAATCCCTGTCAAGGCCTACCAACGTTATATTATTTCACTATACTGTAAAGCATAGTTTAATTCATTTTAAACACTACCAGTGCTGTCCCTATGCGGCTTGCGCTGTATCCCGTGTATCACAAGCACAGGTTTGTAATATGACTTTTTCCACGTTACTCGGTGTCGCTCTTTAGTTAATATCACAGACCATCTATATAATTAAACCTGTAAAAAAATAGAATTAGCGAGTGGAATCAGATAGCGTCTCGCCAGCCGTGCCGCAATACAGGCTCTTCTGAAATAGGATATAATGACGATATCATTTTTAATTATTAAAACGTGACATAGGCTACCGCATGCCGGTATTAATAAAACTTTCAAACATACTTCAAGCGTGAGATTCTTGCTATTGATAAATTCCATTCAGTAATGTGTAAACTATTTAAACTCAATGATGTATTTCAGCAAAAGCAATTTTAACAAATTAACTATGCTGTCTGTATGAGGAAACATGCGGGATTTAAATTGCTTTCGGTAATGGCTGCCAGCAAAGGGGGGGGGTCTGCCTTGTTGGTGGAAGAGCTTGAGTTTTTTTTTTGCCCGTTTCAAGGTGCCCCCAGAGCGAAGCCAAGCCGACGACCAATCAGATCCAAGCTGCTTTTCTCATTTTATTTAAAGCAACACACGCAGGCCTTTGTTCTGAATGTCACACAGGCGACCCTAAGATATGTGGAGGTACGACTTGAATGAAAGAGAAACGAAACAGATGCCGAGGAGGGAGATATTCAAATTACTGTAAAAATAGAGGTCAAGTAGTACTTTGCTTCACGTCTGAGTTATTTCCCAAATTGTGAGCCACCGAAAACAGTCAATAATGTCCCCGCCACACTCGCGCGTCCGGCTTACTGACTGTTTAACTGGCGGACGCTTGTAACCGTTTTCTCATGCTCGCATCCTCTTTTTGGGGTACATGTACCCTAAAATAAAGTGGATGTGATTTCTGTTAAACAATAATATGCGCTCTATTTCAGCCTAAGCATTTAAGCAGCGTTCATGTTAGATTTCGGAATCCTACATCTTACTGTTTTAATTTTTCAGTAATTGTAGCTTTCAAAATGAATTTTCGAACTTTTTGCAGTTATACAATTAATAAATTCCAAGACGATATACCAAACTCGAACTTAAAGGCGGTATTATAGAGATATTGTCTTAATTTATACATGCAATTAGCTATGGAAACTTGAATAGATTAATCGAATTCTCTTGGTTTTAGGGCAGTAAACCATTCATGTTTACATATAACAGTACATTGAATTCCAGTTGTAATTCTGTTGAGCTCACAGCTTTGTTCTGGAGTCGTGCTACCTTAATAAAAAGCCGAACGCAGCCCGAGCGACGTGGGTGTGTCCCGTGTGCTTGTTCAAAGCATCCGATTTGCTGTCGTAAATGACAGACAGCTCGATATGGGCGATGCCAGTAGCCATTTCGTAAGGCAATTGGCTGACGGGCGCGGCAGTCAGCCGAGCGTGTGCCCGCCCCTCGGCCATGCCGTGACCAGGCTCGGTCGCACAGCACGGTCACTGTGTGATGGGGTCGGGTCCCGGTTCGGGTCTGGTTAGTCCGCTTTGACAGTCGAAGCACATCACGAAAGAGACGGAGTGGCAGAGCCGATAGGCTCCCTCACACAGAAGAGCATGTTCGCTAAAGGCAAGGGCTCCGCCGTGCCATCGGACAGCCAGGCACGGGAAAAGTAAGGCTCACCGACTGTATACTGGCTCCCGTCCCCGGCGGGGCTCCGAGCGCCTCTCGCTGCTGCTCCGGCGTACTGAACGAGCAGCTAAGCCGGTCTCGCGTTTGGGGAGCTTGAGGCTGGGGGCGCACGGGACAATTATATGTTCAGCTTAGTTTGTCTAGAAGTTAAAATCTCAAAAGGCAGCGACACACATTAATATGCCGGTTAGTTTAGCGTTAACATTTGGTCCGCTTCTGCTGTAGCGTAATCATCATGACCTGTGTTATTTTGTTGCGAGGGACTTCTGAGGGCAGTTTATCTCGGAAATTTTCGGCAGATATCATGGTCCTTGTAGAAGATCCTTGACTGCTGATGTTGTCCTCTCTTCCTGCTTTCGCGTGGCTTTTAATAATTTAATTAAAATTAATCCGAAACTCACAATTCATGAAACTACATGGCCGAACGTGGGAAAGCCATAACATCTACGGGAGCGTGCCCCTCACTGGCTGCCTGACCCCCGCTTTCCGCAGGCTGGCCCTGTACGTGTACGAGTACCTGCTGCACGTTGGGGCGCAGAAGTCGGCGCAGACCTTCCTGTCGGAGGTGAGTCCCGGTGCTGGGCTCGGACCTCGGAGTCCCCCTGCCCTCCTCCATAAACCTGACAACCGTTCTCACCTGCTTGTTCGCCTAGATCCGGTGGGAGAAGAACATCACGCTAGGGGAGCCCCCCGGCTTCCTGCATTCCTGGTGGTGGTAAGCAGCGTTTCCTGCTTGACCTGCCGTGTGCCCCATGTTCAGCTTTGCCCAGTATAGTGTAATGACTAATATCCATGTGTGATTAACAGCTAAGGGCTCTGCCACTGTCAAAGGCCAATCTGGCCTTGCTTACCTGTGTTTGGGGATGGTTGGTTTAATGCCGCTGATCAGTTGGTGTCACAAAGTCTTATTTGTCAGGTGCAGTTATAAAGTGCATGCACTCCGAGAGGCAAAAGGGACACAAGTCTAAGAGACAAGACGTATTATAGACATAAGACCTAAAATAATCATAGATATCTGAAAAAAAATTGGCAGTACATGGAGGTAGTGCAGCGATAAGCATTTATATATATTCTCATACGTGGGTTCAGTTGGCCGTTGAGAACATTGGTGTGCAGGACCTAAACACCCCCCATTTAGTACCTGAACTGCCTGTGCTCTATTAGTGCTGTGCATAGATTAGCTGTAAGGGTCAGATCCTGGGTGATGAGCATGTGTATTTAGATATTCGATTTGATCGTATCATTAATGCCAAATAACTTCTGTCGTTTCATTGTGCCGTAGTGTGTTCTGGGACCTGTACTGTGCAGCTCCTGAGAGGAGAGACACCTGTGAGCATTCAAGCGAAGCAAAGGCCTTCCATGATTATGTGAGTACCTGGCTTCACTGAGTGAGTACCCAGGTGGGTTGCTGGGCTGAGTGAGTACCCAGGTGGGTTGCTGGGCTGAGTGAGTATTCAGGTGGGTTGCTGGGCTAACTGAGTACTTTTTTGGGTTGTGTGAGTACTCGCATAGGTTGTGTGAGTATCTCTCTGTGTCTTTTTGTAAGATCTGTACATTTTGGGCTGTTTCGCTGCCTCTGGTTTTAATATGCTCTGTAGCAGATCTGTGGAGACTAGGAGCTGTCAGGGCCGTGCTGAATGTGGGTCAGATAGATAGTGATTAGTGTGTGTGGCTGTAGGCGGAGCCCCTGTGAGGCTGCCTTAGCTGTGGGGGTGGGACGGTGGTCTGGTTCAGTCTGTGGTTTAATGTCACCCTGGGGAGTGTGTGGGGGGGGGGGTCCTTGTCAGCGTTACCCCCCTTCCTGCCGCCGTATGCATGTGGCAACACCTGGCCTCAGTGTCCGGTGTCTGCGGTGACGGAGGCGATGTCAACATGGCCTCCCGTGAGCGAGCTGCAACTGCTTGGCTTCTGGTGCTAGCCAAGCTCACGGCATGGGATGGCGGCAGCCCCGGACGGCAGGCAGCGGTGTGCGAGGCCGGGGAGGCTGGCTGCCGGGGCCTGGCTGCCGGGGGTGTTGGCCGTGCATCCTGGGAGGCTTTTCAGGGCTGTCAGGGAACTCCTGATGTGCCATCTGCTTCACGTCGGACGAATCGACCGTAGTGCTGTAAATGTAACGGACAGGTGATCCTTTTCGCTGCTGTAGAGCGGCCCTGCAGGGGGCGCTGTTTACGCAGAGCCGCCTGTGCGGGCGAACCCGGGGCCACTCTGCTTGGCTGTGGTGTCACCCGGGTCCAGCTGCTCACGCCGCCCATGTTATCGGCACTGACAAGGCTCCTGTTATCTTCCTCATCGCTACCCCCACCCCCACAGGAAACCCCCCCCACCCGTGTGTTATCTGTCTCCAGGCTCGTTGGCCAGGCAGGTGGCTCCTGGACGTGTGAACAGGCCCCACTGGGCCACAGAAAGCTTGTCGCCAGGCACGGGGCTGCCCCTTCCGCCCCAAGGGCAGCCGCAGGGCTCCGTACGCAGTGTTCCCATACCCTGCAGGTGGCGTGGATGCCCTGTCCCCCACCCCCTCCTCGTGGCACAGCCCCTCTGACCTCGGGAGCCTTAATGGTGCCCCTCCCTCCCGTCCCGTCTGCTTAATGGGTGTGTCACATTATGGGCTGAATGCCCCCCCAGGAGACGAGTGTCTGGGGAGAAACCTGAAATGCTTCTGCCCCCCTTTTCCTAATGAAAGTTAATTATCAACAATTGTTTGTTTGCTAAATTAAAATCTCTAATTAGTCAATTAGATTAAATGGCTGCTCAAGTCAGCTTTCGTCCCGCTGTGCCGGTTATTAAGTGGGGGGGGGGGGTCCTATTTTAATTACAGAATGCTCATCCTGGCAGTTCAGCAGGAATGGCGGTGTGTGTGTCAGGGGGGCCCTCAGCCCACCCCCACTGAGTGGACGTCCTTCGGGGCGTGCTGGGTTCCGGTTGGATATTCCGTATGCTAATAACGTCTCACCTCATTTTTATTTTATGTTTTTAAGTTAAGTTAGATTTGTGCATGAGCACACTGCACCTCCCTCCCCCCCCCCCCACCTCCAGACCCGCGCCGGCGTTGCTCCTCCGTCTCTCACCCTCGCCCCTGCACACCGCTTCCCCACTGTCTTCGCAGCTCC
>JAABNY020000043.1:833222-845236 GCA_015164015.2 Brevimyrus niger | reverse complement strand
AAGTGGTTCTGAATGCAGTGTGATTGTTGGTTGATCGAGCATCTTCAGTTACAGGACTCGTAAACCCTTGGGATGGGTTATAGATAAGGGCCCCCTGCCCTGCCCTGTATCACACAGACACAGTTGGCCCCCCTGACCCAGAAGCGCAGGTACAGGTCTGTCTACATGAGCCTCCCGTTTGCCGGTGCCTACCTGGATCACCTTCTTCTTGACAACGGGCCGGATCTTCGCATATTCATAGAGGGGCTGGTCAGCATCCAGCCACACCAGGTTCTTGACGCCGGCGTCGGAATCCAGGTCGGTGGTGTTGAGCTGGAACACGACAAAGCTGAAGGTCCTGCCGTTGGTGGCCACGCTCTGCACCGTCACTGGCCGCTCCAGGACCTGCGGCTGGGTCTACAGGGACACGGAGCGGTCTGCTGAGCAGCCAGGACAGACTCAAGATTTCCTCAGGGGTTCCCTACCCATCAGTCTCAGAGGCAGGGAGAAGCTTTCTGAATGTGTGTGGCACACTGCAGGAATCCCCATTAGAAGAAAAAAAACACTCCACCCTCCATGAGGTCATAACGAGAATCAGACCTTGACACCCAATACCGTAAAACATGCTATGCTCAACCTATACCCAATGGAATTTCATCCCGAGGCATAGACCCATCGGTGCCTTACCCCGTAGAGGGCGTGGGCGTGTGCCAAGGCATTCCCAAAAGCGAACATGATCATCTTGCTGCAAACCTGCTCCTCCCTCAGCTTGGGCCCTTCGCCACACTCGAGGATGTAGAGGGTGTGTGCGTGGGGGTATGGGTAGCCGTCCTGGAAGCCTGCGGCGCACATGGGAAAAGATGCTCATGCTGGGCGGGGGCTCGCCACAAACCGCACAGGATTATGGGGCTTAACCCATTACAAAAGCTGCAACGGTAAAGAGCTTCAGCTGCCATTTATTACACATATCTGCTGCTACTTCACCATTTGAATTTGGTGTCTTCTAGAACGTTCCCGCAATATCCGGCACAGTGAGACTCTAAGATGTCAGGGTGGCCTCGCAGAGGGGGTACCTGTGTCACTCTTCTGCTTGTAGGTGTGGGTGACCTGCAGGTCGATGGTGGGGGCGATGGGGTAGAAGGTCTCCAGTTCCTCACCCTCGGTGCTCAACAGCTCCTCCTTTCCAGCCACCACAGGAACAGCGGACATGCTGTTCAGCAGGAGTCCATTCTGGCCTCGGACCTGGAAGAGGTCACCCCCTGGACGCCAGGAGGCAGAAAGCAGGATAGTCCCAGAGCACAACGAGGTTCCAGACCTGCATCCATGAAGCGCAGCGACGAGGTCTCATTCTCCCCCAACTAAAAAGCCTTCAGAGAAGTTGACGTGGCAGTCAAGCTCTGCGTGTGACCCTCAGAAGCCGCTCTCGGAATAACGTGCCCCAAAGCTGAGATCATCGTTTAAGGTCCATGCACCCTCCAGCCTACATGGGGCACAGCACTCACCCCGGCTCCAGCAGGCCGCCAGGCTGTACTTCTCAGCCAACATCCTCCTGCCCAGTGCTGGGAGCCTGACCTGCAGGGTTCCGCAGAGGTGCAGCAGGTTTCTGAGCAGAACCGGGCTGGAAAGAGAGTAGGCAAACATGTAAGGCTGTGTGGAAGTGGGGGGCTGGCAGTCAGGCAAAGCTACCGGGACGCCTCGCCATCCGAGTGCGAAATAAGGAAGAGCTGCGGCCCCCAGGTCTCCCCACACTGCAGCCCCGTCTGTGACACACGGGCCGAGTGTCTCTCTAACATTTCTGCACGCTGCTCTGCTGATGGGTGAAGCCCCCCGCCGTGCATGTGTGGGAAAGGCCACCCCGTCTGTGGCTTAATGGGGGCCATCAGAGGCCTGGTAGGGGGCGGGGAGCTCCACTGAGCCAGGTTCATTAATAAGGGCTTAATTCAGACAGGCACCTCTGCGGGGGGACTGGCGAGCTTGCACCCCACTTACAGCGGCCGTTAAGTTGTTGCGCCCTGGGGAGCGAAATGTCACTCTCCCCAGTGTTAATAACACGGCGCCAATGATTTCTTCATTAGTCCTAATTATAGTCCTGAAGCTTTTTGGTGGCACACAGACAAACACAGACTGCAAGAGCGTCAGGAAGACTGACCAGAATCTCTCCCTGGGCGGCTTCCTTTCTGTACTGTCCCAGAAGCGGGCGTGCTGGATCGCATGCTGGACCCGCTCGTCCTGGACCTCAATCTGATTGGCCGCATCCTCAGCCAAAGCCAGGACCTGTGGGGGAAGCCCCTGTCTCACGATGGATTTGGTGAGCCATGCCGCTTGCCGTGTTCCTGTTAAAACACCACAAAAAGCCACTCAGTAGCCAACCTGCAAAACTCCTTTGGGAAAACTCATAATACACTGCCAAAATGCGATGAACAATTTAATCTACATTTACAGCATACAAAAATGTATATTAAAAAAAAAAAACTTCTGTCTCTTCTACAGAACTCAAAAACCATCAGACAGCTACTACCCTCAGGCCATCACCCTTATAAACTGCTAAGCTGTGTCACCTGCCTTCTGTCAATTTCCCCCCTTAAACTCTGATTGCACTCAACGTCGCACCTTAAACTTGTACAGTGTTACCCATGTGTGTATATTTTACATTTTATTTCTTGTACAGTGTCATTTATTGTTTGTGTACTAGGGAGTCTCTATCAGCCGGAAGCTTTCGTTGTGTGCCCCAGCACACTTGGCGAATAAAGCTGAATCTGATTCCGTGTATTCTTAACATCTGGTACTCACTGCAAGTCAGCTGTGTAAGGCGGAGGCCTTCCCCCCACAATCCCCGGCCGGCGAAATGCCGGACTCCATATGAAATTTATTTCTGGCTATGGGCCTGGTGCAAGGACCCCGATTTATGCTAGCCAAGCGTTGAACAAATCGATTTAGATCGCTCTACAATAACAGGGCACAAAATTAAGATTTTATCGTATTCACTATTATCCCTATGGTTTAACGGGACTAGATATTGGCACCGTGTTCCCGTCTCCGAATGTAGATGCTGCTTTAATGTTTTCTTGGCCCGGCATAACAGTACCTTCTAGTGCGCTTGTCCTTTGGTTAAAAACGAAACACGGCTTTTCGGCCCGCGGCGGCAACCCCTCGTACTCGGGTCCGCTATACCGGTGCGGGTCACGCCAGCCGCGACTCCACTGCGGGAATGTCGGCTTGGCTAGGCCCGGGACGAAGTGCAGCCTTTCAGCGTAGGTGACGCGCTCCAACCCGGGGATATCCACCGTCGCTTTGCGGTTGTTACGCGGCGGTGCCTTCAGGTGTAGACAGCAGCTGACAGAGAAGAGCCGTCCTCCGACGCGATGCCGGGACACATGCAAGATATGGAAGACGCTGCAGCATTTCCCAGCTTTCAGCACCAGCAGATTCATTCTGAGAAAACTGAAGGTGACCCCTCGAGCTCAAACAAGTAGGCTATTATATTTCATTCATTGATTATGATATGGCCAGTATAATCATCGTAAGTAAACACCAAACGTCCTTCTCCCGTGTCTTCTCTAGGAGGCAGCCATCTTGCACTTGGTGGTCCCGGTGCAGTGTGGGTACTGTAGTTTGCCTAGTGGGTGTAATTGACCTCATGGGTAGCGTACTAAGCTGTCTTCTGGGCGTTATGCAGTTTTCACTGCGCGACAAAACCTCAAATTGTATTTTTTTGTGACTAAATATTGTGAATTATTACACGTGTACCTTTGACACCTTCACTGCAGTAGCGCTGCCTTTTTTGTCTAATTTTAGACATGGGAGGGTTTTTAAGCGGCAAGAGTTTAATTTTGCACAGAAGAGGCAACCATCTGCAATAACGTTATGGTCACCGCGCCTCCTGCATACTCTAAGAATATGTACATTTTAAGTTTTTTCTTTCCTGAAGGACGTTCATGGCGTCTGGTCGGGGCTGAAATGTAGGTATAAACATAATAACCAGTTGGGGGCGCCGTCAAACTACAAATGGCATAACCCCGTGATATAAATTAACTTTAAGAAGTAAGAAATTAAAAAGGTGTTTATTTATCCACATTTATCTCTTTTATTGGATGTTTTTCTATTTTGTTCTTGTCAGGTTTACAAAGCTTTACGAGTTTGAATGCATCTAGTGTGAATTATTTGAAGAGATGTCAAGTCCAGAGAGTTCTTTACGTCCGGTTAAATACGTTCTTTTAGTTTTTGTTAAGTATTTCTATAGATACTTCGCGTGACTGAACGTCCCTACTCTGTTGTGTCAGTGTGCATTCTCCCGCTTGATCTCTTCCGTTTCCACCCAGTAGAGGGCGCTGTCTTCGCAGGGGCTGGATGGCCTGAAAGAGCGCAGTGAACATGACGCTGCTCTGGGAAACGCTGCTTCGCTTAGCCAGCTTCGCCAGACAAAATTCTGTGCAGAGTTAAAATACGGCGTCTGTAGCTTCGTGCTAAATAGCTGCATTTTCATAAGACAAAGACGAAATGAGAAATGACTTTAGAGTATGTACAGTGCAACAAAGTACTCATTAATGATTTAACACAGTTTCCCTCTTGCTAAGCTCTGGTCATTTGCAGTTTGATTCTCTGGCTGGACCATAGCACATCCAGACTTGCACTGTTGTGTTTGATTCGGGTCCTCAGATGTCAGACTTTGATCGTGAACCTGTGGCCCCGTGGCTCAGCAAACATTTTATGTGTTATTCCTGCAGAGCATCTGGTGAGCAGTGAGACAACGGTACAGCCCGGGTAAGAGAAACCAGCTGGGCCACAAACACCATGGCGACGGCATTACTGAGGCGGGACGGGGGCATCATCCAGCGGGGCAAGAAAGCACTGGGCATTTGCCGCTGCACCAGGGACCATCTGACTTTGGATAAAGGTGTATGCTATGCAAATAACATGTAGATGTTCCTGAGTCATCATACTCCCTGTAGCTATCTGGCAATTTTTTTTTTTATGTTTTTATTGATTTGTTAGCGTTTTGGAGTTTTTGGCACATGATCTGCAAGGGATAAACCACAGACGCGTGTGTGTCTGTGCTGCTGGGCCGGTCAGGACTGTCTGGCTGTGGGTCCTGGGTCACTCTGCTTTCAGCGTGTGGGGTATGATGGCGGACTGCATTCGGCGTAACACGGAACATCTGCAGGCACAGCGGGTAATGACACTTAGTTGCATTTCAATGCATTTTTCTCATTAATAAAATAAAATCCTGTTAAAACTGCTGAAGATTTGGGTGCTGCCTTTGGCTGTAGCATGTCATTGGCGTGTTAGCATGGAGAGACTCACATAATGGAGAGAGCACACACATGTGGCCCATCCTGTCACTGCCCTACCTCCATATGTTTCCAAACAGCACCTTGACAGACCGGCAGCCCTCATGTGAAATACAGCAGGATTCATTCGCAGTCATGAAACTTTTAGTGATGGGAGGGGGTTGGGGGGGGGGGATCGTGTTCCTCATTCATCCCGGCAATCAATTATTAAGCTTTTGATCAAATGCCCCCCATCCGACGGACTCTTTCTGCACTGGCCGTCGCTCCCGCTTCGCCTTCGGGACAGATTCGCCTGACAAAAACCAGCCTCATCATGCGATCTAGGGTCACTCTCTTTTGTCTGCTCTGTGCTTTTGGCAGAACAGCTCCCAAAAAAGGTAAGACAGACAGGTGGAGGCACTTTTCACAGCTGCCGTGAAAATTTCTGAATCGGCATAATTAATTTTATTTTACTGGAGATCGATATTTTGAGTGCTGATTTGTGGGTGTATATCGGGCCTTTGGTGTTCCTGATTTTTCCCTAGAAAAAAATTAAGTATATTTCAGAGGAACTGACTTAACCCTCAGGGATGAACGCTCCTCATACTCTGAATTCCTCGGCGTGAGTCAAGCAGCTTCGTCCTGGTCGGGCGGATACAGCGTGATAAAAGCTGTATTGTGTGTTTGCATTGATGCACTCGATGGAGCGACGGACGGCGGAGTCACATTTCAGGCGGCTTGGTAAACTGTGACCGTGACCAGTCAGGAGCACTGTGAGATTAAATGGATTGAAGCCATGATTTAAATTCAATTGTCTTCTTTCAAAGTACGGAAAGAATGAGTCTCGACTCATGATCGCGATGCCACCGTGGCGGTATCGCAGTTCATCGAGATGCCAGCTCACTGACATTAATCGTAATGGAAATAGTGTCTCATTTCGGAGTATGTTTGATTAGCATTTTAGAAATATTGTCAATTTGTGACCTAGGATGCAGAATAATTTCGATACATCCAACAACCACGAGGCAGGTCTCCAAGGCCAGTTCCCATGGTGACGCACACGGAATGCCCCGTGGGATCTAAAAAGTATTCCTCCCATTTGTGTTACGGTCACTTTTACCAGCGGTGTGGGGGTCTGATGGTCTCGCGTGGAAAAGGCAGCCCTTGTATCCGCTGTAGTTCCTCTTTATTTTCTGACCTCCGCAGGGGTGAAATGCGGGGGCATCCTGTCGGCGTCCGTGGGCAACGTGACCAGCCCCAACTTCCCGGGCCTGTACCCGTACAGCACAGAGTGTTCCTGGCTCATCGTGGTGGCCGAGGGCTCCTCCGTACTCCTCACCTTCCACCACTTCGAGCTGGAGCACCACGCCGACTGTGCCTACGACTACATCAAGATCTACAACGGCGTGGCTGACGACGAGGGCAACCTGCTGGGCAAATTCTGTGGGGACGTCTCGCCTCCTCACTTCACGTCCTCCTGGAACGTCATGTCCATTGTCTTCCGTTCCGACCGGCACGTGGCGCACAGAGGCTTCGCCGTCGGATACCGGAAAGGTGACGGAGGCGGGGATGATAACCCAGCGGGGCGGGAGGGCATGGGGAGCGCGATCTCTGACCAGAGCTGCAACGTCCCAGAGGGTTGAGGCAGGGAAATGGGGGGTAGATAGGGGAGAGCGTGGACAGGACCCAAGCTCTCAACAGGCTGCACAATCATTCAGCCAATAGCAGTTCAGCTTTTTAAAATGCTCTCTCTGGTGGTGTTCTTCCCCTCTCATGGTCTTCATGTCGCCCCCCCCAGACATGTGTGGTGGAGTCCTAACTGGGCTGTCAGGCACCATTTCCAGTCCGGGCTACCCTCTAGAGTACAGCAACAATGCAGACTGCTCCTGGACTATTCACGTGTCCAACCGCACTGTGGTCACCCTGGTCTTCATGGACTTCCAGCTGGAGAACAACCAAGGATGCAACTTTGACTTTGTGGCCCTGTTTGACGGGCCCACTGTCACCCACAGGCACCTGGGGAACTACTGTGGGAACAGCATCCCACCAAACACCGTCACCACCTCCAACCAGCTGCTGGTGGTCTTTAAGTCTGATTTCAACATTGGGGGAAGAGGATTCAAGGCCTACTACTACTCAGGTGAGGAATACCAAAGACACACTCTGGCAGAAAGAGTGAGATGGAGAAAACATTTTATTTCACTCAGACTGTGTGACCCCTCTGACTCGTCAATTAGCCATTTTTCTGTCCCCAGCTCCCAGTAGATCTCTTCCAGCATCATGGTTAGCAAGCCATGTCAGATATTTCAATGTTCTTCTCCCGTTAATCTTGTTCTTGGTCCAGGCGAATGTCAGCAGGTCCTAAGCACAATTAGAGGGAACTTCACTAGCCCACACTACCCCAACATCTACCCCAACAACATCCACTGCCACTGGACTATCTCACTGGCATCTGGCTACCGCGTCAAGCTTTTCTTCACCGACATGGATCTGGAAGACAGGAACAGCCTGACAGATGAATGCGACTATGACTCGGTGGCGGTGCATGATGGGAGCAGCGAGTCGGACCACGCGCTGGGCCGCTGGTGTGGGTCCGAGAAGCCTCCGTCGGTGCTGTCTACGGGAAACAAGCTACTGGTCGTCCTCAGCAGCGACCGCGATGCAGCCTATAGGGGCTTCTCTGCAGCATACACGGGGGGTAAGCGTCCGTGCACTGGCCATTCATGGCACATTTGACCAGGAGAGTGAGCCAAGGTGCACTAATTATGAAGTCAGGAGTAGCTTAATCGGGTGTTTTAACTATATATGATACTAAAACCTAGTGACAGACAAAATGATGCTTCATGGAACATTTGCACCACTAGATGGTGCTCTTGGTTCACTTTGGGGCATTCTTTGTGTCCTTTTTTTGAACATGGAATATCTAGTGGGGTCAGCACATGGTTCATGAAGCATCATTTCACTCATCACTACTAAACACATTTCTGCATCCTGTGTGGACGAACGATGCCGCAGTGACACTGCTTCTGCGTGCCTCCCTTTGGGGTTCAGTGGTGCCCATCAATGTCAGCTGCACCAGGACCGAGTTCCAGATCCAGATAAGCAGGCAGGCCCTCCCACAGCTGGACCATGACAGCATCTACCTGGGGAGCCCCTCCTGTCCGGCCCAGATGACAGCCACCGAGTACAAGATCTTGGCGCGCTTCGTTAACTGTGGTACAGCTGGCCAGGTAAGGGGCTGTGCGCTCTCGCCATAACCTTTAGCGTTTCGCCGGGTCCCGCCGGGTCCCGCTGGGCAGGTGCGGAGTCCTCAGGAGCCGACGCTGTGCTCCTCTCACAGAAACGCAGGAACATCACGGTGCTGGTAAATACTCTGTACATCGACCTGTCGGACGGCAAGCTGGCGGACGTGCAGGAGTACGAGCTGCTGTGTGACGCGCAGAGGAAGACGGCGTCGGCAAGCATTGTGACGGCCGAGGAACGGGAGCGGCTCAATGAGCTGGCAAGACGTGCGGAGGGGGCCTCCCGCACTGGGGAGGGCCAGGCTGAGGAGGCCCCGCCCCACGACACCAGCGACATCGTCTTCATCAGCATCTGCGTACTGGCCGTCATCCTCATGGTCATAGCTATCGTATGGCTGGTGCTGCTCTAGTGCACCCCCCTCAGGAAATGAAATTAATGAATTTTTTTTTTTTTTTAAAGTGACAGGTGATACAACTTTGATATTTGATTTATTACCATCGTCAGCTTTTTTACCCTTGATTAGATCACAGTGTCCGCTTTCCTGGTCTTGTCAACAACAGAGAGTGTACACAGGAGTGTATGTGTGTGCGAGAGAGAGAGAGAGAGAGAGAGGATAGGTGGGCTCTGACTGAGCCAGCACCTACTGAAAGAGGAATGAATGAAGTATGACCACACTTGCCTGCTAATGGACATGGACGTGTGATGGGTGTTGGACTGTTTTCCATCCAGTCCGCAATCAGTATTAAAAGCTGGATTTGGCTCAAAACAACTAAAGTATCTCTCTCAAAAATTTCATCGTTGGGAGTCTTTCTGATCACCCATGATTTTCATAACTGATTCAGTGAATTTAATGAGAAGGAATCTTTAATGTAAAAAAAAAAAAAAAACACGGTAAAACAAAATGACAATACAATAACCAACACCTTAAAAACTGTACGAAGGTAGAATTACAAACGGAAGTAGAAATGTCTGCCGCAAATCTCCTCCTCGGCATGGCCACCCCTTCCCTGGTTCGAGCTCACTTCTTGTGCTTGAGGACTAGCTCGCCGATCGGCATCTTACTGTCCTTCACTTGCACACAGATTTCGGGTTTGTGCTTCAGCGAGAAGACCAGGGTGCGGACCGTCCGTCTGTACGAGCTGCTAACCAGGCGAGAGCTCTGGTGGAATACCTCCCTCTCAATGTTCTCAACGAGGAGATGATCTTTCTGTAAGACAGGCAGCAAACAAGCCATTAAAGACAATTTTAGAAGATCATGGGTCTAAACCTGAATAAATTTGATGTTAATTTTAAATGAACAGTACAGGTCAGTGTCATGCAGTTCCCTGAGGTGCACTCAGGGGAGGTGCTCCTTGCTGCTGGTCAGGGGTTACCTCCAGGCCCATGGCGTCTGCTAACAGCTTCCGAGCGTTCTGCCTCAGGCCCTCGGACTGCCGATCACACCGCACCTCGATGGAGGGTCTGCTGGAGTTCTCCTCAACGCTGCTCCTCCACAGGGTGTAAACCTGCCCAGCTAGCTGCCTTACATCTGTATCTGTGTGCTTGCGCATTTTATTAACTGTGTGACCTGCAAAGCACATGCAGTCACCACTGTGTGTGTGACATATCACATTTATCATTGAAGACCAGGCTCTTTGTTATATCAATTGGATCAGTTCATGTTAACAAGTCGCTTCTGCATCACATTGAGGATGGTTATTAAAGAGACATGTAAAATCTTACCTATTTTAGTGGATCTGAGTACCTCTTTGGACGGGATCTTTTTGCTGAGCTCCTTTAGGGCCGTCATTATGTTTTCTTTGGTCTGTCCAGGCAGCTCCAGCATTGACTTAAACCTCTCAATGTCCTCTATTACGACAACTCTCTAAATAAGAAATCGTTTATTTTGTGAACTGCCGTATCTAGAGTATCTCTAGACCAATAATAATAATAATAATAATAATGGCAACTTACCCGTAACGATTCGATTGTAACTTGCCTGTAGCTTTTGCCTTCAGACTTGCTTTCCTTTTTCAACTCACCTTTTGGTAGCTTTACAACAAATTTGTCCATCTCTCCGTATCACGTTACCATCTGCAGCTTAGTAGGATATACAGTCAGGGGCTAAAGATAGGTGGCGGCCACCGGTATCAACAATGCTAAAAACACTGGGAAGCAAACGGGAGCCATTTTGGCTCTAGGCATTTGCATCAGCGCTGTCACGAAAGTCTGTCATTTTGGCTCTATGTATCGGCATCGGGGCTGTTACGAAAGTCAGTCATCATGGCTCTACGCCCTCTTAACAAGACAGGAGCGTCAATCCATGCATACTCCCAACTATATCGCGACGCTTTATTTTGGGGATCTCCATGAGGCACGACATAAAGTTCTCAGTAGGAAATCGCCCAATAATGCTTGGGGCAGTTTCCTTCCGGTCTCCATTTGGTCGTAATCTCGCGTTATCCTCCGAGACTTAGCGAGAGGAGAAGGCGGAAGAGCGAGCTGAAGGCAAAGGTTTGTTTTGACGTTCAGCGGCGAACATGGAGGTGCGGATATTTCTCGTCGCTGTGGCGAGTATGTGCTGTTTGCTGCTTTGTACTGCAGTGTCTGCAGACGTATTTGATGGCGTCTTGGGGAACACCGCGTCCTGCCATAAGACCTGCCAGCTGACCTATAGCCTGCACACCTATCCTCGGGTAAGTTTCCAGGGCCTGGGTGGAAGCCGCCCTCCAGTCACCGGGCACCGCAGTTCGTACGCGGCTTGGGGTTGCTGTGGCCGCTGTTTTGCCTTTGCATTTCACCCGTAAGGTTTCGAAGTAATGGCGGCGTGTATTTCAGGTGTGGCGTATTTATTTATTCTGCAGGAGGAAGAGCTGTATGCCTGTCAGCGGGGTTGTCGTCTGTTCTCCATCTGTCAGTTTGTGAGCGATGGCGAGGAACTGAACCAGACTAAGTCCGAGTGCGATGCAGGTACCGCCGTAGTCTGTGTTTTCCATTCGCGGTTCTATTTAGGTTTTTATTAAGACGGTGGTTTGTGTCACGTGACCGCCAGTAATGGCCGGGCAGCTTTCGCTGTTGGTAAAGTTAAAGGACGTCGGACGCTGTGCCGAGAGCTAATTCTGCCCCTCATGCAGCTTGCCGTGAGGCCTACAGCCAGTCCAGTGAGCAGTACGCCTGCAGCCTAGGCTGCCTGAACCAGCTGCCGTTTGCCGAGCAGAGACAGCAGCAGGTGGGTCACTACGGGTCTTGCCAGCACTCTCTGCCCTGCCCCGGATCACGGGTGGCGGACATTCCATCCGAGTTAAAGAAATCCTTCTTTGGTAATCATGTAGTATCCAAGTTAAACTCCTACAGGTCATTATCTTTTTTTTTAAGGTAAGGTTAATTGTGTAAATGATCCTGGGTTTTTAGAAAACGGCAGATGGCTTTGTATTGCATTTTCATGTGATATTCAGCTTCCAGGTGTCCATATGCAAAGTAAGAACAGCTATTTAAGCCTTTTTCTGCTCTCGTGGCTTGTGCAGCTCTTGGCCATGGTGCCCAGGA
>JAABNY020000043.1:815479-833122 GCA_015164015.2 Brevimyrus niger | reverse complement strand
TATGCAAAGTAAGAACAGCTATTTAAGCCTTTTTCTGCTCTCGTGGCTTGTGCAGCTCTTGGCCATGGTGCCCAGGATCCACCTGCTGTACCCCCTGACTCTGGTGCGTGGCTTCTGGAACGACGTTATGAGCTCCGCCCACAGCTTCATCTCCTCTTCCTGGACGTTCTACCTTCAGGCGGACGATGGCAAAGTGGTCATATTTCAGGTGATGCCGCTGCACAGAGTAAATTGTCCGCTGTCATTTGTAATAATGTAATTCGATCCACCGGGATTCTTTATTCACGAGGTGTTCCTGATCTACACCACAGCCTTCACACTTGTTTGCTTTCTGAGCATATGTGTACTACAAATTTCCCTGTCTCAGACCGAGCCTCAGATCCAGTTCGTCCCGCCATTTGAACTGCCGCAGGATGAAGGAGAGGAGCAGCCTCTGCTCCCATGTAGGTTTCTTGCTGCCAAATATCCTTGCAGCATTTTCCCCTGCCAGGTTTGCTCTGTGGTCACTGACTCTTGTTGATGTTGTAGCCAAACCTGTTTATAAAGACTACCAGCGCTCCTTCATCCAGGAACGGGACCGGTACTTGTTCACAGACAGAGGCCACGCTGAGGAGGACTACAATTTGTTCAGTTGTCTTGCAAGGTTGGTGTGCAGAAGATCTGCAGTACCTTTCTAGCCCTGTAGAGAGATTCTGAATATCACTGTGAAGCGGTTTTGTTGAGGTATAATTTTGTGAAAATTTGCACCCTTCTCTGGGGAACTTATAAACCTGTCTGTTGTGGAAGGCTTTCATTCCTGGAGTTTAGCATGGATTAAAGAAGAATGTCAAGTTGTCATAGCTTGTATGCTTGTCATGGCTTGACTGCGCCTCAGGTAATCTGCTAAAGAGGATTGTTGACTGATCTGCAAATCCTCAGCATGCCAGCTGGTTGTGTGTCACGTGTTTGCCAGCTGGAAAATTATAGCATAGCATAAGCACATACTGACCTAGCCTGGTTTTAATGGTTTAATAGATGCTGTTGAACCATCTGATCCTGTGTATGGTGAACACAGCCTGCGTGCGACGGCCGGCAGGCCCGCATGCGACTGCGTGTGATTGCGATGAACTGCCCTCACTCTGCTGCTCTGTTTCCCTGCTCAGGAACCCCTGGCTTCCGGGCTGGATTCTGACCACTACGCTCATCCTCTCGGTTTTGGTTCTGATCTGGATCTGCTGTGCCACTGTTGCAACGGCCATGGACCAGTATGTACCAGCGGAGGTGAGCCCCCATCCCGTTCAGTTTGTGGCTTAGATGGTGCCGGACCTTTGGACCTGAAGGGTAACTGCTGGCCTCATGCCTTTATAACTGCAGAAGCTGAGTATATACGGAGACATGGATTATGCAACGGAGCAGAAGTTGACGCCGTACCCACCATCCTCCCTTGTCATCATCAGCTCATTGGCAAAGGAAGAGGCGGGGCCTCTGCCATCTAAAGTCAGCCTCAACCAGTCCAATATTTAGGGGGGGCTGCTTTGAGTTGGGGGGGGGGGGGGGGGGGGGCATTCTATTCTCTGACACTCTTCTAGACTCTGATCTTAGTTGGTCAGGCAGGATCTTTCAATTTGCGTTTGTAATACCAACTTTCGGAACCTTTTGTATGTCTTTTCTGAATCCCGGTTTTTCATAGAGATCCTTTGTAGGGCTGAGGGGGTGAATTCATTTGTTTGTATATTTGCAGTCTTGCTGCCGCGCTCTGCGCCCTCCCTGCGTGGCGTGCTGTCCTTTCCAAGCATTATGACGTAGTCTGGTGTGGAGTATAAATTTCCTGTTTTCTCTCTATATGAAGGAGGCATGAGGATGCACTGCCTCTGTGTGACCTGCCCTGAATTCGGGACTGTCTGTGCTGATTGACTCCGAATTTAATGCCATGGACTTGAATTGCACTATTTTTCTGTCATCGATTCTTTCTGCAAAATGGCTGAATTTTAACCATGTTGGAAACTTGGAGTAAGAAACGAGGCCCGGTACTGGCCGCAAGGGCACCTCCAGGGTACGCCGACGAGTCATCCTGGGCACTGTACGAGTTTGCCTTTGCGTTTGTTCATTAAAATGGGTTAAAAGCTGTGTCTCGTGTATTTTGTGGGCTTGTATTCGAAATACGTAGTCAAACCTGGCACTGCTTTTTGAGGCTTCCAGCCTGACGAGTCTTGTGAACTTAGCGTCCAAACAGGCCTTGCACTCTTGTAATCAGGCGGAGGCACGTGTGTGTGATGTTCTAAGCCCTCATTGGCTGAGGTGGTGCCCCTGGGGCCGTGATCTTCTGCTGCTGTCGCTGCTGCTCAGTGCAGAGCTCAGCCAATGACAGAGCCCTGCCTGGTTCGGGTGACGCCCACCCTGTACAACAACAGCGGTTCGCTGGGTTTTGGCCAATAGTAATAAATCCATGTGGGAGTCATGGTCCCGCCATATAATAATGGCTCTGTTATATTTCCTACAATGCAGGTGAATCATTAAAATAAAATCAAAACGTGGCTATTGGCTGTAAATTTGGAAAGTTGATCACACAGAGAAAAACAAGTTTAATAAGTTTATTAAAAATATACATTGTTTTTAGAATGACACCATTAATTACAGTTCTAAAATCGGGACCTTTCATTGGGTCCTGCTTTGACGGTGGCTGGATGGGGAAGGGCCAGGGCCTCAGGCCATAGTGCTCAGTAGCTGTTCAGCAGATCCCAGTCCTCCACAGTCAGTGGGACCGCTTTCTGCTTGGCCGGGGGGCCCAGATGGGGGGCTGGATAGCTGGCCTCCCGCTTCCTCTTTTTTTGTGATGGGGGAGTTCTCTGATCGTCTGCACCTGATGTCTGCCCTGTCTTTTGGCTGCTGGAAGCAGCTTTGCAGAAATGAATCATGGCTTTCTCATCCTCCTCCTCCTCCTCAGCCTTTCTACCCGAAGATGCTCCTTTTGCTGCTTCATGGACAAACCTCTTTCTTCCATCTGGAAGAAAAACACATAGATAGCGATGATGACCTGTAAGGAAAGGGTTCTTATTTACATACATTTTGCAGATGCTTTTGTCCAAAGCAACGTCCAAGTGTAAAGCCTGAATTCTACTTCTTTGAGCCCATGCCATCGCGGGCATTTATACTTGTCGTGTTTGAGTCGCTGTGCAACTACACCACCAAAACACGAGGTAATAGTTTTGGATATGGCGTTTGTCTTCCCATCCTGCAATATATTCAATTGTTGAATCAAGCAATTGAAAAGGGAAAAATAATTAAAGTATCTATTAATGGAGTCCTGGTTACATTTTTACAGCTCTAAACTCCCCATAGTTTAGGAAAAAGTCTTAAGTATGAATAAGTAATGGAGGTAAGTGTAACCAGCACTCTCATCCTAAGTGTTTTATACACCTGTTGCTACGATGCCTACGGTCAGTTATTTAATGCCACATTTAAATAGACTTTCAGTTTCAAACAGCGATATAAGTACACCTAGGATGTACACTTTCTTCACTGATTAAAAAAAAAAAAAAAACTTCCATGCAGACTAATCACAGGGGCAGTTGCATCACCGTGATGTGCAGTGACAATTCTGGGGGGATGCAATGCAGATCAGGCTACAGCATAGGGTCCACAGCTATGATGTACATAGTGTCGATTCTATGCAGAATGATAAATCAGCCCTAAGCAAGAACCTAACAGGACAACTATTCAACACGTATGAATGTGTGCAGGAACGGTGCTGAACCCACAGAAGCGAAGCACGTCGTCTCTTTGAAGGGAAGCTCTCAGCTTTGACGACTCAGCCCTGCAGATCTCCCACTGGTTAACCACCTGAAGGAAGAAAGCAAGCCAATTCACAGTCATTTTTCACATCTCTGTTGTAGCCAGTAATGCACCTAAAATAACTTTACTAGATTCAACATATAAAAGTAATGTTTTGTGATGTCTTTACTGCTACCTACATCATGTTTTTTCAGTACTTAAGACATTAAATATGGACTCAAACTCAGCATGTTGTGAATAGCAGCAGTTCTGACCTGCTCCGCCCAGCCCCGTGTCTTACAGCGTGAATGACACAGGTCCGTCAGTGGGACCTCAGAGAGCACAAGTCCCATGCTGTCACAGAGGGTCTGCTTCACGTGCTCACTGATCTGAAAAGCAGCAAGGCAAGCTTGAACATGTCTCTCCCTGGGGTATTTACCACAAATGGAGAAAGGTGTAAAATCCTGGAATGTCAGCCGTCACCTGAATTTCTGTCCCTGATACGTCCAACCCTTGTAGGGCTGAGAAGCAGGTCAGATACCCAACTGCCTGCCCACTGAGAGGGTTGTCTTCAAAAGACAAGATAATTTCATGTCAGTGTCTTTCTCCAAGAGTAAGATAATAAAATTGTATGACACACTGCAAACACATTATGACAATATCTCACAGGACAAATCGAGCAGCTTCAGACAGTCGAGTCCTCTCTTCATCACTCTAATAGGCGCAGTCAGCTTTCTCAGCCCATAATCAGAGAGGATATTATCTCCCAGAGACAGCCAGGTAAGACTGCAAGAGAGACTTCTCTGAATGATGTTTCCCTTTAAATTGCCCACTGCTTTAATGGCACTAGATTCTGCTGTAACACCACAGATTCTGCCATATACTATATGAAAATTGTATAAAAGTAACAAATAAATTTAGTGTTTTAGATACGTCAAACAGCATTTAATTTTCCTCACCTGGACAAAGCCTCCGAAGTCAAGTGTGGAAGAATCTCATGGTTATCCCCAAGTTTACAACCGTAAAGGTCTAAACTCTTAAGATTGTGAAACATTTTGATCTCCTCCAGCTTTTCTGACACTAGGAGATGTCTTTAAAAAAAGCGAAAGGGATCAGTCATCACATAAGTTATGGTTTACACTTATACGAAGGCGGACATGTACGGTGCTGGGGGGATTGCCACCTTTTCCTGAGACAGAGCGATTTAAGCACCAGGTCCCCGTAGGCTTCGCTGAAGAGGCGCAGAGCACGGGTTCCCGACTCGGCATCGGCAAACTTCTGCTTCTCGTCTGCGGCTATGAAGAGCTGCTCCGCTATTTGCTCGGGAAAACCGACGAGAGAGTCGATGTGCTGCACATTTTCGGCAACGAAGAGCAGTGCTATTTTAAAGAGGGACTTGGCCGTGTACCGAAGGTTGCCCTCTTTCGTGTACGTGAAGACGAAATGCTCTTTTCTCCTGCAGATGCTGACTGGAGCCTGGGATCCGCCATCCCCGTGGAGCCGCACGGAGAAGCCCCTTGGGAAGGGCTTGGACGGCGGTACCCTGCAGTGCCTAAGCGACCCGAGTGCCAGTGAACTGTCATTCAGACGGCGGAGCTCGCCGTTTTCCCGGATGAAAACAGGGCCGCTAGTTTCGTAGTTTTCCCAGGAACACATAGTGAGTTTTAGTGTGATCAATGACCCTGAGGAGAACGAAAAATGCCCTCAACACCGGCAGCATGGTTAACCCAGCGGAACCGAGCAGCTTCTTTTAGCGTGTCGCATCCACATGTTTAGTGTGAAGCCTCAGAAATCACATACAACTATTGGTTGAAACAGACATAGAGAGTCAGACAGCGGCTTTATTTACGGTCCGACCCGCATAGTGGTCCGATGTGCAACAGTGAACAACGTTCCTATGTGTTCCAAAAACCATCCTTAAAATAACTACTAGATTTAATTTAGGACGAATTCGTTTTTCAGGATTCATTTTGCAGTTATGGAAAAAAGTACAAGGGCCATTAAATACTTATTCAGTTTATTATTTAGTTTACCCATGCATTAGAGAAAGAGATTTACTCAATGCTACTCTGGACTGGGTAACACTTTACTCGACGGGGCACAAATACTTACTAATAACTCAGTTACTACTGAAATACAAATTATGAATGAATCATTAACAAATATAGATTTAAAAATATAGATAAAAATTGCGTCACGATTCAATAATGATGAGCAAACATCAGATATGTATTTCACTTGTGTTATTCGATCATTGCTTATTCCTTCAGTTCATAAAGGTTTACAGAATTAACAGATATAGTAACTGCTTGGATTGAAAGATGCGTTATGATCGGGTTATTTTAGCAAGCATCTGAAAATGTGCACGATAATACATTTATGATGAGTGTCTCAACGACAATCATGAATTGGCAAGCCAGCAAATATATTTATAGAGAAACAGGAGTGGCTAACAATCTAACTCCTGCACATATCTAGTAGTCATTGAGTGCGAACATAGTAGCATACTCATGGAGATAACAGTACTAGCCGAATCGCGGTCACTTAGACTATGTTTTGTAGGAATACATCGAAAAAAGATTATCTACTGTGCTATAAATCACACAGGCCTCATTCACTTTTAAAGTGCCGAAAAACTTTGTAACAAACATCTCCATTCAAAGTCGCAAAGTCATTGTAGATATTGGCCACTGCCGTATATGTATAAGAATATTATACGAATGAGCATTTACTTGCTCCTTTTTCTTTTCCAACCTGTTTGCCTGAATGACGACGTAGGGAAGTAACACGTGGCCGGATGTGTATGTTTCCGGAAGTGTTGATGTTTACTTATTCTGGCTTGTTTTGTCAACGTTAAACTACACATTGGTAGGTTTTTACAGTTTTGGGAGATTAATGGTCACTCGGTAAATTACTGGCTATCAGACTACGCACCTGGCGCGAATAACATAGCTTATATTGATGTACTAGATGCCGGGGCTTTTGACTGCGCTGGAGTTTTAATGTGCTGAATAACTGAATAATCTCTGTGCTTGTATAGTTATGAGAAGATCATTTACAGGAGAATTATTGAAGGAGCCGCGATTAATACTGTGGGAGAGCTGAAAGTGGGATAAATACAGAAAGTTCCCATAAACTGATTGCTAGTCGTTTTTTACGTATCGCAGTCATTCAGTTGCATTATCAGTGAATCACATCAGTACCCTGAATAACTTATTAATATGACACGGATGACTGATGATAATTCTTCCGTTTCCCCCCTGATATCGAGGTACATTTTCTCTTTCTGAATCCCTCTCCGTGTCTCCGTTTCTCCTGTTCACGGACAGCTGAGCTCTGCTCCGGGGTAACAGATCAGTCTGATGTGTCCTGATGGCTGCGGCCGACGACCTGCGCTTTCAGGGTGAGTCGCCATCCGCGTCCTATTCCATAAGGCGAATTTCTAATACGATCTGTTTCGGACTACAGTTGCAAATGGTTTGAAATGTTTCTGCTGCTTTCTCAAAAACGTCTGAATGTTAGAATTTGATGACGCCGAGAGCCTACTGGCTGTAAACAGGGAGGCCACTACCATTAGTATCGAGGATTCTGGCAGCAAACCCCACAAGCCAAGGAGAGTGGCCCTGGAGAAGGATGAGGACCACAACCTCATTGGGGACACTGACTCTGACAAAACTGAGGTTATAAAAAACAAGACATTTGTTATTAGCCCAGCCCATCTGCATATGATTAGACATCTAACAGTGCCACATCTAATCTCTGTTTGCTTGCTTGTAGCTCCTTGCAGGTCAGAAGAAAAGTGCCCCCTTTTGGACTTTTGAGTATTACCAAACTTTTTTTGATGTAGAGACCTATCAGGTACCTTGCCTCTCGGTTATGTCATTCTTTCTTACTTTCAAGATTATACTATACATTTACTTGATGGACGACATTCTTGCTGACTCTAAAATGTTCATAGGTTCTGGACCGAATTAAAGGGTCCATTCTCCCATGGCCTGGGAAAAACTTTGTCAGACTCTATGTCCGCAACAACCCGGATCTTTATGGTAAGTAAGCAGGCGTTGTGTCTCTCTAACGTGTCACACGGTATTTCCAGGCTGAGCGGAAATGAAGGTCTGGGTTTCTGCTTGTTCTTTGAGGGCCCTTCTGGATCTGTGCCACCCTGGTGTTTGCCATTGCCATAAGTGGAAACGTCTCCAGCTTCTGGCGCTGCCTTAAAGAACCTTCCCATCGCTATGTGCCAGAATTCAGCAAAGGTGAGTCGCATGCAGCACACCGCAGGGTCCCGGCTCCTTATAACGTCACCACAGCGCCGGCCAGCACCAGGTGGCGCCAACCGCAGCATACTGACGAAGCTTACATTCCCCTTTTTTCCCCAGTGACGCTGGCAGCCACCGCCATCTTCAGCTATGCCTGGCTGGTGCCACTCACCCTCTGGGGTTTCCTGCTGTGGCGGAACAGCAGAGTGATGAACGTCGTGTCCTACTCCTTCCTGGAGATTGTTTGTGTCTATGGATACTCCCTCTTCGTGTTCATCCCTGCTGCGGTGAGAGCATGAATGTGGCAGCAGCTGTACCGATGAGCCTGTGCCAGTCACCTGGTAAAAGGGACATGAACCGTGGAAAGGAATTTCTTTACAGGCGTGTTTCTTATATGAACACTCAGATTTTACAAAAGATTGTAAACATTGTAAACCTCAAAATCCTGACAGAACCCGTCTTTGTTGAACGTAGTGGACTTAAAAGCTGCGATGTCTCCGTGTTCCATGGATGGCAGGTCCTGTGCATCGTTCCGTATGACAGCGTAAGGTGGCTGTCCATCCTGGTCGCCATGTGTCTCTCGGGTTCAGTCCTGGTGCTGACATTCTGGCCCGCCGTCCGAGATGATCATCGCAGGATCGCTCTGGCTACCGTCACAGTTATCATTATTCTGCATGTCCTGCTCGCAGTAGGTTGTAAGGTAAATATATTCAGTTTAAGTGTCACTGCATGGTCACGCCTTTTACTGCTTGGTCAAAGGACACCGTAAGATCCTTGGACCCCGAGTCTGTTCTCTACTGTGACCGAGTTTGCCGCCGGTGATGCTTCTTGCATTCAGTGACTGTCTGCCGGCTGTAAGACACGCTTCCACTAGGCCTGATGTCCTCAGCTTTGCCCCACTCTGTCATATAGGCGGCACCTGGGTGACGGGATGTGCTCCTTGATGTGATGCAGGTGCCTCCCTTAAAGGCAATCATGCTGATCTGAATCGTCCATTTGACTTTAGGGGTATTTCTTCAGCGTGAAAGACATAACAGATCCTGCCCGTTCTGTCGGCAACCTTGCTGGCAATAACACGGTGCTGGCAGCAAAGCCGCAGTGAGATGGCACGGCTCCCCGAGGTGAGTTCCGCCGCAGTGAACAGTACAATGTGCAGTGAGATGCTCGCTTGCCTAGCACCAAGACCCAGGGAACTTAAGTATAACGGTGGACATCCTTAAATCTCATTCACCGAGGTGGCGAGCGCTACTTCAAGTTGTGTTTCCTCGACCCCACTGCCCTGCTTCCCTGCCTCCTCTTTGGCTTGCGCACGGATATGTTACGTGTGACAGGGCAGCTGTAAACGTACTGGAAATGTAAAATTCCATCGACAAGCTGAACATAGGTTGTAATGTAATAGCGGTGTGCAGCATTTCATTCGAACATCTGACTGTGTAACGTAATATGTAACGCGATGCATCGCACTGTCTTCCTGTGCACATTTTCACCTTCCCCAGTCAAGTGTTAATTCTTTTTAAATCCAGCTCCTCTTGTTGCCTTGATGCAGAGCATTGAGTTGCAGTGTGGAAAACGCCGTTGGACGTGCAGAGGCTGCCACAGCGTGACTGAACTGCTCTCGTGCAGCTCCAGGAGTGGACTTTGATTCACACAACCGATGAGTCTGAAACGGCCTTAAGGACTTTGCTGTCTGTCCCATTACCGAGGACCTCCAATATAGCTACACTGTAAATTGTGTGGAGGCCTCTGTTCTGGTGCAGAAAATTCATAACGCAGTTGAAACTGCGTACGGAGAACATGTGCGCTTAACGTTTGCCTGTGACTGGGTGTGTTTTGCCTGTGCGTGTCTGTCGTGGTGCCATAGCAGTTTCCCACTTCCGGTGTGATCATGGTTGTATCTGAACGGGTCAGTAATTAGCCAGCGTTCTTAGCCATCATTAAGATGAAAGCCCTGCAGAGCCGCTTCGTAGCATGATGTCTTAGGCGGGGCTCAAATTTTAACTCTGAATTTAGAGTCAAGGATCCTTTTTATAGCAAGTCCAGTTCTCAAGTGATACTTGTACACCGAAGGTGTGGCTGGATAAAAGACGGCTGTCATTTGCTGTCTTTAGCAAGGATGTCTGCTCACGTCATGGTGGAGGTGGTGGTGGTAGCGACTTGGAGAACATTTACTGTATCATTTTATTAAATGGGCATATGTATGTTATCGATGGATCATTATTACATTTGTATCAATAAAAACATCCAATTATGTTTCCCTTTGGCCTTATAGTTTTGCAGTTAACCACGGTTTTCATAATGTTTTTTATTATTAATGTTCAACAGTGATTCCTAGTGCTTGTGCCTTCGATGGACAGTGATGTTGTAAAGCGGTATATCAGGTCTGAGCCATCCCAAGGATTAAATATTCAAAGGAAAGAATGTAATCAATATGGATTCACGTAATTGAATGGTAACCAGACAAGCTGCTCCTAGACACCGGTTAATTTTATGTATTTAAGTATTTAGTTAATTCGATCAATCTGGCATTTCATACCAAGGACGCACAACACATCTACAGTATCAGTATTGCAGCACTGCCTGATCTTATCCGGTGGAAAGTATTACAAGCAGCCAGTCAACGTCTGGAAAACGAAGTGGCTGCCAGTTCCAATATATTCAAGGGAAGTCAGATGTGCTGTCCAGTGTTTACAGTGTGTGAACCAAAGACAAAGTGTCACCTGAAACCGTGTCAGCGATGTGGTTTTCCCTAATTAATGGTCATTCTAGCCTAAGCCTAAAGTTACAAGGTGGTGTTTCTGCTGCACAGGGCCATTCCTTATAAAAGTCCTCCGCTCTAAGCTTAATGGGCATTTAACCTTTGGATTACTGATTGTTCCTCACGATTTGTCTGCATTTATGCAGGATTATTTTTCAGGAACCGAAGATATACGCGGATGTAGTCTGTAAGCCTAAAACTGATTCATGTGCATTTGCAGTCATGTGTGAACTGGAATACCTCAGTTGTTGATAATTGATCATGGCTGCTGCTGTTAATGTGGAGAAGCTGTCCAAGCTGGAGCTTTTGAAACTTCTAGAGAAATTCAGAAAAGAGAGAGATGATGCGATACACAGGGAAAGTTCCCTGAAAGAGAAGCTGCGGCAGCAGGAGTGCAGGACGCAGGCGGCCGACGCGCTGAAACGCAAGCTGAAGAACATGTCCCTGGACAACAGGGTGCTGCGCAAGACCGTGAAGAGCCTGCGGGTGGACCTGGGCCTGGAGTCCAGCCCCAAGTTCCAGGGGAAGACTACCAGTGACATCATCCATGACCTGCACGAAAAGGAGCGCCAGTGCAGCTTCCTGCGGGAGAGGAATGGGAAGCTGAGCCTGGCGGTGGACAGCCTGACGTCCCAGCTGGCTAACAACGTTGCCTCCAAAACCATCGTGGAGGAGGAGTTGCAGGCACTCCAGCAGAGCCTGAGGGACATGACCAACAACCAGAGGCGCCTACTCAAGCTCTGGGAGGACAAGAAGGTGCAGAGGGAGCAGCTGATGCTGCCGGCCATCCCGCAGCGAGCCAGCCACAGAGCCCAGTGCCACAGAGCAGTGCAGACTGACATATCCATCGGAGCTGGGCACAAGCTGCCTCCGGGCTACTTCGAGGGGAGACAATACCGATGGGAAGCCGAGAAGAATAAATGCGCTTTGGAGAGAGGGAGCAGCTCCGGCGTACAGCGTGATGCCAGAGAGAAAGCCTCTCTGCTGCCCTGAGCAGTGACCCGTGCAGAGACGCTCAGTTTTCGCCAAGGCGCAGCGGCTCTGCGTTTGACGTGTCGAAAATATTTTTAGCGGTGTTTAATATGGTTTAGAACGACTTTCTGCGAGCAGGATCTCAAAACACGGCGTCTTCACTAATCCAACCTATTAAAATAAACCATAAAACAAAAAGCCACATTGCGTCAGCAAGAATCATTAAAAAAATCGAATTATTAAAATGACACAAATTTTTGTGCCAAGATAAACACTAAATCACGTTTTGTGACGTTTGCGTGTATATTCTTCGGTAAATGACTGGTAGATTTGAAGTTGGTTATCCAATTTACACATTATAATTCATATCACTACAGGTCTTGTAGTTTTCTGTTTTTATTTAACATAGTTTTACTTAACAAACATATAAAGTAGCCTTTATACATTTAACACCTGGTTTAATCGAATGTAAATTATGCATATATTGAATATTATATGTATACTTTGTGATACTTTCTATTAAAACCACTTCAGTTGAGCGCAGATGTTTCCTTTAGTTTTTTATATTATTTTTATAATTTGCCCTAAATTAATGCGCGGCGGTTTTTAGACAGGCAGCACCGCAGGCAGCCGCAAGTGCTGGGGTCCTACCGGCAGTCATAGGCGCGGGAGCTGCGCGATCAGTAGGGACTGCTTTTCTGCTGGAGCGACGCTCACCACCGCTTTGCAATGCTGCCCCCGGCCCCGAACCACTGGTTCGTTCGCAAGGTGAGTGTGACCCACCGGCTTGCTGTTGGTTCGCCCGTCTTTGGCTGTATGAGAGGGCGCAGAATTGCACTTTAATGCCTCCGTGTGCGGTGTCAGAAAGCGACTGTAAGCACGCGCGCATAGTTAATTTGCCGCGGCGGTTATTACAAATGACAGGCTTTATGTCCGCTGACCGGTACAAACGGAAAAGCTGTACCGAGAGTCTGATGCATACCGTCCTTAAGCAAAAACAAAAAAATGAATAACACGTGACGGCGGCGGAGACCCTTACGGACTATGAAACGCGTCTCTGTTGCCTCTACGAAGGTGATTTACTGGAGGTGGGCGGCCAGCGTGGCATGGTCCCTGCTGCTGCTGCCGGTGTCCACGGCGCTCTTCGTGCTCCTGAGCAGAGTCAGTCTCCTACATCCCATCGGATGGATCTCAGGTGAGCCCGGACCCAAGGTGGTGCTCTTCATGTCGCTGCGTGTTTCAGCAGAGTCCGCCTTTCTGACTGTTGCCCCTGTCATTGCGCTAAGAGGTTCTTCACCTTTCAGAGTCCTTTGGCCTCTTGTGTGGCTCCTACGTGATCTTCTCCCTTGTGCTCCTCTTTGGAGTGCTCCTGGTGGTCGGCTTCTTCAACCTGGAGTATTACACAGGTGAGTCTCCTGTGTGTGAGAGAGCACGGCTGGTTGGTCTCCCTGCTGGCTTGGCCCCCCTGACAGCCCCATCTGCCCCTCAGTGGTGCCCTCCATCCCCTGCACTAAGATCGCCCTGCTGGGGAAGGTGCTGCACCCGAGGCAATGCATTCACATGCTGGTGCACTGCATGCTGGGAATGCTGGTGGCCTGGTGCACGGCCGCCATGATCGGTGGCCGGTATCGGACCCTGTCCTGTCCATGTGCCGTTGAGGAGGGGTGAGTCCATTTCTGTAATTTGGATGAGGAGACGGGCCCTGGGGGTGAGCTCCCATCTCCCTGTGTGTGACGCTTCCCGCCCCCCTCCCTCATGCAGGGCCGCCCCCGCCGCCTGTCTGAATGAGCTGCACCTGTTCTTCCTTCTGGCCGGGGGCTTCGTGGGTTACAGCTACAGCCTGCTGGGGCTGCTCAACAATGTGAACTACGTCTCCTTCAAGATCATTCAGGTAGCGGAGGCGGCGAGCGCGAGGCGGCGGGACTCCGGAGCCGCTGAGGCCTTCTGACACCCTGTTCTCTTTCAGCGACACAAGTACCTGTGGTTCCGGTCCTCGCTGCTGGCGGTGGTGCGCTATAGCGCAGTGCGTGCGCTCTATGCTGTCAGGAACTTCTGCATCTTCTATTACTTTCTGGGTGAGAATCGGTTTCCGGGGGGGCTGGGGCTGGAGCTGGGATTGAGGTGTGCTGAACGTCCACCCTGACGCCCACAGGACACATCCCCCGAACGTGGATCTGCAGCACGCTGGGCCTCCTTCAGGACGGGTGAGAGGCTCACCTCTGCACGCTTGTGGTCCAACATCTCCACTGGTCCTGACCCCTGCCCCTCCCTCCCTCCCTAGCTCCCTGCACCGCCTGGACTCACTGGCTGGCTTGCTGGATCTCCCCCTGCTCTACCACCTGTGGCTGAGCTGCTGTTTCCTTTTGCTCACCTGGCACGTCAGTGTGCTCCTCTTCAGGATCTTCGTTAGTGAGGTCCGCAGTGTGTCCTGGGAGGTGCCCGGGGGGGGGGAGGGCTTTGTATTGAGGTGCAGTTTCCCCACGACAGCCCTGTTAAAGTGTACAGCTCCTTCTATATGATGTCTTTCCCTAAAAGGCTTGCAGCTTCCCGGTTCAGTCGTCCTTCTCTGAAGATGCCAGCCAGTGCCTCCCCAAAGTCATAAGTGAGAAAGAGCCGATGATCCTAAAGGTGAGGCGGGCCCTCTGTTGCATCTGAGAGCCCTCTCTTGCTGTTGGACCTTTTGTTGAGGCCGTCCTGCTCTCTTGTCCTTACTCCAGTTTCTAGGCTTGCAGGACCTGGCCGTGCTGGCTCACAACTCCCCGAGCAGAAGGCAGGAGGTCTTCAGCCTCAGCCAACCCGGTATGCCTGTTGGCCTGGCTACCGCTGTCTGTTAGCCGTGGGCCCTGTGATTTGTCCCAATGACTGTGTGTTGCTCTGCGGCGCTGCCAGGTGGCCACCCCCATAACTGGAATGCCATTTGCACCGAGTGCCTGGCCCTGCTTGGCGAGCTGACCCAGAGACTTGTGCAGTACCAGGAGGTTCTGTCTTCCAACGGCAGGTCCTGGCCCCCGTCCTGCGGCAGTGACCATAAGTCCACCTCCTCAGAGACATCTGGTGCGTTTTTCTGAGCATGGCGCCGTGTTGGAGCTCCAGGTGTCCCCATATCCCAGTTGCGTGACTGAGTTGTGGTGTCATTTCATGTCTACTTTGCAGGGAATTCTGGGACAGAAGAGCTTTCGCACACGCCACAAGCGAGAGCAGGGTTGAAGACCCCGGCCTCCTCGCTCTTCCAGGCCACTCTGCCCTTCACCCCTGATCTGGACAGCCCCTTCTCCCCCGCCGTCATGCGGCGCATGGCCCCTGACGCCTCGTCGCCCTGGCACGGCTCCGTGCAGAGCCCACACGTCATGCGGAGGGGTCCCAAGCTGTGGAGCTCCTCTGCAGGTGAGCCGGTCTTTAGAGCCTTGTGGAGCAGGACACAGGAAGGAACCGCTTCTGTGAACACAGTCATACACAATCATTTACCTCGGAAGTCGGAGCTGGGAATGACGTCACACAGGAGTTAACCGTGTTCCGGTACAAGACGTAGCAAAAAAGCCATTCAGCAAAACCAGGGACTTGTTTTCAAAAAGCAAGGTGTATTGCTTAGTGGGACAACTTGTCTGATTTAGGGTTCCCCAGATTAAATGGTCTTTCTCTTCATTGACTTACATTTAGCACAGACCACCTGAAATTCCACACGTTATCCGGCAAGAAATCAGGAAATCCTGCTTTCTGAAACAGGCCCCAGTGCTACTCATGTTCATTGTTGGTCACGTCAGTCGATATCAACGCTTCATGCACTATTTTCCACATACAGACACTAGCAACATGTCCACAGATAGCGGATGAACCGTACTGCGTGTACGATCAATTTAATGAAACACAAATAAGACGTAAGCGCTAGTAAACAGTAGAGGTCGACCGATATGGGTTTTTCAATAGCCGATGCCGATATTTAGGACTCTGGGTCAGCCGATGGCCGATATATGCTGTTGATATTTTATGGCTGAAAATTGGATGTTTTCCCCTCCTATTTGAACGATAAAATATCCCATTAATAACAAATGATGCACGAAATTTCTCAACCAAGCATTTATTAAACACTGACTTGTGTAAATTGAAATATAAACTTAAATAACAAACGCAATACAACTTGTAAACAACAAACTTTATAAACAAAAATAGCTGCATCAAAATCTCTTTAGCAGCAAACCCCTTCTTCAGCTCCCAAGCTCACCAGCCTGCTGCAGATTTTGCACCCGGCTTTTCATGCTGTTGGATTAATGAAATGCTGCCATACAGGATTAGATTCTTGTTCAGCCATCAGATTCAGCAATTACTAAAACAGAGAGAAATGCAATGTTAGCATTTTTATTATAGTGCCTTCATCTTCAACACATTGCCTTCTACAATTCCAGTATTCCATGCACATTAAAACACTCCAAATACATTTTGAAAGAAAAAACACTATTAACTAAGTACATCATAGTATGATGGGTAGTATACAAGGCCCAGAACCTTTCACTAACATGTTTATGTTGTTAGTAGGCAGACGGCTTACAAGTCAAATTCACAATCGGAATCTAGCGATCGCGGAAAATGAAACAAAATACCTTTGTCGTATTACACAGCCTTGTATGGAAGGACAAGATAAGCCCCTAGTGATTGTGACGTTGTCATATAAGCCCCTATAAAGGATAGACGTGTTTAATGAGGAAACTAATTGCGAAAGGTTGCGCACTTTTTATCTAGACGTCTGACAAATTGTTCGAATCTTTGCTCTCAAATCCAAAAAAGTTGCACTGAAGGACCACTGTTGGCATCAGCTCAAGTGAATGGTAACCACGCTTTCGAACAAACGGCTCTATTCGCCATGCATTGTTTTAAGTAGCTCTGTCTCCGAGGACGGTTCTGTCTGTGATCGGGGCAGAGTAACGCAACTCTCACACGCTGCAGTGTTTGAGAGCCGTCTGCTCTGCCCCACGCGCACAGTGAAACTGTCCTACACAAAAAAAATAAAAAAATACAGAACTGATAACATCCGGCTGAAATGGTAATAATTAAAATGATTAACGATTAGTAAAACGTCTGAGCCCACCAACAAGCGCACAAAACTGCCAGAATCCATGATCCTTAACGTTACCTGTATTAAGCTACAATTGGTAGAAGGCTCATTATCATTACCCCAGTTCCCGACAGTGTAATTCGCGTTTTCTTTTAAAGCAACATTTCATAACAAACAAGTTGAATAAATAGGTCATTGAAAGATCAGAATTTAAGCCTTACCGTTCTCTCCCGGGACTCTTCTTAAACTTCTGGCTGGGGGCCTGCACAAGGCAGTATGGGTTACGTGTTCCACAGCAACAATAACACCGGGCTGCCCGCAGACGTGCCGGTCTATAGATCGGTGTAGTGCACTCGAATATCAGCTGATGCTGATGCATGAAAAAATGCTAAATAGAGGCCGGCCGATATATTGGCCGACCTCTAGTAAACAGTGCAATACTATTGCTTTAATTTCTCAGGTCGGGGGTGCAGAGGTTCCTCTGACTTAAGGGGGCGTTCTGGTTGAAATTTCCGACTTCATGCGGGATCCATTTGAACTCTGGAGTAGAGCCTGTGACGCCCGACACGGCGGAGGTGTGACTGTCGAGGAGGCCGTGCCTCAGGTGACCGGCCATGTTTGATTACAGAGTCGCCTCCTGGCTGCGTACTCCCAGAATCCCCGGCTGCTGTGCCCAGTCCACCTGCCGGAGCCCAGAAACCCAGCTTCCTCTCGCTCTGGTTCCAGAACCGACAGGAGCAGGTTGGTTCCCCCCCCCCCCCCCCCCCCCCCCCCCCCCCCCCCCCCCCCCCCCCCCCCCCCCCCCCCCCCCCCGCCCCCCGCCACCCCACGCCCCCCCCCCCCCACGCCACGCCACCGTC
>JAABNY020000043.1:791543-805392 GCA_015164015.2 Brevimyrus niger | reverse complement strand
AGTCACACAGTCAGACACAGCCCACCCTCCCAGTCCCCTGCAGGCCGTGTCCCCAGACTGGCTTTGCTTGAGCTTTACTTTGCTGATTGGCAAGGCGTCACCAGGGGGTGCTGCGTGCTCTGGCCCCTGCTGCTTCCCCAGAGCAGTGCCTGCTGAAGTGAGGCATGGCTGATCTCGTCTTGCCTGCACGCGCTGACAATTCCGTGATTCATAAAGCAGGGGGATCATTTTGTTGTGGTGCACTGACCCCCCCCCCAAAGCACATTCGCTAAGCAGGAAAGTATTTGGGACAGGAATGTCTATTTTCCCATAAATATAGCCCAGGCCCCCCCCGGCAGACGCTGCCGCCATCTTGTTTCCAGCCCGCAGATGCAGGTTGGTGACGGTGTCACGTCGGTGCTGCTTCTGCTCTTTCTGTCTGACTGCTGACGGCCAGCAGGAGGAGGAGGCGTCCATGGAGAGGCTGGCTGGGGGTGCACTACGCATGGGGGGTGGGAGCGGGGGTGGGGGGGGGCATATCAGTCAGTGGAGGGGGGTGCACCGGTCAGGGGGCATACCAGTTGGGGGTTGGAGGGGGGCATCCTGGTTGGGTTAGTCGTACCGGTTGTGGGCCTGGGGGTGACATGCCAGTCAGGGGGCATCCTGATTGGTGGTGGTGGTGGGGGGGGGGGGGGAGCACTTTCTCACAGGAATTCATATCAGTCAGGGTTCATAGCGTTGCTTTCTACTTAATTGAGCTGCTCCAATAAATTTCCAGCTGTGTCAATGTCAGTGTTAAGCCTACGGCTCCACTGTGGCCCCGCCATTAATGAGCCGTGAGACAGGCTGGGCGACTGTCCTGCAGGTGGAGGTGGGCGACTGTCCCATTGGAGGAGCTGTCAGTGTGTGTGTGTGTGTGTGTGTGTGTGTGTGAGTACGTGCACGTGTGGAGCTCTCTCACACTCTGCATTACTCGCCCGCCGCCCTGCTGGTGGTGCTGTGAAGTGCTCTCTGATTTACTTCTCTGCTCTGCCGCCTGCTTTTGTTGGCTCACCGGTCCCTCAAATCATCCGAGAAAAATCTCCATTTGTAATATATGTTCCTATAAACGCAGGCATCTGCAGCGTCCACGCGCTGGCCTCCAGAGGGGCATGCTGGGAAATGTGGATGCCGTTTGTATCGCAGTAAGTGGCCCCGTTGCCAAAAGGCCCGCAGTCCGCAGAGATCTGACCGCGTACACCGATGAGCGCTAAAGCTCGGGCAACTGGGCATCGGCTCCAATGAAAGGGCCCCTGCCCCCGCACCGTAGGGGGGGGCCCTGGTGTGCTCGCTTTATTGCCGTCACTGATGCTATTGCTATCGCAGTTGCTAATGCTAAGCAGGGTGAGGTCCCAACGGCTAACTGGCTTGAAACATGAGCGCTGGCCATGCAGCCGGGATCATGTCGAGTGCTCTGGTGCTCTGCATGACTTCCCCATGCATAGAGGCAGAGGAACTTCCCCATCGGTGTTTTACACCCTCATTAGCTCCAGGGGAAAGCAGCCGGGGGCGGGGGGCAGCACTGGGCTGGGCTGGGCCGCTTGCACTGCCTATGAAAGCCATTATAAACTGTAATAGCATGGCTTATAAAGTTTATTACTGCGCATTAATAAAAGATCCAGCATTCTAGAAGAAGCAGTTGTTCTCTACTCCTGAAGGATGAAGTCCAGGCTCCATACAACAACCTAATGAGCCTGCATGTGGAAAATGCTTTTTTGGGGTAACAGTGGGATGGTTTGTGCACAGCTCCCAAATGGGCAGATTGAGAAGTTCCCCGTAAATGAGAGAGAAGGAATACCGGATTTCTGTCTGGAATTCCAGGAATCAGTGAGACGAGGTGTGATCCCTGAACCTTCTGTGAGGTCTCCGGGGAGGGGGGGGGCGGTGCTTGCTGGAGGATGGCTTTGTGCTTTTCACCGTGTCCATGGCAACCTCCAGTCTCCCCCGAGTCTCCATGGCAGGTGGCGTACCTTTAGTGAATGTGATGGGGGCACGGTGATCTGTCACATGCACCCATCAGGCCGGAGGTGGGCGTAGGAGGCTGAGGTGCGCGTGTGCGACCGCAGCCGGCGGACAAGTGGGGCTTCAGCTGCTTTCTGGGAATGTCTGAAGAGGAAGACGGTTTGTTAGGGTCACTCAGAGTCTCATTCTACATGCTTTTAACAGGAGCAGACGGGAGCAGCAGCTGCAGGACTCCGCTTCCTGAGCCCTTTTACCACATTGGTTTTCATTAGCATTGGGACTCATACTTTGCTGGGGTCGCGACTCCTCCATTTGGGAGACTCTGGCACCAGTGAGGAGCCACGCTATGCTGGGGTTGCAGTTGCTCTGTTTGGTTGACTCCGGCACAATGAGGAGCTTAAGTGTTCCTGCGCCCTCCCTGAGTTTCCGACCTGTCCCCATGTGGTCCTGACTGTCCCCGTAGCACTGTGGCAGATGCAGCAGTGTTCTAGAATGTTCTGCTGGGAAGAGCCATGCGGTGCCATCCTCACAGGAGTCAGAACACAGAAACGCCCCTCGGAACATCGGCGGCGGTCAGTAAAACGGCGATCAGCGTCGGTGGATGTGAGCGCAGAGTTTAGTGTTGCCCCCTGTGGCCTGACGCTGCACGCGCAGGAGTGTAGCTGGCTCTGGTCACAGCTGGTATTCGCTGGAAGGACACGCTCACCCCACCCCCTCCCGTGATTGGACAGAGCTCAATTTCCCATGAGGCACTAGGCTGCAGGACACTTTACTGACTAATTTCTCTCTGCTGAAATTTATGATGGAGGAGCCTTACAGTGGCAGGTTGAGCTAATGCTTATTTAATGCTTTTACAAAGAGCAGGGGGGGGCAGCGTGCATCCCCGCTTTGGACCAGGAGGATTATCGATGCCTCGTGTGCCGGGCTGACTGTGAGACCAGCGCCCATCTGCACTTCCGGCCCCCTGAGATGAGCTGCGCTCTGGGACTCGCCCGCCCAGCCCCACAGTTTAACTCCAGGTCACAGCTTGTCACTGGCTTCTGACGTCACTTTCGTTTGGCTTGTCTCTGTCTTTCTGGAGCTTATCTGGGGGATGGTGTAATGCCCTGCGGGCTCGCAAACGGCGCAACTGACAAGAGTGTGGAGGAGCTCGGGAAAGCTCAGCAGTGAAACGGCTCTCCTAACTTGGCCGGGGAGGGGGGGGGGGGTGCACTTTTCCCGCCCCCGTACCATGCTCTCCATCTGAAGCCCAGCGATTCACAGATGTGGCAAAGCTTCCTCCCAGTTCAGCCAATTGTTATGTTGCATCTGGAAGAATGCAGGTGAGTCGTAACCCTAACCCCGGCAGGGTACCTCCAGGGCTCCTGACAGTACAGCCAATCACATGATCATGTTTTCTGTGTCATGTGACTTCTTGTGGTACTTTCTGCAGAAGGTTTAAGCAAGAGCAGATTTTTGTATGAATACCTGCTAATTTATGTTTGGAAAATACAATAAAAAAAAATAGATGCAGCTGATCCAAGCTTTATGCATGAACTTTATTTCACACTTTTAATACGTGTGACAAAGCTGATTTCTTTGCTTGCAAATTCTGTCCATTTTCACAGTGGGGAGCAGTACGGTGGTCAGCTGGTAAAGAACTGGCTCTACCTTTTGCAAACCAAGCCAGGTGGAAAATCTTTTATCTGCAAATTCCTCCCTGGACGTATCGTTTTATTGTTCTGCACAGTTGGTTTTCATTTAGCCATTTGGCTAATGATGGATTAAGCTGTGTAAGTGAAGCCTCAGTGTCACAGAGCAGGAAATGACCGGCCTGTTTGCTCCCTGCCACAAATCAGAGACACATACTGACCGAATGTGCATTTTCAGGTTCTCAGATTAACTCAAACCAGGCGTCCCCACCCCACTGCGCAGCAATGCACTATAGGACACGCCGATTACACAATGTGTCGAAGTTTTCTTTTGCGCAGAATCGAAAATGAAATCTTGAGCACGGTGCTGTCCCCAGTGCGATGACCCGAGACGCTTTATGGTGGATCTGCTGTGTGGTCCGGGCCAGGTGCTTAGAGGAGGGCAGATGTAACATCTCTTGGGAGGTGTCATCAGTCGCCTTCCTGCTGGGGCTTTTGGAAGCCTGTGGTGCTGCTGCACACGACTTGATTCCAGCAAACCCCAGTGCTGCATGTCAGCCTGGCCTGCAGGCTACATTCTCTGAGTATTACAGCAGGGGGAAGGCCTCAGGCAGGCGGTCATCGCGAGAGACCTCCAGTCCTCCATCCTTCATGGTCCTCAGATCCCCCATGTCCTTCACATCCCTCATGGTCCTCAGATCCCCCATGTCCTTCACATCCCTCGTATCTCCAGGTTTTTTCACATCCTTCAGGTTCCTCATATCCCATACGTTCTTATCACCTTTCACATCCCTCGGATCCCCCATGTCCTTCACATGCTTCACATTCCTCGGATCCCTCATGTCCTTCGCATCCTTCAGGTTCCTCATATCTCCTACGTTCGTATCTTTCATGTCCCTCGTGTCCTTCAAGCCTTCTTTGTTTTTTCTGCTTTTGCTTGCTATTAGTGCTGGGTATTGATTCAGATTTCAAGAATCGATTCGACTCCAATTCTCAAGATTCAGAATCGATCATCACAATTCGATCCAATCTGTTCCGATTCAATCCGATATCGATTTGGGTCAGTGTTTTAAAAAGAGGTTTTTTTTAGCTGTTACCTTAATTATGTGACTGTGTAGTTGTGCAACATATTAATACTAGTATTATATTGACATTTAATGGCAAATTAATGAAGTACTGATACCTAAAGATGGCTGTAAGGACCAATCTTTATCATAGAAATATGAAAAAACCGTTTACTTAATCCGTAATCGATCATCTTTTCAAAACGTCAATTGTCGGGAGTATTAATGTTTTTAGAATTGGGTTAAAATCGGCAAAAAAGTAAACCAAGTCATCTTGCTTTGTTCTACCTGCATCGAGGGCGTGCAGTACCGCTGTCACCCGAAGACCGCTATTCACATTCTAAATAGCCGCATTAGCGCGTATTCAAATCGCATTCGCATGGTAATTTGATTAACAGCGCAACGGTGAAACGCGATCCAGATACATCCCCGTTAGAGCCTTAAAAGGGGGGGAGTGATGTGGCCAGGTGACAATGGCTCATTCATACACATGAAAGATACTACATATTCAATAAAAGGAGCCAGAAATAGTGACACGAGTTCGGTTTTTCTTATTTATCCAAATGAATGTTGCAACTACACAATTTAGTCATCTTCATGTAGTCAAGACTACAATGATCAGATATCTGGGATCAAAACACACTGCCAGCATTGTTTACTATATATGTACTTTTGTAATGTTTCTGCAATTGTTCCAAACTGCATTTTGCAATGTCTATACGTTGTCAAATTACAAACTTAACGTAAATCTGACATATTTACAATACACATTAAAATAAAGATGAGTGAAATGGCAAAAAATATATAAAAATTAATTTGCCATGAATCAAGTTTATCATATTGAATAAAATGTGTAACCATGCCCCAGTCTTTGAAAGTGCGTTCCCTACAACTAGACTCCAGAGGGAAAGCAAATCGCTTTGCTTTTGTTAAGCTCATCTGTCTGTCCGAATGCTGCCAGACCGCAGATTTTAAAGTAACGGCGTTTTTTAAAGCATTGCTAGTGTCCGACGCCATGTCGTTAATACAGTTTTCCCCGGCGAACTTTAACATCATCTACTGTCGCGTCACTGAATTCACAATGCGCGTGATTAAAGATATTAATCTTTTAACACCTAAACCTCAAAATGCCCGTCTGAAGTTTTTCACTTTTTTATCTGTAAAAAGGGCAGTAAATGTTAAAGGGTGAAATCGATCTTTCTACGTACGAATCGATCTTTAGGAATTATTATGAGAATCGATTAAGAATCAGATAATCGATTTTATCAACACAGCACTACTTGCTATGTGCTGTTGCCATGCTTCATGAAGAAAGCAGGTGTCTTACTGCCTGGTGCTCACCTCTTAAACCAAGTGCACCTCTCACTGCTACAATTTTTAAACCAATGGATGTGAAGATTAGATGTGGGGCTGGGCAGCGGTCCTTCTTATTGGTCGCTGGGAAAGTGTCAGCTGTAATTTGTTTGGTATGAACCCTCTCCTGACTCTCCAACAAAAACAAATCACACCAAGCAAAGCCTGAGCTGCGTGGGGTGGCCTCCCCCCTGTGGGGGGCACTTTGGCGCAGGGCAGTTCTGTAATTCTGCTCCTCTAAAGCCGCTGGGATGTGGAACATGATCGGGTCACGGTGCTTTCCGTCAGCGGGCCCAGCATAGCGGCCGTGACCACTGTGGTTAATTGATGTAGGCTGACGCTAATTAGGGGGCTGTGTACTGTTACAGTGAGGGGCGGGTGAATCGCTTGCATCACTGGTGATCGCCCCAGGGTCTGGTGAGTTTGGTGGTCGGTCGGGGGGGTGCACAGCCACTGGAGACGAGCTCAGCAGTCACTAACGGCTTTAAACATTCACGGCAAACCACTTGCTAATTAGAGGTGGTCCTACTGACCCACACCGTGTTTCCTCTTGGGGGGGTGCCTCAGCGGCTCACTGAAGAGTTTTCCATGTGAAAGGCCCCCCCATCCCCGTGCCTGGGAAGTGTTGTGTGCTGGGGTGGTTGTAGATGGTGGGGATGTGGGGACTGAAATTACAATCTGAACTCTGAGCGATGGAACTGTGACTCAGGAGTCCAGACCCAGGCCTCTCGCTCTCTGCCTCCCTCCCTCTCTATCTCCCTTGCTCTCTGCCTCTGTTTACATTCTCCTGCCCTCAAAGGAGACCTGATGTGCTCCCCTCACATGTAGCTGTGCTCCATCTGTCACTGTACCTGTGATGACTCTGACTCTGATTTGTAGCCGCTGTAAGGGGCCAATTACTCTACTCTCTGTGGGATTTTTTGTGTCCTGGACGTGCAGCTTCTCTCAAAGCTTTTTTTAAAAAACGAAAAAGTAAAAGGAGGTCGGCGTCACTGGGGCCCTGATGAAGGAGGCGATGTCCCGCGGCCCCCCCGCAGCCCTTGACGCTCCTTAGATCCGCACAGTGCCGCTGGGTGTTTTCTTGCACATCAGAGGAATGTGGCTGCACAGTTTGAATTGGACTCTGCTTTAAAGGCGCCGGATCAGCTTTGCGGGATGGGAAGTTGTATGGTATTCCTGTGAATGTGATGCGTTTACACCGCGCGGTCGTCACGGATACCCAGCGGCTCCGTAACTTAAAAAAAATTGTGTCCGTGTCGTGCTGACGTCGGTGGCCTGCTGAGAGTGCAAGCTCTCTGCCCGACTTCCTTCCAGACACAAATATTTGCGGCAACATATTTGAGTCGCGTTGCTTATTTTCGTGTCGGAGCCTTTACATCGTTTATGGTAGCAGCAGAAAGTTCACTTCAGAAATGGATGCCGTGTCTCCACTGAAGACAACTCTGCACCTCGAAACAGGTTATGCGTAAATCCAGACTGGTGGGATTGTTCCTGTTTCTTACGGGTCATGGAAAATGGATTCCAGTGTCAAATTCAGATTTCACTTACAGTTTTCCCTTCTAAGATCTTTCTTTCATTTTACGTTATTTCCTGCTAAGCAAACAGACATTTGCATTTCAAAGCTCCATTCGGGGAAAGAAAATGAAAGGGGGGTGGGGGGGTCCTTTTTATGGGTTTGGAGCCCCGGCTGGCAGGCGGGCCGGGTACAGAAGGGGCTGTGCGTGAGGGATCAGCAGAGCATGCCTGGCCCCGGGGCCCAGCAAATGGCCCCCTTTCTGAGGGCCACACAGCCTCCCCCGGCGGTGCTGATGGCTGCCGTGTTTCTGTAATGTCTGTGTTCCTCGCGCTGTCAGTTGCCATGTTTCCGTTCCCCGCTCATCACCCCCCCCCCCCAATACCCTCACCGCATCCACTGTGAGTTTCCCATCCCCTGTCGGTCTCCATACGTCTATTCGACTGAAACCACCCCCCCCAGCAGGAATGGCTAACGGCGTCCATGACCCTGGCCTCACCTGCTTGTCCCGCCACCCGTCCCCACGCTCTTCTAGACAAAAAGCTTTTCCTGGCCGAGCCAGCCCCCCCCCTCTTCAGGGGTCTGAAATGCCCACTGGCTACAGTATGGTATCATAACACATTCTTTGTCATACAGGCCTGTTTGGTTTCTAACAAACGCTACGGGAACACTGTTCAAACCATCTCATCAATGGTTCCTTTGTAAACGGGAGTGCGGAGGTTTGACGGCCGCCGGCTGCTGCTGCGAGGTGACTAACCCCGTCTCGCAGATGTTCCTCTCTTACTCATGATCTAGGCCTTTGAGTCGCTGCTTAGAAGGTCTTGGTAATGCCGGAACATTCCTGCTTCAAAGGGGATGCTGAAATGAGAGAGAGTGCTGTCATGCCACAGTCCGGCCGCCTCAGAGGTCCTGACAGCCGCTCTGTCCGAGCCCCAGAACCTGGAGAGTGCCGTGCAGCTCAGGGGGTTAAAATGCTGTGATTGCCATCTGAAGGTCACTGGTTCAAGTCCCCGTGTTGGCAGAGTGATTTTGTTCTCTGGGCCCCTGAGCAAGGCCCTCAACCCTCGATTTCTCCCTGCTTCTTAAAAAAAAAAAAATATGGAAAAAATAAAATATAGGCCTCCGAGCGGCTGACTCACCTGGGAGACATGTGCAAGTCTGTCTGTACTTCTCCTGAGAAACCAGTGAAAACTGCCTGCTGAGTACACAAGTCCTCATGGTAGCTGTGTGTGTGTCTGTCTGTGTGTGTGTCTGTCTCTCTGTGTTTCTCTGTGTCTGTCTGTCTGTCTGTCTGTCTGTCTGTGTTTCTCTGTTTCTGTGTCTGTCTGTGTTTCTCTGTGTTTCTGTGTGTGTGTCTGTCTGTCTGTGTTTCTGTGTGTGTGTGTGTGTTTCCTGGGTATTTCACCACTGCCATGCTTCAGATGTGCACTGTCTGTGTTCACAGGAAAGCGTCAGGAAGTTAGGGGGAGCATGAAATAAGACGGGAAAGGAAATAAACCCAAATGCCCGTGATTCCCTGCACTCACATGAGAATATGCAGTCATAAAATTCCCCTGTGAGAGCCTTATATACTGGAAAGTTCCACTGTTGCTGGTAAAATCACCGTTAAAACAGCAGATTTAGTCCTGACATGAGCGCACATGAGCACCAGGTCCAACTCAGATGGAGATCTCATCCTGTCACCTTTGATGTCAGTTTTATGCTGCCCTAAGCCGGCGTATCGCTGGATCTCTGAGGATGGCGCGTGAGACGTGTGTGAGGATGGCGTGTGAGGATGGCGTGTGAGACGCGTGTGCATATCCGCGCCCCGTTACACCCGGCCGGCGCCTCACAGGGGATTATTCACGTGGCATGAAACGCCGACCCCGTCGAACGGCCTCTTTGATGTCAGCTTTGGATCCTCACGCTGAAACGCTGCACACGCCGTTTTCACCCGATTCGTCTCTCTTGAGAAGGTCCTCCGAGGGTCGTGGAGGCGTGTGGGGAGGGAGCAGCGCACATCCCCAGTGTCTGAGCTCAGGCCTTTTTGTCCAGTGGATCTTCGCGTTGCGTATTCATCTCCCGTTCCTTTGATAGCGCGGAGCTCCATCCGAGCCGTCGACGTGTTGAATGACATAGTTTCCGTGGTTTTGCAGCAGCGTTTCTTCTTCGAGCTGGAAGCTGCTTCCAAGCCGGGTGATTTAGGGGAAGTGTGGCGGTGATGATCTGCTGCAGTGCATTGCGTCATTCCAGCCCCATGCCTCACCAAAGGAATCACTCTGGGATGTTCGGGCGCATTATGACGCCGTGGACATTTATCAAAGTCCCCAGTCTGTGTGCTTTGATCATAACACTTCACCCAGTTGGCGTGGACCTGGAAATGTCAGGAAATGAGTAAATAGATAAAGCAAAATTTACAATTATTGGCTGAGTGTTTAGTTTGAAAACTTGTTCCGGAGTTAAATAAGACAGTTTAAATGTGAGTAATCACATTTCCATGTTTGATTAATCCTTGTTACTCAGCAAACTGAATTAAAAGTATTCCGTTTATGCTGAACAGAGGTCATAAAATCCAAATTACAGACGGCACTTTGAACATTTAACTTTAATATGATACTTTTTCCCTCTAGAGAAAATCAGTCATTACAGAAACAAGAGTGAGATTTTCTCACGTAAATGCCTCTCGCCGTGAGCATTAAGAAGCATTTCCTCTGAGTATTGTAATAGGTGCTACAATTCTCTGGCAACAAAATAATCATTTTCAAATGGTATTTCCATTTAATTACATTGCAATTACAAGCACTTTAAGCCGCTCTCTGTGAGCTGCTGAAATCGCTTCCTAGTGACTCAGGGTTCCAAGCAGCATTTTCGCAGGACGTCGTTATGAATCTCTTAAATATGAAATGGTTACGAATCGGTGAGTCGCCTTAGAGGAGAGGGCGGGGCATGTGTGCGTCCCGCGTCTGAGCCGCCCGGCACGTCTCCGGCCCTTTTCCACCTCCTGTGGTTTGTATTTGGCTGCTGTCATCTCGCTGGAATTTCCTGCCATCTGCATCCAATTGCATTTTCTCACAGATTTGGGCTCTCCTGTAAATACTAAGACCTGGACGGTTTGGGGCGGGGGGCAGCTCCTGAGTCAGGCTGTTGCCGTGATACGGCGTGATGTTCCTGATCGGCACGGCGCCGTTTCCATAAACGGAATCACCGGAGGCCCAGGAGCACAGTGCCCCATGCCAGGAGTCCAATCAACACGGCCTTCGGGGGGCCCTTCAAAGAACCCCGCTAAGCGCACAGGAAGCTGCAGGCCTCTGATCTCTCTGCTCACCCAAAGCTCTCCGTGTCTCAGCAGGGGTAGTGGGGGGGGGGGGCTGCCAGCCACTGCTCTGTTAGGCCAGCTACCTGGGCTCTGTGACCTATAGGGGGCTCTGTGCCCAATAGGGGGTTCTGTGATCTTTAGGGGCCACTGTGCCCAATAGGGGGCTCTGTGATCTATATGGAGATCTGTGCCTGCTGTGACCTATAGGGAGGATTAGAGTTTTTAAATTCCAAAAATCACGTGGTGCTTCATAATGTACCATAAAAAGGGCACAGCGACCTTGCCGGGACTTGACTGTCCAAGGTTAGAGTGGGGAAGCCACAAGGGACAGCCTGTGACCAGCAGGTGGTGACATGTGCCAACCTAAAGTGTTAATTCGAACCAAGGTGAATGTAACCTCAGCTGGAGGTCAGAGAGTGTCGATGACCAGGGAGATGCTCTCCCGGCGAGCCTCTGAGATCACAGGGCTTTTCTCTGCAGTTATCAAGGGCGACATGGCACTGTGCTCCTGGGACATGGCCTGCCTGCCAGCAGGGCGGCGCTCCCACAACTTCGAGGGATTCCTGTGTGTTCTTGTGGTCCCTCTGGTCTCTGAGGCTCATTGCTGCTTTACCATGGATATTCAGTGTGTGGGATGTGAACGCTCCTGTCAGTGGTTCAGGCTTGTGGGATATGAGCGCTCCTGTCAGTGGTTCAGGTTTGTGGGATGTGAACGCTCCCTTCAGTGGTTCACGTTTGTGGGATGTGAACGCTCCCGTCAGTGGTTCACGTTTGTGGGATGTGAACGCTCCTGTCAGTGTTTCAGGTTTGTGGAATGTCAACGCTCCTGTCAGTGGTTCAGGTTTGTGAAACGCCTTGAACCTTCGAAATACTGTAAGCTAAAGTCACTGTTTTAAAATGGAGAGCAAGTCACTGAGAAAATCTATCTGTACTCTTTCTCCCTCTTTCTTTCTCCCTCTCTCTGTCGGTCTCTCGTTTGCCAGCTTCTGGATGCAGTCGTTTGTAGCTGCCCGTTGTTGTATAATGCATCCGAAAGTGACACAATGCAGAGGTCTCCTCTGTATCATTATATATCAGAGTCATCAGACTGATGAGAGGCGTCTGAATCTCTCAGGACTGATTAGTGATGCAGTGATAGCAGTGAAGTGCCCCTAGGGGGCAGTGAGAAGCGTGTAGATCTACCTGAGCCATCAGTCTGATCTACTGTGATGTCTATCCCTCTGCACTCAGCTGCTTCTACCTGACTTTTGCAGTTAACTTTTCAGTAATAAGCTCTTGCTCACAGCATCCTTTCCCTCTGGGCTTGGCTGCTTCTGCCTGATATTTACCCATAGCATTTCTAGAATAAGCACATGCCTAAGACAAAAAATATGTCTTGTAAAAGTTGGAGGTCCGTGTACCAACACAGGCAATATAATATGCATTATAAGCTTACAGCGGCAGCTTCCTGTGTCCTGTCAGACCCTTACTGCCGTCCGATTGGCTCTGGTGATTGAGCACGCTCAGTGAGCTCCTGACCTTTAACCCTGTGCCCGCCAGTGCAGAGTGACTGAGGTTGAATGATGCCCAGAGATGTGGACACACAGACCGCAGCCAGCTTTTGCAGGCCTCAGAATACTGGAGGACTCATTAGCCAAGTTTCATGCATAATACACAACACATGCGGTCAAAGCGGCGATGATGAGGCAGGCGGCAGAGTGCAGCTCAGACACAGGCTAAGCATGCTTGTCCATGATGCGCAAGATGTGCGAGGGAGACCAGCAACACCGAGGACCTTAGGATGCCATGGAGGCTCTCCAGAAGCATGGAACTGTCAGTCCTGATGCCCATGGTCCCCAAGAAGAGCACATGGAGTGAAGGGAGCGCAGGGAGCACGCAGCCGGGGGGAGCGCAGGGAGCACGCAGCCGGGGGGAGCGCAGGGAGCACGCAGCCGAGGGGAGCGCAGGGAGCACGCAGCCGAGGGGAATGCTTGGCGATCACAGCGAAGGGAGTGCATGCAGCTTGCAGTGACAGCGCAGACCGCCCATAACATCTGCTTCGCATTTTTGACGTCTTGGAGAAGCAGCGGTCATTAAGCTGTGGCCTGGCGGCATCCACCGGCACTGCCGTGCCGCAGGTAAAGCACCGTGAGGCGGCTTAAGAGGCCGGCCCAGAATCTGGCAGAATGACGTGTCGCGCCGAAATAAAAGATCACCTGAGATTATCAACAATTACACTTAATGACGCTAGCCCCATCTGCACATCAGATGTGGAAGGTCCCCACGGGGGCAGCAGGATGGATGGAACGAGGTGGGCGGTTAGTGGCGGTTGGAGTCTGCCCCATATTGTAATGGGGAGTAGAGACGCTGCAGCTGCTTCTGAAAGACCTGCGCCCTTCACAGCCTTTTCTGGCCCATAATGCAGCGGGATTCAGACATCAGCCGCGGCGAGTCGGTGCTGCCGCCTGTTGCTGCCGCCTGTCGCTGTCTCCCGTGTAGCTTCCAGCGTCCGAGGGTGTGAAGCCCTCTAACTGCTGCGTCTCTTACTGCAGTCCAAGGTATGTAGCATAACCCACCGCTGCTGCCCTTTGAGTCTGCTATAGAGGGTCAGCAGGGGGCGCTGTGGAGGTGACTTCTTTGATCGCCCATCCAGTGGCTGCCGGGAAGCCTTGGAACGGCTGCAGGTAATGGCTGTCTCATCCTGAGCCAGTCTGGGAGAAATTATCTGCAAGTGAGTTGATGGTGCCGACGTGTGAGGTGAGGATACAGTCCAGGAGTGGGGGGGAGGCAGCCAAGATGACATTACTGTGACGCCACCTCCGTCACCATGACGCCGCACGCCCCCCCCCCCATCAGCGTAATGTCACATGAACCCCCCCATCAATGTAATGCCGCATGGACTCCCTCATCAGCATAATGCTGCACGCCCCCCCCCCCCCCCTCCCCTCACCGCCCCCCGCCAACCCTCCTTCTTCCTCGCCCCCTCCTGCCACCGCTCCCGCCCCCCCCCCCTCCTCTCTACCCCGTCCACGGT
>JAABNY020000043.1:771816-783963 GCA_015164015.2 Brevimyrus niger | reverse complement strand
GGGTGGGGGGGGGTTGGGGGGGGGTGGGGGGGGTTGGGGTAGCTGTCCGTGGTGGCACACATGCTGTTTCACATGCCAAAGGCCTATGCAACATCAGTGAGCGGTACGCTCTCTGTTGCCGGCTGTGTTCCTAAGGCTTCCCTGGGGGCATTCCCAGTGTGTTCCAGGGAAGTTCCTATGTGTTCCCAGTGCATTCCTGATGCATTTTTGGAGCATTTCTGGCGAGATCCCAATGAGTTTCTAGCGAGATCCTAGTGACTTCCCGGAGTGTTCCCAGTGATGCCCTGATGTGTTCTCTGATTCGTGGCAACATCCCAGTGTCTTCCTGGGGTTCCTGGTGAGTTCTCAGTCAGTCTCCGTGCATTTCCAAGTATTTTCCCAGAGTGTCCCCATTGAGTTCCTGGTACGTTCTCAGTGCATTCCCATTCAGTTTCCGGTGCGTTCCCTGTGAGTTCCTGGTGCATACTCAGTCCTGTGAGCTCTTGGTACATTCAGTGTCAGTTCCTGCCACATACTGTGAGTTCCCAGTGTGTTCTTAGTGCATTCCCGGTGTGTTCCCTGTGACTTCCCCAATGCATTCCTGGTGTGTTCCCAGTGAGCAGCGGCGGGCTGCGTCCGTGCGTGAGTGTGTCTGGGAAGAGAGTCCTCGGGCTGCTTCGTCGATACACATAGGCGCTCTGGAATGCCAGCTATTCACTGACAGGAAGTGGATGAGACGTCTTGATTTAAAGGCGAGCGCTGAACACAAAGCCAGTTAAGCTCTTTAGTATCCGTCCAGCAGCAGTTTCCACTGTCCTTATGAGGTAAGCCTGCCCACATCCAAACATAACACTCCCCTCACACAGCTGGCCTGCATTTGCTGCACACTCAGCCTTGGCAGGAAAATCTCATTATCAGCCACAGAGTGCTATTGGCCAATCGGCTGTCACTGACTCTACCTGTGTGCCGAGGGCCGCCGCGAAACCACAACATCTGTAAACATTAAAAGGCATTTTCTATTGACTTCCAATTAATGTTCGCATAAGTTAAACTGCTTTTATGGGCTCTGCCGAAGGCAGGGCAAAGCACTTAACGGGAAACGACATAATCTCTCTGCAATATCCTGTTGTGTTTTGTGCTGAATTCGACTGTTGTTTTAGTTTATTACACTCTGCCTTTGTCTAGATTAATATTAAAAATATATCCCACAAAAATATCCCTGTCATAGTCCAGAGGCTTTCATGTCTCTGGGGTCCATGTAAGGCAATTTTGTGGATTTGATGTCTCAGACATTTAAAATCTGTAACCTGAAGTTTATATAAATAGTAGTCAAATAATGTGGCCACTTTTCTACATGGAATTTGCATAAGTCCCCCCCCCATGGAAAAACTGGACGAGGTTGAATGGGCGGGTTTTTTTCAGGGAGAGGGGCAAAAACAACCGAATTGACGGGGGGGGGGGGGGGGTTGTGGTTGGGGGTTAAGGCAAATGATTCGGTACCATGTGACCCTTACATTTGGAAATGTGTTCAAAGTAGAACTTTGACATGATGCTACTTTGCTACTTTATATTGAGAACTGTCAGACATCCCATTGTTGACGATGCTAATCTGGGGGCCAGGGCCAGAGAACATGAACCATAAGCATTTTGGGTTAATTAAAGCTGAGTGCTGCTCTCCAGGCAATGTTATGGCAGTCAGTGTTAAATGCATGCACTGTTAAATGCACGTCGAACGCATGCAGAATTGTGTGCAGGCACTGTGTTAAGTGCAGGCAGTGTGCCTGCCTGTCACTCATATTAGTTTGTTTGTGATGCCGTGCAAACGCCCCTCAGGCCTCACAGACAGACCTGCGCGTGTCCGCTCGCTGTGTGCGACCAGCCAGCACGTCGAAATTGCTGCGGCTCCCTGCTTCTGTGCAAGTCTGTTTGGAGCAGAGGGAATGTGCCAGAAAACCTACTCAGACATGCAGGAAATGAGCATTGATCCGGCTGCGACTGAGAGCACGACGTTCCCTCCCTGAGTGACTGAGACGGCCGGCACCTGCTCTGAGTGACGGCGCTTCCTGCGGCGGCGGCCGTATGCAAATGAGCAGCCGACGCCTGGAAATGGAAACTGAGAGTAACGGCGAGGAAGAGGCAGGCAGGAGCGCGTGGGGCCAGCGCAGGGCCCGTTCAGGGCCGTCACCATCGATTACGGCTCTCATTAAGGGCTGCCGACGAGGCAGCAAATTTGGCAGCAGGGCAGCTGCTCCAGGAGCTCATAGTCGCTACTGATTAGCGAAACTACGCCGTTCTCCCTTCACCTGCGAGGATGTTGGCGCCCCCTGGGGGATATCGTGGAGAACAAAATGGATTCTCAAAATGTAACTAATCCACTTGGTTTCATACATCATCAAAGGCCTCAGAGGAGGCTTTATGTCAGCCGGCGAACATGCTGTCCAGCTCCACGTTACCTTCTCCGTCCCTTTCCGTACCTGAATTCACATCTCCGCCGTGTGCCTGAGGCTTGTCGTATATAAATGCTGACCATATGTGCTTATTACACACGTAAAAATGATGAAATGGCTGGCAGGGACTGTCTGACAATTGTCAGAAGACTGATGTTTTGGCTGCGGCAGGGGAAGCTCGTGAATGTGTGCAGCTTTTGCTTGTTTTTCTTGTTGAGGAGGTTGAGCCAAGATCTTGTCAGGCTGTCCGTGTTATCCAGTCAATCTCCGCGTAACGCGATCCAGCCGCGCTGCCCCTGCTCCGGACCCTGGCCTCGCATTCGCTTGGAATCCTTCATGCATCTGAGGCAAATTTACATCCAACTGCGGCGTTTTTAATTACCGCTGTGATAAAGGCGTCCGTGCTGCTGCCAGGCTGGGTTCGCTTGTTCATTCATAATAATGTCTCGGCCTGTTCTCTGTGACTTTCATATGAATCTGACAGATATAATTAAATGTATGATGTGGGCTGAGGATTTCACTAAGGGCCCTAGACACCATACGCATGGGGCCCCCGGGACATCTTGGCGCACATGGGGCCCCCAGGACACCATCATGCATGCGGGGTCCTCGGACTCCTTCGCACAAGCACGGGGTCCAAGGACACCTTCACACATATGGGGCCCCCAGGACACCATCATGCATGTGGAGTCCCCGAACTCCTTCACACGGGCATGGGGCCCCAGGACATCTTCACGTGTGCAGGGCCCCCAGGATTCCACTGACTTGGGTGAAGATAAATGCTGGAATTTGCTGAGTCCTGCCTTGCATGGTCATTCCTCACAGGCTGTTTTAATTGAATCTCACTGGCTCTGTGCTAAGGGCATTGCTCGGGAGACTAACTGATATTTTGACTTGCAAAATCTGAAATGTGATCGCTTGCGTTTTACTTGGCCCCGTGCTCTTATCTGGCTATAGCTGTCCCTAACCTGACATAATATGCTGAACCCCGAGAGTGGCCCCTGTCAGACGTAGAAGCGGGACACGGGACTGATGGCAGGGGGTATCGTGGCCGCGTTCATCAGGGCCTGGCGAGTATCTGGTGGGTTACACACACATACGCAGAGTCGTTCCTCCCACAGTCGCTGTCCAAGTGGATTCAGCTGGGACTTGGAGAAGTTCTATTTTCGCAGAAATACCGATGTTCAGTTCCTAGATGGCATCACAATAGGAAGGGACGGGGAGAAGCTGCCTGCGATTATCCTGAACCCGTTTGCAGTTCCTCCGCACCAGGCTCAGTGATAACAGGCTACTGCTGGCGGCTTTCTGCTCTGCAGCCAGTTGATATTCACACGCACCTGGAAACCACTGGGAATTACAGTTAGCGAGAGTGACACTGCGTGGTTGGACTATGAATGTCTTTCTTCACCGAAGAGTGATCTTCGGGGCTTTGCAAACAAGGCCCAAAGTGTCTTTGGAAGCCCTTCTGCATGACGCAGTGCTCCTGGGTCGTTAGCTCTGCGTGGTCTGCACAGGCAAGCCAAAGGCTTTCGCTTGGCATTTGTTGAGTGACTTTTATGTCATTTGCGCAGTTGGAGGAATGAAGACCAGTATAATTAATAAACTGGGAATCTCCGGACATTAAAGACAATGGATCTCAGAATCAACCATGATATGAGGGCAACCTCTATGTCTGAAGGTGTCTTGCTCGTGTACAGAAAAGACCGTGCAGGGTGTTACCTTCACCCCTGAGTTTGCTGGGACTCGAACCTAACCTATACTGGTTTCTATTTAGCCCGGTTGTCTAGATGTACAGATGCGTGTGTGCCGGTAATCCCAGTTGCACTCGATAATGCAACGTGTCTGAACGCGAGCCTGGCGGTCAGCACCGTAAGCCCGCATCCCACTGCACCCCTCCGCTGGCCTCAGGTGGGACGTTCCAGATTTATGGAGGCTGTCGGTCCGGGCCTGGCTCATGGGAGATTACCCAGCAGGCACCATGTACGGGGGCAGAGCGGCCAAGAACAATTTCACAGGCCTGCTGGGCTGCCCTTCCATGCATCCTAATTGGGATGCGGAGCTGGGGAGGCGTGGCCTGTGTTTCAGACTCTGACGCTCCAACAATGAGCTGCTTCTTTCGGTGGCTGGCCGAGCGGCTCCAAGATTTATACAGACTTTCCAGGGGTGGCGAGTGGGCGTGCCCCCCCGCAGCCATAAAACGCCGCTCGCATCCATAAACGCAGACCTGTGAAACACGCCTTTTGATTTGTCGCTGACCATACTAATTGTGGCCGTCTAGAGTCACATGACTGAGTGTGACCCTGAAAGTCCCCCAGCAGCTCTGCCGTGTTTGTTGTTCTTGGCTACCTGCTGGGCTGACATTGGTGACATCATGAAAAAGCAGTGACATTCTGTGATATCATCATGTGACATTTGGTGGGGCGCCGGCTGGCATCGCTCCCAGGACAGCCGCTCTGGAAGAAAGCAGAGCAACTTTGTGTTCTCTGTGGTTGTTGGTACACGTAAACAATTCTCTCTTTTTCCAGAAAATAAATTCCATAACATTTCAGAATTAATCACTGACCGTACTCTGTAGCTTCTAAGGAATTCCTCTTCATTGTGGAAGAAGCTTGGCAGTACAACTGTTAATTAACGAACGTTAATGGCGGTCATTCAAAGCCTCATTTGTTAATGACGTGTAGTGTGACGTTCTATAAATATTTCATATTCCCCCTGAGGCCGAGAGAAAGTCGGAGCGCAGAGCAGCGGCTCTGATATGGTGCCACTCAAAAGCATTTATGAATCTTACAAATGTTTCTTTTCTGAAAACAATGAAATAAATTGCTGCTTTTACAGCACTTTGGTGAAAAGCATCTTCCAAAGCTAAACAGAGCGCAAAAAAACAAAGCATGTGTTTACAATTTTGTCGAAAGAGTCCTCTGTTTGTGTAATTCAACGTAAAGACGCAAAACCTTTATACTCTAGGAGAAACCGGTCATTATTTTCTCTTTGCTGAACAGTAAAGTGAAATAAGTGTTACAGATGAGCCGATTCAGTATTATAAAGTTCTTGAGCCAAAAATGAAATTGGGTCGCGTTTAATATGCTGATGGAAAATGTAGTCGTATGAATAAACAGAGTGTTTTGTAATGTATTCAGCTGGCGCCTTGGCAAACACAGGCCCATTCCTCCCGCCAGCCTCGGAATCACGTTACCCGAAAGGTAAACAAGAGCTTGATGAGCAATTCAGAGAATAAATATTCCGTAAATAGGAGCAGGGCCGCTTCGGCCCGGCTATGTGCGGAATGGGGATTTTTGGTCCTCGCAATGTGAACACAATGGAAGCTGTTTCTCTTTGGCGTGGCTGACATGTCCAGCATGAGCAAACTGAGACAGATGTGACCATGGAGACGTGTCTTGGACAGTTGAGAAGCAGTAATTCGCCTGGACGGTCACCCTGGGCAAAATTCTGCAGGAAGATATTGTTGGTTTTCCATCTCTGACCATCTGAGCCTCCGGGATCTGAGATGTACTGTGTCCAGTGACCGGAGGACTCACCAATCCCATCATTCACCTGGACATGCACTGGTCTGCAGTGGCAGTGACACGGCTGTAGCGTTCATCCAGCGTCGGATAATCAGGGTGAGCTGTGTGGGAGAGGCCTTCCGTTTCCATAGGATCTGCTGTGGTGACGTCAGACCTGCCCGTTTAATGCTGCCATTTATCCTCATTTAAAGCCAGCTTGTCGTCTTCTTCATTGACTTTTATAGTCCAATTTTTTGTGTTTTTGTTAAGTTTTATTGCATACTTCTGCAAAGACGTAAAAAAGGAAAAAGAAACCCCAAAATATCTATAAATAAAAAGAATATTACTGCGAAATACTTGGAAGTAATAGCTGCACATAAATTCAAGTGATTCCCAGAAGCACGAATGGCAAAAATATTGAAAGAAGCAGGATTTGGTAAGAAAACAGCAGGGACAGCTCGAAGTAGAAGGCAACAGACAGTAATCTGTCAGATGAAGGTGACAGACAGTAATATATAGGATGAGGGAGACAGACAGTAATCTGTGAGACAAGGGTGACAGACAGTAATCTGTGAGAGGAAGGTGACAGACAGTATTCTGTGGGATGAGTGTGACAGACAGTAATCTGTGAGAGGAAGGTGACAGACAGTAATCTGTGAGACGAGGATGACAGTAATCTGTGAGATGAAGGTGGCAGACAGTAATCTGTGAGATGAAGGTGGCAGACAGTAATCTGTGAGACGAGGATGACAGTAATCTGTGAGAGGATGACAGACAGTAATCTGTGGGATGAAGGTGACAGACGGTAATCTGTGAGACGAGGGTGACAGACAGTAATCTCGGGGGTAAGGGTGACAGACAGTAATCTGTGGGATGAAGGTGACAGACGGTAATCTGTGAGATGAGGGTGACAGACAGTAATCTCGGGGGTAAGGGTGACAGACAGTAATCTGTGGGATGAAGGTGACAGACAGTAATCTGTGGGATAAGTGTGACAGACAGTAATCTGTGGGATGAAGGTGACAGACAGTAATCTGTGGGATGAAGGTGACAGACAGTAATCTGTGGGATGAAGGTGACAGACAGTAATCTGTGAGATGAGGGTGACAGACAGTAATCTGTGAGATGAGGGTGACAGACAGTAATCTGTGAGATGAAGGTGACAGACAGTATTATATAGGATGAAGGTGACAGACAGTAATCTGTGAGACAAGTGTGACAGACAGTATTCTGTGAGACAAGGATGACAGTAATCTGTGGGATGAGTGTGACAGTAATCTGTGAGATGAAGGTGGCAGACAGTAATCTATGGGATGAGGATGACAGACAGTAATCTGTAGAATGAGGGTGACAGACAGTTATCTGTGAGGTGAGGGTGACAGACAGTAATCTGTGAGATGAGGGTGTCAGACAGTAATCTGTGAGACAGTAATCTCAGGGATGAGGGTGACAGACAGTAATCTCGGGGATGAGGGTGACAGACAGTAATCTCGGGGATGAGGGTGACAGACAGTAATCTGTGGGATGAAGGTAACAGACAATAATCTGTCAGATGAAGGTGACAGAGAATGAGATGTTGATACAGGGAAGGCAGCCCAGTTCTTTATCCCAGCAAATCACTCATAGTTTAAATTAGCACTGATCACCACAGCAGTTAGGCAGCTCTAATTGATTTGGCTCTAACTTGAATTGTGGGGGTGTTGTGTGAGGAGAACTAAAAACCCAGAAACCCAGTGGTAGCAAACCTCAATCCTGGCAAGCGGAGGACGCAGTTCGGTTAGTGGTGACGTAATTTTGCCGTGTTATTGGCTGACAGGAGTCCAGGCTCCCCATGCCCTGATTGGCTTGGGTTACTACTGTTGTGTAAGCACCCTTCAGCCCATTGGGCTGATGTTCAGAAAAACGCCACTATTGGCTCTTGCTTCAGGTCCACAAAGGCTGCAGTGCTGTGAACCACAGACCCCCCCCCTCCTTTTTGGGGCTGTGTACTGGAATAAACCTGGATGGTAGCCTGGACACAGACCTTCTGCATGCACATTGGCATGTTGACCAAGTATAATTTGACATGGATACCAGTGTTTGGAGTTGGGACACCTGTGTTAGGGACATGTGATAACGTTGGGCACAGCCCTCTGCATGTTGAATAGATGCAGTTTTTAGGTATATTCTCCCCAAACAAGCTTGATGGGCCGAATGGCCTCCTCTCATTTGCAATTTTTTTTATGTTCTTATGTTCATTTTGGGTCCTGCCGTTATTGGCTCTACCTTTATGGGTCCTGCTGGTGTCACCTGGTGTAAATGTAAGCGGCACGTCTTTGCCGAGTTGATATTGGGCTCGAACTTCGCTCGTTTTCAAACGGGGGGCATTCGGCATGCCGTTGACTGTCTTGATGCTCCCGCTTCCTAACCTGGTAGGCATAAGTGTAAGTGAGAAGGCTGTTTAACCCCAATGATGGAGCTCCTCCATCTAGACCGACAGATGATGATATGGGTCGGCTCCTGCTTCTCTAGCGGGGACCATGACCCTCGTCCCACAGGCACTGCAGGCTGAAGCCATGATGCTTTCACCAGTGACATGTGATGGCACACTCCAAGGGTTGAAGAGCCTTAATCCAAGGGTTGAAGAGCAGGCACATCCTTTCTTCTGCTGTCACCTTCGCTGTGGTTGTGCTGCTTGGAGATGGTGTCCATGGAGATGGTCCCAGTTTGGGGATGGTGTCCATGGAGACAGTACCGGTTAGGAGATGGTGTCCATGTAGGGAGATGAGGTCTATGGACCACTATGGTCCACGCCAGGGATCCCTTCTGGTGGTGCAGGAGGTTGTGCTACTGTTCGGCAACCAGAGGGTTGCAGGTTCAAGCCCTGGGTCCTCCTGTCCCCATCGAAGTGTCCTTCAGCAAGACACTGAACCCCAAATTGCTCCCGGTGAGCTGGTAGGCACCTTGCATGGCAGCCTCTGCCACCGGTGTATGGATGCGGGTATGAATGGGTGAATGCGAGGCATGTATTGTAAAGCGCTTTGGTTAAAAGCGCTATGTAAATGCAGTCCATTTCTGCTCTCTGTCCCTTAGACATTCCAGCAAAGTCATGAAAGGTGTGTGTCTTGTGTTTGTTGGTGCTGTTCCTGAGAGACCTGCTGCATTTATGTCTCAGTTTTGACCCAGATGGGTTTCTGGAAGTGTGCTAGACCAGAAACACACCATGTTTAAGGTGACACCACACCGAGGGGCTTGGCAGGGCCTATGTGTGTCATCAGGCGTAGTGTGTGCCAGGTCGCTGATCCCTTACTGCCAGCAAGGTTTGAACACAAGGTGGGGCCGCTGCCATTAAAACAGCCTTAAGCTCACTGTGGTTCTGGCGTGCTGAGGCAGGCACGGCATTGTGGGTAACCGTAGATCATTCCAGATGACACCAGCTGGCAATATGTATGTCAGAGAGATGATCTCTGTAAGGCAATCTCACATGCTGCCGTGCACCAGTGACTAAGTCACAGGTCATCACGCAGTGCGTGTCGCCATCTTTGCATCCTTTGTGGTCGCCACGGCAATGCCATGAGGAGGGTGGTAGGTGTGAGTGAGGAGTGAGGACAAGCCGGGGCCAGAGTGTAACATCACTCTGCTGGTGGGGAGGAGCATGCAGATCGGGTTTAGGGCCGTGCGACACCCCTGCCGGAGTTATTTTACCTGGGTATTTGGTTCTGGAGGGAGCCATTTATAATTAACGCCCCCAGCGAGCCACGGCGATGATGGCTATGGCCTGGCAGCAGCCCGCAGCTGGGAACACGTTTGCAAACAGGAGGTTCTGATTCCCCATTTGGCCAGAACCTTATAAATAAAGATGTGGGGGTTTGTGGAACCAAATCGGAAACAGAAGGTGGCCTCTCCGCACACGTCACAGATCTGGAGACGCGGAAGCACTGTTTGGGCCGAGCTCTAAAGCGGGTCCTCTTGCACGGCGCCACCACAGTCTGACGGACGTTGGAGTGGTACTGTGCTGCTGTGCCGCTTTCAGAGATCCATCTTCACCAAGGAGACCTCAGTGCGTGTCGCGCACCTGCATAGAAGCACCAGTAACATGCAGCCAGAACCACACAAGCAGCCAGGATGTGAGTAGGTACCGATATGTAAAGGGCGGGAGGAACCAGCATGCCAGGATCATGTCCAGGCCTGCGGTCATGCCGCAAAGCATTGTGGGTAAGCACAACAGCATTCCTCTGACATCACTTCAATACCAACAATGGCCGCAGAACACCTCAGTTAAAGTCATTCAGCATCTAGTGATTAAACATGCAGCAAGTATGTGCATTTGGGAAGACCCACCACTAAGCAAGAGTCCTCTGATTCTTCATGTACTGAGCTTAGTCCCTGTCGTACAGAGAACACAATTGTAATTCGAGGTTGTGTTTGAGCCCGCACAGCTTAGCCCAGAAATGGCAGCCGCTCACGACAGTCTTATTTGGGGAATGCTCCTTGAATGACTACCAGCCTTACTCAGGAGTCACCCATCTGGAAGGAGTTTCAGCATATTTATCATCTCACTTAAAGCGTCCATAAAGCAGGTACAAGCAGCACTGATTCCTGATGAATTCGGGGGGGGGTTGCGGGGGGCGGGCTGGTGCAGAGAGGCCCCCTTCAGGAAACACAGCCGGGCTCTGGAAATGAAGTGTGTCAAACATTTAATCTGGGAATTTCGTTGAATATTTTGTCGCTGATGGAGTTACTTGCCAAACGTTTATCTCCTTAACACCCTGCTGCGAAATGCGTACCGCCTTAACACCCTGCTGCGTAATGCGTACCGCCTTAACACTCCCGGCTGAAGGTGGGTCCGCTTTTCCGATCGAGCCGGAGCCACTGGCTAATGAGCGACTCGCACTTTCATTTTTATATAATGTTTTTTTTTCTTCTTCTGAATAATCACAAAAAAACAACAACCTTATTCCATCATCAAATGCGTGTTTTATAATGCCAAGAGCATCATAAAATGCAAACTAACCAAATAAATCACCGTTGAGTCATTTGTTTAAAAAGACTTTTAAATCATTTATTGTGTTGGGCAAAAAGAAACAAATATGCACTGCAGTGCCGCGGCGCTGGACAGTTCGGCGTGTGGGAGACAGCGCCAGCGTCCTCGGTGTGCCTGGTCCGGGCGCGAGGCTTGCCGGTAAGGATGTGGAGAGCTCATTACCATGGCGACCAGTGCGCCGCGTGCTGACGTGCTGACCGGATGGCCCAGGTGTGGGCTCTGTCAGCGCTTTCCCAGCTCTAACGGGTCACGCTGCCACCGGCCCCGACCACCTGCTGGGATCTTCCGGAACATTCCATCAGAAACCTGCCGAGCATGTCAGCAGCCAGCAGGGCTGGGATTTTCCCAGCCTTTTGCCATAATGGCCAGCTTGTTCAGCAGGATATTAACGGGTTTAAATGGTAACACGGATCTCGTTTTGTAATGTGATTGTAGTGACCCCCTGTGGCAGCCGTGTTGCATCTCCCATGAACCCCTGGCCTGGCTTGTTATCGGTGACATGAAGCCCACCCCAGCCCCACACCCGAAATCCAGCCTGGGGTCTGTGAATAGAGCAGCACAGACTCCTCTCCAGGTTACCAGCAGTCCCATTGTTCAGTTACACAGCATCTACACCACAGTGTTACTGGCATCAAATTAATTGTCTTATTTGCAAATATGGAAGGTCCATGATTCTGAGCCACAGATCATCGGCGTGTGTTTCGACCATATTTATCCATTCGCGTGGATTCTTAGAATTAGGGCAAACTTACAGCTGTCTTTAGCCATCAGCATGATCCTGTAGCCATCTATAGAATAGAATAGAATAGAATAGAATAGAATAGAATAGAATAGAATGGCCACTTTTATTGTCATTCAGAAATACACCGGTTATTTTTTTTTGCTCGGCCTGGCAAAGTGTGTAAAAAAAAAAAAAGAATATTAGGTATATTACATGTACATGCAGGTATATTAACCGCAGTATAGCACCACAAAACCAGTGTACATAACCGTATTGGTTATAATACAAGACATATAGTGCATAAAGTTCTTGAAAAAGTAACATATGCATGGATGGAGAAGAAGCAGAGAGTTTGTGTGTGTGAGTGTGTGTGTGGGGGGGGGGGGTTGGGGAGGGGGTGGCATAAGTTAAGCGTTAAGGAGTTTAAAGGTTTGAGGAATAAAACGGACTTTAGAATGCAGCTTAATTCATTTA
>JAABNY020000043.1:705612-719603 GCA_015164015.2 Brevimyrus niger | reverse complement strand
TGTGTATGTGATTCCATTGAACTTAATGGGTTTGCAGTGGGAGGCGAGTCGTGAGTCTCTCCTGGTGAGTGTAACCCCACGCTTTTAGCTTGAAGGACTGCGCTGGGTTTGTGGACAGGTAGGGGGAGGCCGTGGGGGGCACGCCTGTGTGCATGTGTGTATGTGTGTGCTCGCACATTTGCCCCACCCCCATACCCACACACACACACTCCTTACTTCACCACTGTGCTCCTCTTCATGCGCAGACGAATCCAGTGCTGGCCTTGCATGCCATCACTCTCCCAGTAGGTGTCACTGTCACCATCTGTCAGGCAGCTCACTCCACTGCTGGGGTCCTCCTGTAAGGGAGAAGCGTGGCCTGAAACACGCCCCCCCGGAGATGTCAGCGGCGGAACCCGGGGCCTCGGGAGGCAGCGGCTGGGCTCACCGAGCAGGAGGACACATCCATGCTCATGACGCACTGCCGCACGCTACCAAGGTTCTCGTCCTCCTTCCCCACATGCTCATAGTAGAAGTGAATGAGGTCCTCATCGCACTCGAATGTCCACGTGGGCGGGACGTACCTGGGGGGGGGGATAATCAAACATGCGATGACGAAGATGATGAAGCTGATGAAGGTCCACATCTCCTATCCAATCATCTGGTCTTGGAATTAAAGACTGTCCATAGAGCAAGGGTTTCAAACTCCAGTCCTGGAGGGCCAGAGCCCTACACGGTTTTTGGTTCACCCTCATTTAACACACCCGATTCAACACTTTGTGCTAATTACCACACAGCTCTTGAGCTGAATCATTTGTGGTAGAAGGGGGAAAGAACTAAGCTACACAGGGCTGCGGCCCTCCAGGACTGGAGTTTGAGACCCCTGCCAAAGAGGGTGGAGCAAGGCGGGTGGGTGGAGTGAGGCAGACGGGCAGAAAGAGAACAGGAGAGCAGATAGAGAGCAGGTGGGGGGCGGAGTGAGGCAGGCGGGAGGGCGGAGTGAGGCAGGCGGGAGGGCGGAGTCACCGGAGTTTGCGAAGCGCGGCCTCGTCCACTTCCGCAATGCATGGCCTGGATCCCAGGTGCATGGAGAACTCAGCATCCACCACCTGCTCCCACCTACAAAGGGGAGTCCCCATAAACTTACAGCACCTCCTCTGGCTGCTCCTCACCTGCAATCACTTCAGCAGAGCCCCCCCCCCCCCCTTAAAAAGGAGCCGGAGATCCCTGAGGTACACAGTACCTGCTGCATGGTTTGCTGTCGCAGCCGAACAGCTGCTGCTGCCGGCTGATGGTGTCGGATGACTCCACGGGCACAAGCCGGTCCCCCCCCTCTGCGTGTTTGCAGAGCAGGATCCAGCCCTCCTCCAGGTCTGTGCCGGGACGCTGCTCCTCCAGCTGCTCCTGCACAAAGGACAGTGGGGTTGAGGTGTTGAGGATAATCACCCCGCCAAACGTGTGTGAGAAAGGGGAGACCGCCAGGGGCAGAGTGCTGTGTAAGTCTGAATTAATGCCTGCTTTTCAGTTAAAAACAAACATAAAAGCATAAGAACCACAACTGTTAGTATACAGAGAGACATTTTGAAGAGACAAAAAACATCCAGAACAAATGCTATATATATAATGCTATCATAACCAGAACCCCACTCCCATCGACTCCGCTGCCCCTCGAGTTTACATTCATCCACATATTCATTTGTCATTCAAATCTTTTAACAAAATTCATCTGAACCAGCTTGAGACAGGGCATCCTTTATGTCACATTACACACCCACCGGTATCGTGCCCGGTTCGCGCTCCTCACGCCTTCGTAATTAGGCATCATCCGCGTGCCACCGCGCTTGTACCCGTGTACCGGCGCGCCCTCGCTCTCTGTACGCAGAATGTGCTCTGTACGCATCGGTTCGCGCATTGCGTCACCTGGTCCCAACCCAAATCCGACTCTCAAAGTTGCCACTTTACCTTGTTCATCTTCACCCACAAGCCGTGGTTGTTGCAGTACTCCTCGCCGGTAGTGCGGATGCAAGTTCCCTTCTTGGGCTCGATGTTAAAACGACCTGATTTCTTGCTCTGGGACGGGGTCTCCCACACCGTGATTAGGCTCTTCCCGGCTGAGCCGGCGACCGACGGAGCCGCCGAGGCACCGGAGCCAGATGCCGGATCCTTACATATTTTATAGCACACCTCTCGTGGAACGAAGCACAAGCTCTCCGGTAGTGGTAAAGCGTTCTTGAAGCAGTCGATACACTGGTTAAGGAACCGGATCCGGCCCAGGAGGGCGTGAGGGCTCTCTCCCGGTGTCATACCAGCCACTGGCGTTAATGCCCCGCAATCAACACCAGGTCACTTTCCCGTCATCTACTACTACTGCTCCCACTACGGAGCGGCCAGACAACAGCAGATACGTGGATCCAGGCTCAACGTCCCGCCCCCGACGTGACCGTATCGTACCGTTCCGTGTCCCAGAGAACCTGCCGCAGTTCGGCGTTTCTGAGTAAAATAAGCAGACCCCCGCCAAGAAGATGTACAATTATAACTAAACTGTTATTTTATACGTTGTTTTAGCGTGGACATTGAATATAAAACACCATACTCTTAACGCATAAAACAGTTGCCTTCCGTGAAGAATGTACAGGTTACGTCAAAACTTCCTGTTATGTAGCTGTCACTGTAATGTTCAAGTTAAATTGAAGGCAGAAGGGCCTGCTGAAAAATAAAAGTATTTTATAAAGGATATTTTATTTTAACTGTGGTTTTTTCATTTTATTTATGTAAAACTCAATTATCACGGGAAATGTCAAGTGCAGTATAAAGGTTCAGAGAGAGGCAGTTTAACCGACAACTATTTAGAAACAGCATCATTCCAGCAGGCAGCTGCTTAGACACCTTGGGAAGTCTTGCAGCTGATCATATGACGTCACAATATGGCCGCGCACTCATGGGCGGTATGGGGCGTAACTGGAAAGTGATATTCAAATGACTATATTCCGCGATTGACCGGTCACCATCACTGTTACTGTCTTCAGTCCTCTTCGTTATTATCATTACCGTTAGTGGTGTATCAGCGAGAAGTGGTAACGTCGAATCACGAAGGAGAAAGGGGCTAACATGGACAAGGATGATCTCATTCTGTATGTATATTCGGATAGCTTGTAAACAGCTAAAACTCTTTTCAGTGTTTGAATATCGTAGGCACTGTGTGCTGATTGTGTTGTATGTATTTATCCTCGGCAACTCTCACACAATTTCTTCTAATTAGTAAATTAGTAAAAAGTTTTGTTTTAAAAAAGCATGAAGCGCAAACGCTTGTGGGTTGTGCTTTACAAAGAGCGTTACTGCTGTAACCCACGTTTTTTGGTATTTCTTAAAAATGGGCTCCCTGCAACTGCTGTGCGATCTCAGTAGTAACTTACAGTCGCTCCTTGATTTCTGTTAATCGGGCGATTATACCTACATTTCGTTAATTACTATACGATTCTGCTGACCCCAGGGTTTAACGTAACTAAAATAATGAAATCCAAATGTATTATTCCGTAGTAAATGTCAAAGTAATTGGGTAAAAAAATGCAGGGCTGCCAACTCTCACGCATTTAGCGTGAAACGCAAGAAAACTGTCGGCAAATATATATTATTCCATTATAAACCTAAACTGAGCTACATTAAAAGTATTGGGGTAGTTTGCAAACCCTACATACTGTTTACTAAGTAATAAAACTTAGACGTAAATGCGCGTGCAGACTTAAAATCTTACGCCAGCCAGCTGACCAAAGTTGTCATAAAAGAAACGTTCATGTGAATTAACGGTTCTCCCACTGATTACCGCTGATGGGCGATGAGAGCTTATCTGTGGTAACCACCTGCTTCTCTGTCTCTTTCTGTATCCATATCAGCATGGAAGGGTAGAGGAGTTGTGATAAAGTAACTACAAGAATCCAGCCGTTTCCAGTAACAAAAACAGGAGTCCATACATGTATCACAGGTGTTAGGATTCAATTTTATAAAATGCCACATTTTTAATATAATTGATAGTTTGTATCCAAAACCAGGCTAGTTAAGAGTATTGCTGATTGGTGCCTCACGAATTTCACAAATACATCTAACAGGGAAAATGATACATAAGCGTTTCAGTGAATACCTAATTACCAGAACAATATACAGTAATATTAAATATTACATTATATTACATCAAACTTAAGACATTCGTGAATGGGGGGGGGGGGTCTCCTGGGGGGTGGCTCTGCTTGTTGGCCATATGGTTAATCCAGGCCAGATCCCCAAAGACTATCTCCGCTAGCAGTTGCGCCACTTCCATGGTTAATCTTTTTACAGACCCAAGGATTTCCCTGAGCTGAAGAATGACACGTTCCTACGAGCTGCATGGGGGGAGGAGACGCAGCACGTGCCCGTGTGGTGCATGAGACAGGCGGGCCGCTACCTTCCGGGTGAGCCTGGCACCGACTTGCTGCGCGTGTAAAACTCACCTGGACATGGAACACCCCCCCCCCCCCCATTTCATCTCAAGTTACATCATTGATTGAGTGTGTTTGTGTGTTTTTCAGAATTCCGGGAGACCAGGGCAGCCACCGACTTCTTCATGACGTGCCGTACCCCAGAGCTGTGCTGTGAACTCACCTTGCAGGTCTGCGTGGAGCAGTGCACACTCTCAGGTCTCCTGCCCAATGCTTCCCATCCTCAGGCTAAGTTCTGTCCCCTTGCCGTTTGTATTGTAGCCACTGAGACGCTTCCCGTTCGATGCCGCCATCATCTTCTCTGACATTTTGGTGGTTCCACAGGTGAGTTATCTGGGGCTTGTGCTTGCAAGCACTTGAGGGAGACGGGCATGGCCCTGCTATATATATGTGTCTGTGTGTGTGTGTGTGTCTCCAGGCCATGGGCATGGAAGTACAAATGGTCCCAGGAAAAGGCCCAACATTCCCAGAGCCGCTGAAGGATCCTGATGATCTCCAAAGGCTGAGGGCCCAAGTGGATGTCGCCGCGGAGCTGGGCTACGTCTTCAAGGCCATCACTCTGACCCGGCACAAGATCGAGGGCAAGGTTCCGCTCATCGGATTCTCGGGCGCTCCGGTGAGACAGCCGGCTCTGCCGGGAGCCACGCGTGCACGCGCAGAGATCCGGGACGACCCGAAGTGGCAGGTTCCGGTTAAAGCCCTGCTGAATGGGATCAAAGCCACATTCACTTGCATGAGCCGTGACACCCCAAACCTGTGCCTCTGCAGTGGACTCTCATGACCTACATGATCGAGGGGGGAGGTTCCGTCACACAGTCCAAAGCCAAGCGTTGGCTCTACTGCCACCCGGAGGCCAGCCACAGACTGCTGAAGCAGCTGACGGACGTCATCGTGGAGTACCTTCTGGGGCAGGTGGCTGCGGGGGCACAGGTGCGTGTGGCAGAGTGGCAGGATCAGCTCTGATCTGGCCCTCAGTGGTCGCATGTTTTTTGACTGAACTGGAGATTAACTTGCAGCATGCAAATGATCTGCACAGTGTAATGGGAGTGTGACTGGAGCCACCCTGTACTCTCCCGCGATGGGGATAACCGCCATGTCACGTCACCCCGCCAGGCCCTGCAGGTGTTCGAGTCGCACGCCGGCTGCCTGGGCCCCAGGGAGTTTAGGGAGTTCGCTCTGCCCTACCTGCGGGACATCGCCAGGAGGGTCAAGGACAAGACGAAGGACTTGGGGTTGGACAATGTGCCCATGGTGAGTGACTTCCACAGCGGAGACTGCGGTGAGGCATCCATGTTGGGGGAGGGGCTTGTGTAGGGGGGGGGTGTAAAATGACTGTGCTGCCCTCATTTCAATTTAACTGCCATAAATCATAGCTGTTCATTAAAGTGGCCGAATACTTCAAACAAAATCAAGGTGGTTTTAGCAGTATGCGGGGATGGCTGCGCAGCGGCAATTTCCCTTTCGTTTGCTCCGATCCCACCTACTGCCCACAACTGGCTGCACACAGCACGTAGTCTGTGGCACAACTAGTGTCCTGCAGCCCTCAGGTAGTCAAAGCAAAAAGGTCTTGCGGTCATGAATGTCCCTGAAGGAAGATTTGCTGAACTCGTGCAAAATTATCCACATTTATATGAGAGGGCACATCCATACCTACAGTTCATGGATAGAGATTCAAGGTGGAGTGAGAACGAATAAAAGGACCACAAACAAGCAAGAAAGCATCATTTTAAGTATATGCCAGACTGTTCTTGCTCACCAAGTTTGTTTTGTCTGGATGTCATTCGAAGTATGCAGCCATATTTAAGGCCATTTTCATACTTCGCTTTTCCATGTGCGCTTTTAGATTGCGGTTGTCTGCATCGCAGCCTGTGTTCATACTACACTTGGCTTTGGATGCGGACGCATACATCTTTGATATTCCACCAGATCAACAAAGGGCAGATGTACAATCACAAATGCAATGTAGTGAAGTGGGTAAACTTTTAGGAACCGTTTTAAAGTTATTACTCTAGGCTTGGGAAGCATTACTTTACTATGGCATACTGTGTTATATTGAAATCCGTGTGACGAAATTAGCCCGGATGTTTGATAAATTTTATCGCCAATATTTCAAAATGCCACACTTGTGCTGCTTTTTAAAATACTGTATATTCAGTGTGATGTTAGTGTGTTGTCTGGGCAGTATGAAAAAGTTAGATGTGCGGGTCCCTCCAACACTCCTCATACAGCTGCTCGCTATAAGTACGCGAACGATAACAGCTATTCTTCCTCTACTCTTTTGTCATTGACTGCTGAACTGTGAAACTCCACACTGCCACCTACTGGAAATAGCAAATCAATTATCTTGCATATGGGGTAATGTGCATGGATGCTCGTGGTATCCGCTAGACATAAAAAGCTGGGCTACACGCATACTGACTGCAGTCGTCGGCCTGATTTAAATTTGTTGCATCCCCTTGTTCACAACTGAAAGTGCACATGGAGAAGTGGTGTGAATTGCCCTTTAGAGGGAATCCAAAAACCAGGAAAAGATACTGTGCTTGAGTTTTTGACCAGTAGGGGGTGCTTGTTGACCAGCTGGTAGGTATGTAGAGCACTGACTATACTCCCAATTCTGATTTATCCCAGATTGTGTTTGCGAAGGACGGCCACTATGCTTTGGAGGATCTCGCCGAGTCGCATTACGAAGTGGTGGGTCTGGACTGGACCATCGATCCACGATCAGCCAGGTGAGATCAGTTACCGAGAGCCACACGATTCAGCAGAAAATGGCTGCTGCCAGCGGCATGTCATGAGGGGTGGGCGTGACTGTGGTGTGTTGGGGGCTTCTGGCTTGACTATGCTGATGCCTATCTGTGCTTTCAGGGAGCGAACTGGAGGCAAGATCAGCCTTCAGGGTAACATGGACCCCTGTGCCCTCTATGCCCCCAAGGTGAGAGCGCCGCCTAGTGCCCTGATACTGTATTACAGGAAGAGTGAAGGTAGAAAAGCCCTTTTAAAATGTCCGTTAAAGCTCACAGACAGGGTCATGGCCACAGCAATGCCTAGATTTAGCCTCCAAACCATTGTTCATGGCAGAGTAGCTGAGCATCCGTTTCCATGGACACCATTACTCTGAAAATTCCATTCATATGCAGAGAGCACTCACCGGTGCCCAGAAAGACCCCCTGCTGATGTTACCGCCCCCTCCTGGCCAATCGCGAGACTGCAGTAGCGGTGAAATCTCTGCGTGAATGAATGTTATTTATACAGCACTTTTCCAAGATACCCAGAGCACTTCAACCACCACCACCGTGCAGCCCCCCCACCTGCATAATGTGACGGCAGCCATTCCGCACCAGTACACTCACCCCCCCGGTAGTTAACATGGTGAAAGGGGCAGGAGAGGATTCGCCAGATTTGATAGCCTCGCTAGTTCTGTGATGGTTTACCAGTAGCTGGTCGGGTAGCAGCTGGCAGTTACCGCGGCCCCCAAGCCTCACTCCCGGTCTGCGTTTGCGGCTGACGGCTCGTACCACGTGTCCTCCCCCCCCCCCCCAGGAGCAGCTCGACAGCATCGTGGGCCGGATGCTGGAGGGCTTTGGCACGCGGGGCTACATCGCCAACCTCGGCCACGGGCTCTACCCCGACATGGACCCGGAGCACGTGGGCGCTTTCGTCGACGCCGTCCACAGACACTCCCGACGGCTCCTTAGAACCAAGTGAGCGGAAGGGGGGCGCGTAGTGATGCTGGAGGTCAGGGGTCAGAGGTCAGCGTCACACCCCCCCCCCGGGGTCGACTGCTGTCCCAGCAAGAGCACATGTCACGTTTTCCATTAAATGACTTGTGGGCCCAATATGATTCATGTGTCACGCCTCAGACAGCTGTGCAAAAACCTGACATTCCTGCATTTTATCCTCCTGAAGCTGCTTTGCACACAGTGCAGCTCTGTTTGGCTCCTAACCCTCAAAGAGAATAAAAACGCCATCTATGCAATGTGTGGCTTCTGTTTCTGGGCATGAGAGCAGATGGCTGGGGTTCGACAACCTGATCTTCCTGCGTTTAAAACGCACAAAACCCACCCCCAACCCCTTAAGCGACCCAGGGTGGGGCTCAATCTCTCAGCAAATCAACAGGCCTGAAAATCCAATTTGCTCCCACAGACAGGCAGCCGTGCATCATTGGTCAGGGACCAGTGCTTTCGGGGGGGGGGGATGGGGGGCACGCCTCTGTCCTCCCGAGGCTCTGCTTGAAAATGAGAGCAGGCATGATGACCCGTGATACCATGACAAAGCAGCGGTCACACGGCACTGGAGTTACTGGCCAGCTGTGGGGACAAACAGTGGTTTGGTTTGGCTGAGGAGACGCACTGCATATCGGGGGTGGATAGAGGAGACCCCAGCCAACACCTCCAGCACTGAGCTGCTTCCCCAGGATCCACACCACCTGGAGCAGCAGCGAGCAATTCCCCCCCCCCACCCCCTCATGGTTGTCACCTATATACAGAGTGGTGGGGGGGGGGGGGGGGGCACCTTGCTCTCACTGACTACTGCAGCTCTGATCAATTGAGTTTGAATGTGTGCCCCCCCCCCCACACCCTGACAGGGTAAAAGCCACGCTGTGTTTCACACTTTATTCATAGAAAAGCACTGAGGTTCCAACACAAATCATATAAAATGGTAGCATTACATAAATAGTATTAAAGTTTTGTTTCATAGACATTTGCTGAAGAGGTCGCATGAACTAAAAGTGTTGGTGAGGGATACTTCTGTGGCAACAAACACTGGACAGCTCTCAAAAAAAAAAAAAAAAAAAAAATCAGTAGCACAAAGATTCAAACACTTTCTCTGAACTCAAAAGTCTAAACAGCAGGTAACTAGTGAACACAACCCCTAACCAGCACTCAGTACGCTGCCTATGTCTACAGACAGTCAGAAACACTGGTACAGTTATAACACGCAGACACGCAGGGCCGGGAGCGACAGCAATCACTTCTTTACACGTTTTTTTGCTGTGTTATCGGAAACTAACTACGCAACAGGAAGCCTAAAGAACAGACTGCTGGATTTGTCCCGTAACCAACAGGGAAGTCCTACACTGCGCTGATTGTGAGTGACACAACAAAAGCAGTCTCCCTCCTCTCGGTCCAGCCCGGCCCGTCTCACCTGCTAGTCAATCCAAGAACACACGGGGGGGAAGGGGGGGCTTCAGCTCCGCCCCCCCCCCTCCACCCCGGGGCTGTCAGCTCCGCCCCCCTCAACCAGCATCAGGCCAGAAGTCCTGCTAAGAAAGGCAGCGGGGGTGTAATTAAAGGGAAGGCTATCGGGGGGGGGGTGCTTGAAGTCCCCGACTCTGCCCACTCACCACGACAGGGAAAGTCATTTTATTGGACCTTGGTTCTCTGGATCGTCCGTAACGCGCCTTGAGGAAAGAGGCGGAGATCCGTGGGTCCCGTGGGGCGGCAGGCGCGACAGCATCTGCATAGTCTGGAGCCTCTCTTCCGCCTCGCTTACCGTCGTCCCGCGTCACACGCTTCCTCTTCCACGAAATATTGCGGAAAAACAAACATACTAAATGGACCAAAGATGAAGAGGAGCACCTGAGAAATGTCTCGAAATCTTTCCTAGTAACGTCACATTCCCAGCTCAGAACAAATTCAAGTATCCGAAAAAAAAAAAAAAGACATACAGTTATTATAAATAATTATAACTTTACAATTTTCTGAATTGACACTTTCATATTTACAATATCATAAATGCTTTTGCTACTATTTTTGTTTTCGTCTCTTGCGTTTCCCTGAGAGTGGAGTTTGTCGCTTTCACTCTTCACCGCATCACTTCAGAGGAACGCCACGCTCGCGTTCCAAGTGCTGGAAGCCGCCCCGCTGGGCCCCCGAGTGGGTGCCACGCTGGTGGGCACCAAGCTGATGCGCGCGGGGGGGTGCGCCTGGGCACTGCCCGGCTCGCACAGGGAGCTCAGATGCAGACGGGGGGGGGGGACAGCCAGAGCTCGTGAAGTGCTTGGGTAAGAAATGTTTCCGGCTTTTTCCAGAGCCTAGTCGTCGGACGAGCCGGAAGTTTTCCGTGCAGGTGGGCACGGAGTATGGATTTAGCGGCTGATTGCATAACGGACCTGAAGTTTGACTGCTGTCAGTTTCCACGGCAACAGGTAGCCCCCAAAACGATGAGGATGGGAGGATGAGTGGAGGACACGGCGTGTGCAGCCGCTGGGAATGAGGACAGAGCGCACCAGCCCCTTGAACCGCGGCCGAGGCTCACTGCGCCGAGGGGGGGGGGTTGGATTTGAAGTAACACTTCTTACTCTGCTCCTTTTGAAAAGTCCCTTCATTGAGCATAAATCAGGAATGAGAAACAAATGGAGAATAAATTAAAGGAAAGGTTGGTGTTGAGCGAGGGGGGGGGGGTCCTCTCTGCACAATGCAGGTCCTCGAGCGCCCTCCAGGTGGCACTGTGCTCCGGGCCCACAGAAGAGTATTAAAGCTGATTCTCAGAATACAATAGAGGTATTAAAGAACACTCTGGCCGCCGGGGTTTGGTCAGAGTCTGGACCCCCTGCATCCCTCCCTTCTGTCTGGGTTCTCCATTATGTGCCTCTTGGCTTGCTTTTGACAGTTTACTTCTCTCACTAGTTGAACATCAAAAGCTCCCCCTCCATTTTCACTTGTTCAGTTCTCTCAAATTTTAAGCTGTCAGGACGAGATGGGCCGGATGCGCTGAGCACGCCCCCTGCTGGTCAGCCGAAGCGCTCGCGCACCAGCATCATCAGTTTCTTTTTGCCTTTGTAGATCTGCTTGAGGTTGTCGATGAACTGAGCGAACTGGATGTGTCCGTCTTGGGCCAGCAGGAAGGTCTCGCGGGCCTTGCTCAGAAACTCGATGAACTCGCCGTAGTGCCGCGGGCTGATGTGGGTCAGCCTGGAGTGCGTGGTGTTGATATAGGCACTGATGGTAGCGTCCAGCAGCTGTCGCAGCGGCGCCTTGTCAGTGCACATCAGCTTGCCGGAGTTCCTGCGCCCGGGGATGCCGGCCAGGCCCGGCGCCGTCATGGTGCAACGCCGCAGGATGTCTGAGAGCACGGTGGCGCAGTGCACACTCTTCACCACCAGGGGGATGATGGCGGCCAGCTCGTTCTTCCCCAGCGAGTGGCTGAGCACGCAGGCCCAGAGCACGTCGTTGATGGCCGGGTGCGTGTCCTGGTTGTAGGCCAGGTTGAGGTGCGTCATGGCCAGCGAGGCCAGCTTGAAGGCGCGCAGAGGGTATCCGCGGTGCTCCATGTAGCGGGCGATGGTGAACAGCTGCGAGTAGCTCATGCCCGTGGACGCCGCGTCGATGACGATCTGGTAGGCCGTCTCGAAGGCGATGTGGTCCTTCTCGCAGAGCGTGAGGGCGGACAGCGCGCAGTTCTGCGGGTCCTTCATGGCGCATTGCAGGGCCAGTGTCCGCGCACAGCTGCCCAGCTCCTCGCGCTGAGGGTAGTCCAGGCTGAGCCGCAGGATGGTGTTGTGGGACATGACGGTGGCCGCCACGATGCTAGTGGCCTCGGTGGGCGTGAACAGCGTGTACCAGCCCTGCAGGATGCTGACCAGGGCACGCAGACCTGGGGGAGACAGCCAATGAGCAGCGAGTGGAGGAGGGGCCCTGGGAACAGGAGGAGGGGCCCTGGGAACAGGAGGAGGGGCCCTGGGAACACCTGCAGGGGGCGACACTCACCGACTTCTGTGGCGCATGTGACGAGCCAGCGAACCATCTCCCTGCGCCTCCAGTTTAGAGTGGAGAGGGTCATCCTCATCACCTGCGGCAGGGGAAAGACGCATCAGACCCTGAACACACACCGACCCCAGGGCTGCACGAGCCTGAACACACACCAGCCACACAGGTACACACACGCATGGGCCTGAACACACACCGATCTCACAGCTGCATGAGCCTGAACACACACCGACCACACAGGTACACACACGCACGGGCCTGAACACACACCGATCCCACAGGTACACAGACTGAAGCACCTGAACACGGACGGGCACTGAACACCATCATCAGCCCGCTGCTGCTCTGCCCACCTGCAAGCCCAGCTCCAGGGCCACATTGAGTAGCGTGATGTCCGGTGGGCTCTCGGCAGGGGTGGCAATCTTGAAGGCATCCTGAGCCAGCTTGAAGATGAGGGAGGAGGAGTGGATGTGCTTCTGGATGGCTTCCAAAACGGTCCGCAGCCTCAGCATGTCCCCTGGGGGGCCACGTGACATGGTCAGAAGTGGGCGTGGCTGAGAGAGGCAGCACAACCCTCTCTCGAGTGAAGCCAGAGGGGGTTAGGGTCAGGGAAGGCAGGGTCAGGGTGCCGGCTGGGCTTGAGAAGGCATGGCGGCTGACCTTTGGCGGCAGTCAGCATGGTGGAGGCCAGCTCGCACTGCTGTGACTCCAAGTGGCCCAATGTGAACCAGCGTGGGTAGCGGCTGGGAACGATGGAGATGCCATGGTGGGGGTGGCCCACATCGCTCGCAGGGGCTGTGGACTCCAGGACGGGGAGCCTGGGGATGGCAGGGAGGAGAAGGCACTCAGCAGGGAGGGCTATACCCTAACACCTTACAAAGGACTGGGCCGCCTCCCAGTTCACCCACTAAATGGCATCCAGGATAGGAGAAACCTCGTCACGAGGGACTAGCAAGTCACCTGGCAGTCAGCAGCACCAGCGTGATGTGGGGTTGGGACCCGGTCTCCCTAAACTCCAAATCAATTCTCCATGAGCTGCCCACCCCCCTCCTCCTCCCCGGCTGATATCAGACAGCATTACACTGCAATCATGCCTCACCAGTCTGCCCAGGGAGGGAGAGCAACCTGAAGGTCACTCACTGATGCGTCACCGTTTGGCACCACCAGGGGCATGACAGTTAACAGTGGGAATGTTTGGAATTTACGCGTTTCAAAATGTCTTTAAGAAATGTAACATTTAAAGTCAGACACTGTCAGAGGAGAATATACCAAATGGCTAATGTGACCCTTCTGGTAATGCTACTTAAAAAACGGGTGCTCTGGAACAGATGAAATGGTAGTGGCTGGTCATGTGACAGACCATGTGACTCACCTCATCGCACGCAGGGCTATCTTATAGGCCAGGTCGGTGTCGTACGGCAGCAGGGCAGAAAACAGATACTTGGCAAAAGTGTGCATGGGGACACTCTCTCTGTGAATGACCTCACCCAGGCCGCTGAAGGGCCCCCCTGCAGGAACACAAACACGCTTCAGGTCCTTGCAGCATGAGAGCAGGTTTCAAGCATCACTACGCACTGTCATGGGCCAGTCATGCCGACCGATGGCCTGCGGGGCGCAGTAAAGGGTACTCTAAAGGTTAACCACACAGCACATCCGGGGTTTTAACAGAATGCATCCTCATTCCATGAAGCCTGCTGTTGGGTTACAGACAGTGTGCTGTCAGGAGCAGAAGAGGGTGTGTGTGTGTGTGTGTGTGGGGGGGGGGGGGGGGGGCGGGGGGGGGGGGCAAGGGCGGAGCGCAGCTCGGGTTCGGGTAACCCCACCCGGTTTCACC
>JAABNY020000043.1:678052-690058 GCA_015164015.2 Brevimyrus niger | reverse complement strand
CGCGGCCCCGCGGGCGGCGCGCGCTGGGCCGCCCTGGCGCCCCCCCGCGGGTGGGGGGGGGGGGGGGCGGGGGCGCGGGGTGGGGGGGGGGGGGGGGGGGGGGGGGGCACCATCCACAAGACTACAACTGGGAGGGACAGTAGCCGAGCTGGGCCCAGAACAGCTCCCAGCTACAATGCACATTAATCACAGCCCAGCCCCCGTCGTGGTGTGGCCCCGCCCCCAGACTAATGAAGGAGGGGCTGTAGGCGGCTGCTTTATGCCGGCTTGCCCCCCACCCCAGCAGGCATCTGTCCATTCAACCGTCTGCCACAGACTGGCTGCCTAATGGCCCAGATCAGCAGGGCCATGTGAGGGGGGGGGGGACCCCATGCTCTACAACAGAGCCAGATCCGACAAACGGAAGCCAAATCCACAGTTTTGACATCAGAAATGCAGGCCTGTTCATTACATAGTTATTATACTGTTAGTGTGTCTTTTTGCTTTCCAGTAACTTTCACTATAACGTACACATATACAGGTATACAGGAGTGTGCGCACGCACGCACGTGCACACACACACGCACACACACACGATGAACCACGTGATAGAGGACTGGTGAGAAACCACGCCGCAGTCACCCCCAAAACTGCCCAGGGGGTAGGGGTTAGGGTTAGTGTGAGGACTGGGGTTTGGTAGGGTGGGGGCAGGGTGCCATGGGGTGCGGCTTGGGGCCCATCAGGATGCTGTCAAGGTCACTGTCGAGAACACAGCAAAGCAGTGGAATACCACTATGGGGTGGAAGGACAGCTTCCGTCAGGTAGACCGACAGTCCTGTCACAGGCAGAGGAGTTTCCCCCTTTAACACACACACACACGGTCTGCCCCCCAGCCCTGCCTAAAACACGGCCTAGCCTACTGCAGAGCGCCTTCCAAAATTAATTAAGAGACTCCTTTAATCTAATTAGGCCCTGGCTGCATTCGGAGTCTGGGCCCCGAGCCGCCACACAGGGAATCAGCTAATTGAGCTGCACCCGTGGCTGCTTATATATTCATAATGGGCCAAACTGCGGCCATCTGTGGGCCCGGCAACTCACCGCAAGTAATGCGACCGGCGCAACCGAGCGTGCTGGCTTGAGTTACCATGTCGCCATGACGATGTCCCGTCTGCGCGTTAATTAGGGACACACACTGGCCGTACAGACCAGCCGTAAAACTCCTGCATGTGTAAAAGGCACACACTTTAATCACGCGGGGCAGGACGCTGCTGTGTTCGACGGCGGCCTGACATTAAAATCATGTTTAAGAACACAAAGCAGATGCAGCTTAACGAAATGTACTTTTAATTTTCAGTTTATTTCACAACAGTAACCTAAAGGCAGCTCATGAAACGAGGGTCCCGACGGCACGTGTGCCAAACAAAGAAGTTTATGTGGTAAAGATCAGTGTCGCTGTTGCAGAGGTGATCGCGCAGCCCCCCCCCCCCACACACAGCTGTTTCTGTGCTCTCTCGCCACCAGTAGATCTAATTACATCATTAAACCACCCACCGCAAAGTTTAATTCTGCACTCAGGCCTCTGCTGCCAAGGAGCATATCACAGGCGTTAAACCCCGCTAGGGTGGGAGGGGGGGAGCGGGCAGCTAGGAGGTTCTCCCGTTCAGTGGCCCAGGAGGAAGAGGACGATGTGAGCGAATGGATGCGGCCTGAGGAGCGCAAGACGAGGGGGGAAGCGGGACTGGGCCCTTCAGCTCAACTGGAAACGCAACGCTAATCCCCCCCCCCCTACCCATCAATCCCCCCCCAGGAACCCAACGCCACACCCCTGGCCCACATCTATCAGTCATCCAGTCGGAGGGTTCCAGTCACTCTCTTCCCCCTCTGACTGCCACGCTTAGCCCGCTCCCCGCCGGGTCGACACACACCCTTAGCGTGCCCCTGCGATCCCAGGCCTCTGCTCTGACCCCCCCCCCATACCTCCATCTGCACACCAGCGTTGACATGCTAACACGCACTAGCACATGATGCCGCTGAGGGGGTTGAGAGACCCACCAGAAAACAGATGAGTCTGCAGTGGAGCTCATGAGCCCCCCCCCCTCCGGCCACCACCCACTCGTCTCCTAGGGAACGAATGGATGGGTGTGGAGCAGTAACTTTGTTACTGATAAACTCAATCAGAGGTTTTAACCTGCAATGCACCAGCCCGGAGGGGGTGGGGCATTGATTTTCGACCTTTTGAAGGGAGCCACATCCTGCAACAGTGATGGGCGCCATCCAGAGGTGCAGAGGCACACGGCAGGAACGAAGGTGAGCTGCAGGGGGTACAGGAAGGGTAGGGCAGCAGTCCCAAAGGTACAGGCAGGGCAGGGCACCACGGCAGCCACAAGGACATACAGAGATCACGCCAGCCTCAGAAACACGTTGCAGACTTGGTCCTGCTGGTGGCGCTGGTGAGTCAGCCAGGCAACTAACATGGAATCCTTCTGGGTGACTGCATAGTCAAATGGGATGGGGGGGGGGGCATTTTGATGGGGAACAGCCAGTACAGCACACAGACATGGGGGGACAGGCTGGGGGCGAAGACATTGGCTATGTGGCCCCGGCCAACTCCCCAGGCCAGTCACGTGAACAATGGGAGGAGGGTCCAGGGTGTCCTGTATTTCCCCCCCCCCCCCACTTAATGACAGGCCCCTTATGAATGGGAGGTGCCAGATAATCAGCCTTCAGTTTTGCTTGAAGGCCAGAAGGGGCCCCCACTCTGTACAGGGCTCACAGGGGCCTGCAAGTAGTGACTGCGTTGAGCCTGGGTGGGGAGGGGACAGGACATGCTGGAGTGGCCTCCTTAAGGGGGCCATGAGCCCCACCTCCTCTTCTCACTCACCCCTCTCAGAGTGTGAGCCTACCTGGCCCTCAGAGCAAAGTGGTCAAACATGCCCCCCCCCCCCCCGCCCCATATTACCAATCGACGGTGGAACACTCCGGAAGTTAAGCCGCCGTGTGAATGACACACGCATACAGGATGCTACTGATTGCTGCACGTATCGCTTGTACGTCGCCCCCACATCCTCAATCACAATGCAATCAGGACAACTTTCTTCTGAACAAAGCAACGGTATAATTAGATCTGACAACCAAAAGTATCCAATTACACAATTGAATGTCTAATTAGCAGCATTATTCCCTGGAATTGGAGTAAAACGTGCTTACAGGGACAGGTGTGCCCCTCGCAGAGGCGAGCACGCAGACGCACAGCAGCAAAACGCCGCTTTCTGTCTGCATGGGAAAGGAACACACAGGCATGGGAGGGCGCGACTCAGACCGAAGAGGCCCAGTGTGCCAGTGACCTCATAAGCCAAGCCAACTTCCCCAGAAAGGGGGGGGGGGCAAGGTCCCCCCCCCGGTGTCTGAGAACAGGAGTCTGCCGTCCAGCTGGGCGACAGTGCGTGACCCAGTAATCCCACATGCCGATAAGACCTAGGAGTAAGACACAGAGGGAGCGGGGAGCAGGAAACAGTCGGTGTGGCCGCATGTGGACACCGGCGAAAGGAGGGCTCAGTGTCGCCCCCTTCAGGATGTGCAGCCATTCAGGTCGAGTTGCATACACAAAATAAGCAGTGAGAAGACTCTGTAATGAATGGAAATGCAGAGCAGCACCCCCCCCACCCCCCCAGAACCTCGAAGTACCTGAAGTTACGTGCGTAGCACCAACGGCGCTAACTAGCAGGGGGAGTTTATAAGAACGGCACTGCAGTGCAGCAGGCAGGCGAGAAGTGAAGAGGCCATACGGGCAGGAACTGAAGGAACAGAGCAGCACCAGGGTGATGAGGTGGGCGTCCGAGTCAAACAGAGAGAGGCTGAGTAACCTGCAGCAGAAAAAAGACTTTGTCAGCCGTCACCAAGCTTCCGTGACTCGGAGAGAGAGAGAGAGAGTGAAGAACCCATACACACCAAAGCCCAGGCTCAGCATCAAAGCGGTAATATGGTCTCATACGCAGGGCAAAGCCTGAGCCCAGGGGGGCGAGGCCTGTGTGGAGTGGCGGGTGGCCATCTTGAGATGCTGAGCCTGGGCTTTGGTGTGTATGGGTTCTTCACTCTCTCTCTCTCTCTCCGAGTCACGGAAGCTTGGTGACGGCTGACAAAGTCTTTTTTCTGCTGCAGGTTACTCAGCCTCTCTCTGTTTGACTCGGACGCCCACCTCATCACCCTGGTGCTGCTCTGTTCCTTCAGTTCCTGCCCGTATGGCCTCTTCACTTCTCGCCTGCCTGCTGCACTGCAGTGCCGTTCTTATAAACTCCCCCTGCTAGTTAGCACCATTAGTGCTACAGCTTCAGCTGCTTTGAGGTTCTTGGGCATGTTCTACATTTACGTATGACACAAAATCTTTTTTCTGCAGCACACCACACACGTGCCGCACACAGCCTTGGCCCACACCGCACACGTGCCGCACATAGCCTTGGCCCACGCCACGCCGCACACGTGCCGCACACAGCCTTGGCCCACGCCACGGCGCACACGTGCCGCACACAGCCTCGGCCCACGCCACGGCGCACACGTGCCGCACACAGCCTCGGCCCACGCCACGCCGCACACGTGCCGCACACAGCCTCGGCCCACGCCATGCCGCACACGTGCCGCACACAGCCTCGGCCCACGCCACGGCGCACACGTGCCGCACACAGCCTCGGCCCACGCCGCGCCGCACACGTGCCGCACACAGCCTTGGCCCACGTCACAGCACAGCTGGAGGCATTTTCCGTGAACAAAGAGCTTATTTATCAAAGAACACAGGTGAACTGGAATTTGATAAGTCCCAGAATGGAGAACAAAACCTCCATTCCAAAAATATACCAAGTGCTGGGTAAAGCGTGTTTATGCCGTCCTTTTGTGAGCGCAGGACACAGCAAAATATCCCTGCCTTTGAGACCAAGAGACGTGGGAAAACTGGATTTCATGTAATATCAAACAAAAGCCGGCCACACCTGGGACGGGAGTCCCCAGTTTGGGGCCAAACAGCAGCTGTTTCAGGTGTGATCAAGCCCCATGAGGAAGTTTGAAACCTAGACACATCAGGTGATGCCATGGGGGGAGTGACAGCTGGAGGGGGCAGCAGAAAGAAGGGGGGGGGCCAGCAGAAAGAAGGGGGGGGGGGTGACGGGCAGTTCCCAGCACAGAACCCCGAGCATAATCTCCAAAACAGCAGGAGTATCAGCAAATACAAGAGAGCTACAGGCTGCCTTCTGCTCCCCAGGACCCTACCTGTGCCCACGGCCGCATTCATGAGCAAACGGCCCGGCACTCTCACCCGACGATCACACCCAGCGGTCTCCATGGGCATTCTTTAGACGACACTCAGACATCAAGAAAAGTCCAACTTCTTTCTCAAAATGAGAGTGCGGTCAGACAAACACTGCACACTGCCCTTGTACTAGACAGACAGTTGCAAAGAAAAAACAAAAACAAAAAACACAAAACTGCTGAAATGTTAAACCGCCACCCAGCCCAACATCTTCCAGTCAGAGCGACATTTGCGCTTTTCGAACGTGATCACACCACCTCCGGTGCCAGGAATGACTGTGTTCCGCTCAGGTCAGGCTAACCGTCATTCTCGCTGCCCGCTCAACCCGCCCGCCCGCTCACACGCCCGCCAGCCGACTACCTACCAATAAACATTAGCTGATATACCGCTGCTCTATAAATTGTACCATTCCGCAAATGAAGGCACCATTCAGCCAGACAGGACGGCTCTTCTCTGAATCCCCTGCATAAAAACCCAAAGGAATCCGCCTGCAGCTACACCATCGGGCACATTTTCGGTGAAGAAAGTGAAGCACTTACTATGTGCTTGAAGGTGTGGAGAGAGAAGGGCATCTTAAGGGGAGTCCTGCACGGCTGGGCTTCTGTTACCATATTACAGGAACGTTCTCACCCTGTCAGCAGCTCGGGTTTAAAGCCACACAGTGGATCTTTGTGCAGACAAAATGGGAGTCACTATGTTATATGTACACCCCCCCCCCTCCCCAAGGCTATAGGGTATTGACAAGGACTGAGAGTTATTCTCATGAAAAGGAAAGGGTCTAAGGCACAGCCGCTGGACAAGCTTTATTGTAGGGGGGAGGGGGGCTACTTCTAAGCAGTAATTCCCCGTTTGCGTCCAGTGCACAGTGCAAAAGTAAAGAGTCTGAATGCAAAGCGGCAGAGGGTTTAAGATGGGGGGGGGGGGCGTTTGAGGCAAACATGGCGTGTTTACCTTGATGTTTCTGTTAATCAGTGAGTCAGATTCAAGACAGCTCAAAAATGGGGAAAAAAAGATGAGAGCACACACCACAGCCTAGTGCAGGCCAGAGCGTTTCTTTGATTAGTCAGCGACGGAGGGGAGCAGCTCATCCCCCAAAGCACAGAGTAATAAAGGCCTGCCTGCCTACCCTTCTGTCCCTCAGTCCATCCCCCTGCCCGCCTGTCCCTCACTGCCCGCCCGTCCTTCCGTCCCCCAGTCCATCCCCCAGTGCCCGCCTGTCCTCCACTGCCTGCCCGTTCCCCAGTCTATCCCCCTGCCCATCCATCAGTCAGTAAATGCAACCGTGGACTCGGGCCAGTGCCTCACAGCCACCAGCCAACAAGAAACTTAATTTACTATCTCTTACATTTAAACACCCCAATCCAAACATTCAGTGTATGCTTTGAAAATGTTTCACTCAAGACCTTACAAAACCACAAGTTTCCCTTTAACAATAGAAATGAGCGACTGGTTTATTCAGAGGAATGAGGCACAGGAGTGGATGTATATAAAGTTGATAAAAGCATCATGAGGGTGCGCAACACAGCCCCCCCCTCTCCCCCCTCCCCACACCCACAGGGGGGGGGGTGTGGGTGGTGGGGTGGGTGGGGGGGGGGGGGGGGGGGGGGGGTCGCACTCCTCTCCAGGGGTCATTACACTCCCCAGCCATTGTCCCCCTTCCCCAGTGTCAAACACCAAAAACCCCGACAGATTTCGCTTTCTCCTGAAAACCTGCAGGACGGACCAGGAGAGAAGCGACTGTAAGCCCATCAGGTCGTGTAGGAGCCCTTTGTCTTCGCTAACAGGAGCAAATAAACAAAAGACGGACGGGGGATCAAAGCGGATTATACGGGCCAGTTCCACCAGCGCAGCGCCGCCGCGAAGGCCGACAGAGCCGCCGGACGCGGTGTACCCGTGAACCGAAACACCGCGTTATTAACACGCCGCCGGCCTTTGTGACAAGAAAGAATGTAACCCGTAAAAGAGACGGCGACTGCGCAGGCACCGCAGCTGGCGCAAACACCGCAGTCGAATCAGGCAGATCGGCCAGAGCAGACACTGCAGCCGATAACGCAGACCGAGTAATCATAGCCGTCCTGTTCTCAGTTCATCCTCCAGAAAATAAACTTGATATTAATACCAAATAAACAGTACTTCCCTAAAACAAGTAGGAACCGAGCGTCCGTGCCAACGCGACCCCGGATAAGCGACGCCGGCTGCGTGCGGCGAGCCGCAGTTGCAGCCCTAATGGAGCCTTTTAAATTTTAAAAAGCTACGAGCACTGCACGTCCAGCCGGCGCACGGAGAGCCGAAAACTGGTGTATTTAAACCCAAAAAGCGATGAGCCAAACTTTACAAGCGTAAAAACACACAGCGTCCCCCCTAGCTCGCCTCCCCCGGCCCCCAGCTACTTACCCACTTGTAAGACGTTTTCCACACATCCCGTCTCCAGAAGCCGGATCCCCCTGCGGAAAGGCAGTCCCTCCCCAGCGGCTCCGGCCGCCGCGGACACCCCGCCGGGGGCGGCCCCAGACCCAGCCGGAACGCTGGCGCCCGTCACCGGGCCGTCTTCACTGGCTCCGCGGCACTGAAACGACGAGTACATGCAGATCTCCCTCTCGCTCCGTGGGAAGGACCAGTAGACGATGCGGCGCTGCACAGGCTCCGGGATCCGCTCGAAGCGCTCCTCCACCCGCTCAAAGGCCCACTTCTCCGCTACGGCCTTGGCGGCGCAGTCCAATAGCGACTCCGGGCACCGGAGCCGGCAGTTCGGGAAGCCGGGCCCCGACCCTGGTCCCGGGCCCCGCGGAGGCGGGCGCAGACACGGCCGCTTGCTGGCTGGGACCGGCGACGAGCGGCGCGGCGGCTGAGGCGGTATCTCTCCGCGTCCCTCCGCCATGGCTAGCAGATTAACACTGAGAGCAGGAGCCGAGGCTGGGAAAGGCGGCGGCGGCGGCAGAGGGGGGGCAGCGCGTGCGTCAGCGCCGCTGCGAGCGCGCCGCATTCCTGTGACCCCCCCGCTCCCGAGCGCGCGGAGAAAATGCAAAGGGGGGCTAAAGTGTGCCGGGCTAGATGCGCACCCCCACTCGACGGCGGAGACGCAGTAAACCGGACGGACCGCGGCGGCACCGGGTGATAAGGAAGGGGATCGCTGTGACACCCTATCACAACATAATAATAATAATAATAATAATAATAATAATAATAATAATTATTATTATTATTATTATTATAATCATTCTAGTTCTTATTCTTCTTATTATTATTAATAATAATAATAATAGGAAGAATACATAATTGCTAATTGGAGAGCGGCACTGATAATTGTTCTTGTCAGTTTATTATTATTATTATTAAATTATTGTTGATAGTAATGATAATAATAATGCACGTAGAAATGTATTAACCTTGGCTTAACGTCATGATGTGCAGACACAGCGGGTCATTTACAGTAACTGAGACGAGAAGGAAGCGGGCTGATGACCAGCTAGTCTGCGCATAATCGCGACATTTCCCCTTCATATGTACTTCTTTAATGCTGCCCACACGCCACCGGCGGTCTGCAAATGCTCTAAACAGCTGAGTGTTTACAAAGCAGCGAATACACATAGGCGCAATACGCAGCGCAGCCGGAATGATCGTCGCCTTCGTGGAGTGTCCGCTTCCTTTCACATGCACGCTCTAATGACGCTTCGGTGCTACTTAGTGAATCTCAGTCTCCCGTCACCCTTCATGCCAGACGTATTGCATATATATGCGCCGGTGAGTGTAATCTTATAAATAAAGGTAACTCGATAAAAAAATAGATGTATTATTACTTAAGTGTATTTTCAATTAGTCCAAAACCTTACAATGGAAAAAAAATGAGCCACAATCATAAACTGACCTCACCAAACACAAGCCCATTATAGCGTTTGGGACAAGCCAGCCGGAAGTGCAGCCCTGATTTTGTGGACATTAATACTATTACACTGAGGTTTATAATGTAACATTATCATTGTGCCAGCATTGCCAAGGTTCCCATTCCGTGATGACTGTACTAAATGTGTCTTTACTCACACTATTGTGTTCTCACTTCACAGTCATGGAAAATGTATGATGGTTTGATATTTACAATTGGGTGTATCAATATTTTCTTTGTCCATCATGTCCGCTGTACCTTGGGCATGAATACGTCTTGCTTCTGCGCTGATGATGTTCAGGAGGATATTCTGTCACTGTCAGAGTGACCCAGAGGGAAACCAGGGAATTGAAGGGAAATAGCCTGAAGCACATTAATAAAAGCACAATAACTGTGAATGGAATATAGCTTAGCACCAGACTGAAACATGGTTTATCACAATGAACCTGAATGAAAAACAATCTAGCACAGTGACACTGAAACATATTTTAGCACAGTGAACCAGACTGAAGCACAATTTATCAGTGAATCAGACAGAAAAACGGTTTATCACAGTGAACCAGATTGAAGCGCAGCTCATCACAGTGAACCATACTGAACCACGGTTTATTACAGTGAACCAGACTGAAGTCATCACAGTAAACAAGACTGAAGCGCAGCTCATCACAGTAAACCAGACTAAAGCATGGTTCATCACAATGAACCAAATTGAAGCATGGTTCATGACAGTGAACCAGACTGAAGCATGGTTCATCACAGTGGACCAGACTGAAGCACAAGTAATCATAGCGCACTAGACTAAAGCACGGTTCATCACCGTGAACCAGACTGAAACACAGTTCATCACAGTGAACCAGACAGAAGCATGAGTCATCGCAATAAACCAGACTGAATCATGAGTCATCACAATGAACCTGAATGAAAAACAATCTAGCACAGTGACACTGAAACATATTTTAGCACAGTGAACCAGACTGAAGCACAATTTATCAGTGAATCAGACAGAAAAACGGTTTATCACAGTGAACCAGATTGAAGCGCAGCTCATCACAGTGAACCATACTGAACCACGGTTTATTACAGTGAACCAGACTGAAGTCATCACAGTAAACAAGACTGAAGCGCAGCTCATCACAGTAAACCAGACTAAAGCATGGTTCATCACAGTAAACCAGACTAAAGCATGGTTCATCACAATGAACCAAACTGAAGCACAGTTCATCACAGTGAACCAGACTGAAGCACGCTTCATCACAGTGAACCAGACTGAAGCACAGCTCATCACAGTCAGCCAGACTGAAGTACGAGTCATCACAATCAACCAGGCTAAAGGGGCCATGGTGGTGCAGGAGGTAGTACTACTGTTTGGCAACCAGAGGGTTGCAGGTTTGAGCCCTGGGTCCTCCTGTCCCCATCAAAGGGTCCTTGAGCAAGACACTGAACCCCAAATTGCTCCCAGTGAGCTGGTAGGCACCTTGCATGGTAGCCCCTGCCACCGATGGGTGAATGTGAGGCATAGTTTAAAGTGCTTTGGTTAAAAGCACTATATAAATGCAGTCCATTTACCATTTAAAGCACACTTCATCCCAGTCAACCAAACTGAAGCATTGAACATCACAGTGAAGCACAGCTTAGCGCAGAGCCGCCACAGCCTGTATTTTCATTGCTTAAATGTCTGTATCAATGCCTAGTGGTATAGTGCTATAGTGGGACTAGCTAATAAAAGTGGCGATTTCATACAATAGGTACGAAGTGACTCAGGATCACTGTCAGAAACACAATCTTTCTACACCAAGAAAAGAGCAGACATGGTTTCACCGATATCACATGACACCCCTGACTAACCCACGGAAATTGAATGTCAGCTGCCAGGGTGATTTTGTGGGCTGCATGAACTATATGTGAAGTTCCCACTGATGGATACTGAGGGACTGTCACCCAAGCCCACTGGTTCTCTGGTCTGCTGAGGCTGACCGGTGTTTGTTTGCTCTACTTTACATTCTCATGAATAATTAATACCTTGCAGCTTTTTTAGACCCAGTGAAGGCAGAGGCTGGATTTCAGAGGAGTGGCCATTCACAGAGCTTGGTTCCCCAACTGATACCTCACAAGGTTCACCCATGGAAACAAAATAGCTCATTCCTGACAGATCAGTCAGCCTGCCTGTCAAGATGCCTGGAGTGTCCTCCTACTGGTAAGTAGAGTGAACTGCAGCATTCTCTTTGTAGTTTGTCACAATCAGACTAATTTCTAAATGAGCAAAATTTAAAGTTTGCTAGATCTGGATGACACCTGTATGAGCAGGACAGAAAGACACAATCAGCTTTGTTTGCATGTTCTGCAAATTGTCATGAGTCAGAAACCAACATTTACAGTTTCTTGACATTGTTCTTTTGGTCTGTTTTTGTCTCCTGCTACTTACAGTGACAAATGTTTTAACTAGTATTTACAGTGTCCTCAGCATCACAGGTTACACTGTCCTCAATATCACAGGTTACACTGTCCTCAGTATCACAGGTTACACTGTCCTCAGCATCACAGGTTACACTGTCTTCAGTATCACAGGTTACACTGTCCTCAGTATCACAGGTTACACTGTCCTCAGTATCACAGTTTACACTGTCCTCAGTATCACAGTTTACACTGTCCTCAGTATCTCAGGTTACACTGTCCTCAGCATCACAGGTTACACTGTCTTCAGTATCAAAGGTTACACTGTCCTCAGCATCACAGGTTACACTGTCCTCAGCATCACAGGTTACACTGTCCTCAGTATCACAGGTTACACTGTCCTCAGTATCACAGGTTACACTGTCCTCAGTATCACAGGTTACACTGTCCTCAGCATCAC
>JAABNY020000043.1:656502-675739 GCA_015164015.2 Brevimyrus niger | reverse complement strand
GGGTGTGGGTGTGGGGAGGGGGGGGGCTCTGTGTTAGGGAGAAGCTGGAGTACTAAGTAGGAGTCATTGCACTGGGGAGAAGCTTCTGCACTGGTGGGGACCTGGTACACTGGGAAGGAGCCACTGTACTGGGGAGGACCCAGTGTATTGGGGAAGAGCCACCGTACTGGGGAGGATTCACCACGCTAAGGAAGAGCCGGAGTGTGGGGGAAATGTGGTGCACTGGGGAGGGGCACACAGTGGACCGGGCCACGGAGGGGTCTGTGCATATACAACATTTCTGTCTTTGAGGTCTATGTGATTGTCCTTCAGCATGGGGTGTGACTGGAAGGGTGCTACGGGCAGAGACAGCCTCATCCTGCCAGCAGAGCGCATCAATCGCATCAGTAAAGCATGCAGCTCAGCGCTCAGGGGACCAGCGACTGCTCACGCCTGCGTCTCACACACCTGAGTTGCGCACGCTCAAATCGCAGCCAGCTTCTTCCTGGAACGATACTCGGCATTGGGAAACGAGCCCAAGACCTACAGGGCACCTCAGCTACCTCCACTCCCTGCCTTTCCAGAACATTCCAGGGCTGAACAATGCTCCGCCATTGTCCTGTGCAGGCAGAACTAGCTGTGTTGCCACTAGCCCCCTGGCCCAGTGTCTAAGAATGTTCCAGAGCCTTGAGGTGCAGAGGCTATTGGCAGCAAGCTCCCGCGCTTGGGGGACAGAGCCGGGGGAGGGTCGGATGGTGGCGGGCTTGCCGTGTGACGTGGACTTCTGTGTGGGCATGTGGCCACTCAGCGGCGCGGCAGATGGCGGCCCGGACAATGTAGGTATTGAGTGAACACCCAGCTCTACCTGTAGGGCCTGATCTTTATCACAAAGGCTCTGGAGAAGCCCCTCCCCCTCATTCAGACCTCACAACCAATCAGGAGTGCCTCCGGTGGCTGGCTTAGCCTGTCACAGCCTGAGTCAGAGTTTCGCAGAAAGGGAGGCTGACTCCCCCGCACCAGAAGGGGGAATTATCTGCCTCTTTTGTCTCAGAGCGCTGCCATGCTTGGCTGAGCACTGGCATAGTGCTCGTTGTCATTCATGGCTGCTGCGGGCTGCTCTGCCTTACAGAGAAACAGGTTTTTACATATCTCCCAGTGTGTGTGTGCCTCATGGAAGGCTCCTGAAAGGGGCCTATTGTTGTGTGTGGGTGAGGGCAGCTCTTCTTCCCAACCTGCTATCCCATTTCAGCGCCACTGTGCTCCCACACGGCCGAACGCCACATCTGATTGTTGTTGTTACAATACGACAATGTCCCTGGCTGCAGCCTCCAGCTTTCATCGCTTAGCAACGGCACAACAGCCACCACAAAGAGGTGAGCCCCAGCTAAGAGGCTCTGCGCACAGTCACTATGCACGGCCCTGCGGGCTGATCTGGGACCAGCCCTAACCCCACTTCCTGCAGTCTGGGCACAAAAAGCCCACTGAGTGCCTGGAATGCTAGCGCAGGGACACTGGGGACAAGGGACCGCTGGTGCTATGCTCCTCATGGCCTTGTGCCTGAGTCACATGGTGACAGGCACACACAGGCAAACACTCAAAGATTTACTGACTCTAGTGTAATGGACCCTGAATTAAATTAAATTTCATAATTTCACGTTTTCCGGGACATGATACTTGTTTTAACACATACCTAAAGTAGATGGCATAGTGGGGAAGGAGCAGGACTTGGGCCGGGCCAGGAGAGGCTCAGCAGATGTGACCCGGAGCTCATTGTCTGAATGTGTCTGCCTGTGTCCTTGGCTGCAGTCTGAATAGAAAAATGACATAAATCACCCAGGAAACACAAGTGATATTTACGTAACCCTGGGCAGGAACTTAGACCCCCTATCAGACCCATAGGGTGTGACGGCTGAGAGGGCAGACCCCCCCTAACAGACCCCCAAAGACTGATGGTCGAGGTGATAGACCCCTCTAAAAGACCCCCAGGGACTGATGGTCAAAGTGGTAGACCCCCCTAACAGGCCCAAAGGAATTGGTGGCAGAGAGGGTGACCCCCCCCCCCCCCTCAACAAACCTCAGGGACTGCCGGCCAAAGGAGTAGACTCTCTTACAGACCTCAGGAACTTATGGCTGAAGGGGTAGACCCTAGGGCAGAAAGGTCAGGGGTTTTGACCCTCTATCAGACCGCAGCATGTGACGGCCGAGGGGGTAGACCTCTCTAACATACCCCCAGGGACTGCTGGCCAAGAGCGTAAATTCAGCAGACCCCCAGGGACTGCCAGCTGAGAAGGTAGACACCCACACCCAACAGACCCCCTGGTCACCAGTCGAGGCAGTAGACCCCCATAACAATCCCCCAGGGACTGACAGTCAGGGCAGTAAACCCCTCTAACAGACCCCCACAAACTGATGGCTCCCCATGTGTACTGAGCACACAGGAGATTCCAGGCAGGTGTGGAGTCCCCTGACGTTTCTCATCTTTTGCACAGGTAGGGTGACAAGAGCCCCCTATACCAGCCCCATCCTCTCTGCTCCCTGTGGTCCATTGTGACTGCCCTGCTTCCTGCTTCCTCTGTACCCGCAGTAGTACAAGGGTCAGCTCTGTTCTCATCTCTTATTTATTGGGGTTCTATACAACTAGGATGTTCTGTTTAGATGGTGCTTCTGGTGACACACCATAAAATAGAGACCCCTAACACCAAAGAGCAGAGAAGTGAGATCATTGTGAATGAAGGAGGAACCTGGCCCCCGTTCCTGTTGGGGGTTCTGGGTACTGTAGGTCCTCCTGGCTGTTCCTGTTGGGGGTTCTGGGTACTGTGCGTCCTCCTGGCCGTTCCTTTAGGGGGTCCTGGGTACTGTAGGGTCCTCCTGGCTGTTTCTGTGGGAGGCTATGGGTACTATAGGTCCTCCTGGTTGTTCCCATGGGGGGTTCTGGGTACTGTAGGTCCTCCTAGCTGTTCTTGTTGGGAGTTCTGGGTACTGTATGTCCTCCTGGCTGTTCTTGTGGTGGGTTCTAGGTACTGTAGGTCCTTCTGGCTGTTCCTGTTGGGGGTTCTGGGTACTGCATGTCCTCCTGGTTGTTCCTTTGGGGGGTCCTGGGTACTGTAGGTCCTCCTGGCAGTTCCTGTGGGAGGCTATGGGTACTATAGGTCCTCCTGGTTCTTCCCATTGGGAGTTCTGGGTACTGCACGTCCTCCTGGCTATTATTGTGGGGGGTTTTGGGTACTGTGCGTCCTCCTGGCTGTTCCTTTGGGGGGTCCTGGGTACTGTAGGGTCCTCCTGGCTGTTCCCATGGGGTGTTATGGGTACTGTAGGTCCTCCTGGCTGTTCCCATGGGGTGTTATGGGTACTGTAGGTACTCCAGTGTGCCTTCTGAGTTTTTGCTGTGATGGCTGGCAGACACCTAGGACTCCGCAGCTTCCCCTCCACTCCAGTAACTCCTGATCTAAATAGCCTTCCTATTATGTTAACAGCCTGATGACAGATATTTTAGGTTCCGTGTTTCTCCTTAAAACACGTCCCAGTTTCCTGCGACCAGAGGAAGAGCAACTCTGTCCACTGTTTCATTAAATCACCTTGCTGACAGCTCTCTCTGTCTGCCCTGACTCACTCTCGTTCACGTGGTCCATCCAGGAATTCCCCTCTTTTCCCTGCCCACTCTCCCAGGTCAGCAGGTACACGAGGGTCACTAATTTCTTTGACTGTGAGGCTCCTCAGGATTAAAGGTGAATGTTCCTCAGTCAGCTTCTGCTTCAACTTGCCTGTAAACATATGTATGGAAACTTGAAGCTGCTTAACTGTTTAAAATCAAAACGCAGTGCTGGTTAGGAAACTTTCTCCCAAGTTTGGCAGGCTATGCCTGGCCTTATGCTGCTGATGATTGCCTGTCCTTCTTGGGCGTGAGGTTGCAGTAATGGACCCTACAGGGACAGTAGGAGAATCTACGCCAATGTGGACCTTTGAACGACATAACTGTCCTCTTCCTGAACTTAGCTTTCTAGGCCTGTCTATTCAGAAACAGGGACGATGTGAAAGAGCTCAACGCTGCAGAATGGAGAGAAACAGCTTCATCTTTAGCCTGCATTGTTCCCACATCATCTATGATGATATCAGCTGAAAACAGGGCATCAATTTTCTCCACTTTGAAAGAAACTATTCTTTGAGCGAATTCACTCATACCGAGCCAGCGAGTCCCTTAGCCGAGACACTGTGAGCTGAAGGCGTCAGCACCACTCAAATGAAGCCTATTCATCCCGACAGCAGGTGCTACCAGAAAGTAAACCCTGACAGCGTCACCCATAAGCATTTTACCCATAAGGCTTTGCTGACAAGGAGCCAAGATTAGCAGAAGCACTGAGGTGAGGACCATGGGCCCCGTGCAAGCAGCCGCTCTTCTCCTTGGAAAGAAGCCCTCCAGTGTGCTTAACGTTGTGGAATCAGACCGAAATCAATTATCATAAATCAAAGGGGGGCCGGAATGGGGGTAAACTGCCCTCCCGCCCCCCCCATCACTTAATGGAATGAGAGATAGGCGCGCAGCGCTCCCCCAGAGAGAGTAACATGCCCCGTCCCCCAGGGAGGGTGAAGCGGGAGATAAGAGGGTGAGTCTGCGTGAGCCGGGTGCGTTTGTGCGGAGCCGCCGCACACCCGAGCCAACAGCCAGCCTCACACCAAGACGACGTCGTCAGAGACGTGGGGAAAAACGCTCTTGGTGCCGGGTGAACTGCATAAGGGGACAACGGTGAACCACTGGCTCGTGTGGCATTACACTGGTGAAGCGGCTCGCGTGCCGAGGGAACAAAACATCGCGGCATCCCAGCGCATGTTCTGCGGGAAGCGGCGGGTAGCTAGGAGGTGATTTCACATCTTCCTCCTAACGTGAGAGACGAGTGAACTTCTGGCTGAGGTCAAGAGGGACCCCCGAGAGAGATCAGCGAGGATGCTATCGCGCTAATGCGCCCGGTACACCCACGGCCGGGAGGCGCATGCAGCAGGACCCTCTGCGATATAAGAGCACAGCAGTGATCTGTCTTTATCCGCCGAGGAAAATAAATGAGCCGGCTGTAATGTAATCTGTGAAATCTATAGGTGTGAGGCAGCGCTGGGAGTGGAGAGCGAGGGCTGCACGGCGCAGGGTCTGCATCAAGGGCACGCTTTAGCTTCCTTACCGCTGACAGCGAAGCACTGCATTTCTGCGGGCGGGAGTAGGTCAGAAAGCCACGGGGGCGTCTCCCACAAACAGGCTGACGGTCAGCCGGCTGCTGATTGGTCCTCAAGGAGAGCACGCCGCAGCGCCTCCCGCTGGTTTATGGCGAGGCTGCCCTTCGCATACTGTTGCACAGGCACCGGGACCCCGAGGGCTCTTCGGACCTCAGGTGCCAGCCCGGTGGGGGACCGATAGGGGTAGACCAAATGGGGGTGGGACACCACCTGAAGTTTCATGCACCGCAACCCAGACATGTTAGGGTATGGGCCAGTGAGAGTATGGAGCACCTTGACAGGTGTGGACCCCCACCTCAATCAGCTAGTGAGGCTTCACACTATCCTGACGCGATGCAGATCCTTACCTTTCTGCTCTCTTTTGGACTGCAAACTACCCACCAGCTACTTAACACCGGCCCTCTGCAATGGCTCTGTAACTAGTCACTGAGGTTACATGTCAAAAACTGTTTTTTTGATAGTTTGTTGGTCCCTCCCTCAGTGGCTAGCCGTCTAATTCATAAAGGTGACAAAGAAAGGGGAGAGTGATTGAGCGAGGAAGGTGGCGCAGACAAAAAGCGGTTTGGGATGTAGCTTGAGACGGTATGAAGAGTTGCAGCAGCAGGATCCCAGAATGCTGGTGTTGATTGTGTTTTCTCATGAGATGAGATCTCAGCACAGCAACATAAGAATGTTGGGGAGTGATGTCATGGCCAGCTGGCCCACGCCTGCCCCACTTGTTGCCCTTTGACCTCAGTGTGCGTCTGCTGGGCTGTACTGTACAGTAGAAAGAACCCTATGAAATGGGTTATTCAGCAAAGAGGTCATTATTTCCCAGGCAGTCAATGAGGTAAGAGTCAGGCACAAAGCTGCCTCCACCCCCCCAGAATGACTCACATCTTCCCAGCCAAGGCCCCCCTGCATTGGGCGGGGTTTCAGGCTGGGCCAATGTGCCCTCCAGCCCCCCCCAGGAAGTGTTGCTCCTGCTCTCAGAGCTTTGAGAGGCCCCCACTCCCTAGGGGCAGCGATGGGGTGTGTGGGTTTCCCTTCCCAGCTGAAATTTGCTTGTTACCCCCACGGGTGTAGCAGTATGGAAGAGTCTGGTGCCCCCCCCCCCCCTCCTCCCCCCCTGAACCTGCTGCCGTGATGTGACCTGGACCAATGTGCCCTGGCGCTGGCGAGTTTCTCCAGAGGTCAGGTCCAGTCCAGGTCTGCCTGGCAACAGCAGCAGCAGATTTGATTGGACGGGCCAACCGGGTTATGATTGGAGGGACTAACCAGGTTATCTTTGGATGGGCTATCCGGGTTATCATTATGATACACTCCCACACGACATCTCCCATCTCCACACACTGTCCCTGGTCTCCCACATGCCTCCGCTCTTTGGGATGCCTTCTAGTATGCGGCCTCTCCTCAGGCTAACCATGGGCGTCTTCGCCTTCATTCTGGTTCCTCCCACCCTGCTCGCGCCCCGCATCCCCCTCTCCTTTCTCACTCCAGGGTGAACTTGCCAGCTCTCCTGCTGCTGCTCAGATATTAAACCAAATCAGCCGTGAAATAGGCTCCTTCCTCTGTCCTTAATCTTGCTGTCGGGTCTCATTCCCGTCCACGTCAGGAGTGTACTCACCAGTGTGCTGCCAGTGCGTCTCTGCTGCGCTCCCTCCCCAGGCCTGTGCTGCCACATCTGGAAGCAACATCCTGATCCACTGCTGAAACCTGGGGGCCCTGGAAGGAGAGAGTGAAGGTGGAGATCAGCTCTGGAAGGAGAGCAGGGAGGTGGAGATCAGCTCTGGAAGGAGAGCAGAGAGGTGGAGATCAGCTCTGGCTGGAGAGAGTGAAGGTGGAGATCAGCTCTGGAAGGACAGAGTGAAGGTGGAGATCAGCTCTGGCCAGGGAGCAGGGAGGTGGAGATCAGCTCTGGCCAGGGAGCAGGGAGGTGGAGATCAGCTCTGGCTGGAGAGAGTGAAGGTGGAGATCAGCTCTGGCCAGGGAGCAGGGAGGTGAAGATCAGCTCTGGAAGGAGAGCAGGGAGGTGGAGATCAGCTCTGGAAGGAGAGCATGGAGGAGCTCTCCTGCCAGCTTCCTGCTCCCCTTTCCTGCTCCCTGGTGTCCCTCTTTGCTGGATTCCCTCCCTATGTCCCCACAGCCCCCTGAAAAGCCGTAATGAAACACAGGGCCAGGTGTGGCTCGTCTGTGGCCTGGGATGTCCTTTCTTTGATTTTGTGCTGCTGCAGTGTGAATAAACTGCTTTATGGCAGGAGCAACATCAGCACGAGAGCAGAGACGACGTCGTGTCCGGACTACGCTCATGCATCTAGCTCCCCCCAACGCTTGGCCCTGCTCCCCACATGCCTCTTGTTGTCAGTGTCTGCAGTGGTGTCTCTGAATTGTATTTGCATAATATCTGAATTAATCTGAATTAATAAGTAGCAAAGTATGATTTGCCTCCTGTCAGCATGTCCAGGATTGGAGGAGAGCGGTGCCTTACAGCGCTGGGTTTCTTTGGTGTCCCCTGCTGGTCCTGGCAGGTGTACATTCTGTTGGGGATCTTACTCAGTGTGATGTCTACATTTCCATCATTTAAATGGAAGAATCTAACAGGAACAAAGTCATTCAAGCCCAATTAATTAAGAGTTAAACTGGAAGTAAAACAAAAGCAGCACGACCAGGAATCACGCTGGGATCAGAACCCTGTCCTCCCCCAGCCCAGCAGAATGCAGAACCGCATTACCTATATGCATGCCCCCCCACCCGGCAGAACCGCATTACCTGTAAGCACAATCCCACAGAGCCCCGCGGCCTGTTACATCCAAGTGGGCTGCTCCTTTGTGCTGCTCATTGCTTTTTTCTAAAGGGGCATCATCTCGACAGGCCCTACAGGTCTCCACTGCAAATTTAGCAAAGAGAAAAGGCTATTTTATGTGCTTCCCTGCTAATTGTGCTCATTCTGCGAGCAGAAAGGATTCCTCATAGTCAGGGCCTGCGCGTCCTTTTCTGACACGCATAAACGCAGACAATGCTCACGATTAACACGGCAGTAACCACATAAGCACTCATTTCACCCTGCTTTCTCCTCTCCCTATTTCTGAGACAAGAGAACTTTCTGGCAATTACCATTCTGTTACCATGGTTATTACGGATAATTCCAGGTTATTTATTCACCAAGTGCCAATCACGCGTGGCTTCACCCGTTCATTATCTCAGCCCTGCCATTTTCTGCAGTCGGCGGTGATTTATCCTGCATGATTGTAATCATGATTTGGTCGACAGCATGGCACAGTCGTGTTTGGCCGGGCTCACCACCGCCGCACGGGCGCCCTGCTGGACACGGCCTGGCTGGCCGTTGCCGGGTGGGATGGGGAGACCTCCATGGCAACACAATCCGGAGGGAGGTGGTGGGGCTAATGTCATGAAACCATTTTTGGGCTCGTGGTCTGTCCGCATGCCTGACTCGAGCCAATCAGGACGGATCCAGGTAAGGCAAAGGTGCATTGTTGGGATACAGGCTGCGGGGGAGGAACGCCGTCTCAGTCATGCTGCGTGTGGATAGCTTTTGCTGGCGTCTGGAAAATGAATTCTTAGGATGTTTACTTTTTTTCTGTCTAATTAATTAACCCCTTAATTAGGGCAGGCTTTTCTGGAAATGACGTGGTTCATTAAGTTCCAGCATTGGCCAGATGCCATGGATATGATAGACTTTGGCTCCCTGGTTCAGCATCAGGAAGGCTTCAGTTCAGTGGCTGGATACCGGTTGTGTGTGTGTGTGTGTGTGTGTGTGTGTGTGTGTGTGAGAAATGTGTACATTACATTGTGGGGACCAACTATCTCCATAACGTGATAAAAACCTGTTGTTGTGATATGATAGGGACCTATTTTTTCAGTCCCCACAAGGCAGAATTGAAATTTGTGATTACAATCAAGCAAGTAAAAATGCCAAAAATCTTATACGTTGTTTGGTTACTTACGGTGTGTGGGGTAAAGTTGGGATTAGGGTTTCCCCTCGCTCACTCACAATGCCCCCCTCTTTTGAAGGCCACTTAGTGTGCATGGCCGAAAGCCCTCGCACCTCCCCGCCTGTGCCGCGTCCACCCTCCTCATGACTCCATGTCTGTGAGGACACCCTGTGTCCTGTGTGCCGCTACAGGAGGCCCCGGGACGCTATAAAGGCCCCTGCTTCCTCTTAGATATGACTAAAGCTCCTTGAGGGACCAGGATCTCACCCCCCCCCCACCCAGCATGCAGGCGATGATCTGAAATAACGACCCAGTGAGGAAGTGGACATGTCTGTAAGAGATAAAGGGAATCCTGACCAGCTATGGGCTGGGGAGGTCAGAGATCACATCTGAAGGGGGGCAGTCAGTGCAGCGGGGTGGGGGCGCATGGCACAGGCACCATTAATCATCGCTCAGGCCAAACTGGGAACAATGGACAGCGGGGCGTGGCCTCAGGAAGGAAACCTGGGAAAAGCGGCTAATGGTCATTTGATGACTGACTAAGAGCTACGGCAATGCAGGGGGAGACCCAGAGCCCTTAGCGGGGATCCTTATTTCTGCAGGGGGGAGACCCAGAGCCCTTAGCGGGGATCCTTATTTCTGCAGGGGGAGACCAGGCATGTTGTCGGCATGTAAAAACCCCATTTGCAAGATGGCAAGTTGACCTGACAAAGGATGGCGGAATCACTATGGAAAATGGCTTCCCTAAGAAAACACTAGTGTGCCATTAAAGTCCTAACTGGCCTGTAATGAGTTCTGGGGGCGTACTACCCTAGACCACTCAGCAAGGGTGGCGGAGGGGAGATAGCAGGCTGTTTATTTATCATGAAGCCCCCCCCAGGAAGCCCCCACTTTAATCAGCCACTGGCCTTACTTCCCCTTCCTGTGCCTTTGACCTGGAAGTGCTAAACACAGAATGTAAACAATTGTCAGACAGTGTTCCCTGGGCAACTGGCTTCCAATGCCCCTAGCTTTCCCCCCCCCCCCACCACCAACACTTAGATGCTACAAATCTTACACGTTTTGGTTGTGTATATGATTCTGCTGGTAATGTGCTGTTAAATATGAAGGCATATAGCCGGGCCTATAAAACCTAAAATGAATCTGAAAGCAGCCTGCACCCCTGAATCAGAACCCAAGCAACTTCTGAGCCAAAGACACATGGGGGGATTTTATCCCTATAGTCAGAATCACACTCAGGGGGGGTGACACGGGTTTCCCATTTTGAATCTTTCTCCCCTTTGGTCGCCCATCCCAGCTTTCGCCTCGCCTGGAGGAGCAGAGGCGAGACCTACGGAGACGGCGGCCTTTCTGCAGACGTCGACGTCATGGAGAGGGATTGGCTGCATTGTTGAGAGGTCTCCATGTGCAGATCGGTGCCTATTAATCAGAGCGATGGGATCAGTGTTCTGATGGAGGTGAAGAGGAAAATCATTATGATAGTGCCTAATAACGTGGATCAGCAAGGCACTTGAGGCCGGCGGGCTGGGCAGCAGGAGTGGTGACCCCAAGAGAATTCAGGTACAAGTGCTCACAGATATATGCACACACACACACACACACACACACACACACACACACACACACACACACACACACACACACACACATAAACGCACGAACAGATACACACACAGATATACACACAGACACACACACATAAATACACTCACACAAACACATACAGATATACACACAGAGACACACACAGATATACATACAGATGCACACACACACACACACACACACACACAGATACACACAGATTGAGAGAGACAAACAAACACACTCACACATACACAAACACTCAGATATACACACAGATACAAATATACATACACACTGGGTATGGGAGACAAACAGACAGACAGAGAGATGTATAAGACAGGCAGATGGGCGGACAGGTAGCTGGATGGACAGACAGGCAGACAGATGGATGGATGGATGGACAGACAGATGACAGACAGACAAATGGGTAGGTAGATGGACAGACAGACACATGGGCAGACAAATAGATAAACAGGCTGATGGACAGACAGACAAATGGATGGGCAGATAGACTGACAGAAAGACGGGCAGCTGGATAGACAGACAGGCTGATGGACAGACAGGCAGAAAGACAGATGCAAGGGCAGTTACAAACACTGGGGGGCGCCCTGCTGGAGTCAGTGTGGTCCATACATGCTGCAGTTAAGCCTGACAGCACAGGGGCTGATGAAGACATGACAGCATGGGGGTCCTGCTCCACATAAAGGTCATCTCAGGGTGGGGTGGGGTTGGGTTTTCGGGGGGTGGGGTCATAGCTTTCCCCCGAGAGGAGCCAGGGTCGGGGTCTGGTGCTTTCACCTGCTAACGGTGGGGTGGATGTCATGTGATGCCTGATGCAACTGATCAGCAGAAGATCGCCATGTCCATAAAAGCACGACCTTTTCACGTCTTTCTCTCTGCAGAATGTCACTCCGCTGCAGTTTTAATTAATTTCCCCCTGTGAGGATAATACAAAAATCACAGCACATAAATCTTGTTCGGCCGGGGAGGGGGGGACAAAGCCTGCAGCAGCCCACCAGCATGCAGCCGCTCTGCAGCAGCCGCTCCCCACACACAATGACTCCTGATTTTTCTCCCTGTGCATTTCTCAGAAAACAATGTCCCCGTTAATGGGGGGGCCCTCTTACCAGATGGTGACTCCCCCTTTACAAATGAGGGTGGCCCCCCCCAGCATAAACCAGGGGTCGTGCTGCTCAGATCCGCAATCAGCAGATGAGTGATGAGCCCTGAGGCGGCCCCTTCCCCCAACTCTAAGGCTAACGCTAATGCTAAGGCATTAATTTGGAGGCAGGAAGTGTATGTTAGGCGGTGCTGGTGGTGCTGGCAGGCCCGGCTGCTGTGTGAGGTGTCACATGACCTGTTCCACGCTCCACCCACTCCATGGCTCCTCCCACTTTAGAGATCCCCAATGAGACACGCCCCCCTCCTGTATCTGTCTGCCCTCTTTTGAGGTACTGTGATCTGGGGGGTCCTGATGTAGGTGTCCCCAGCAGTGCCTGTACTTGGCCAGCTCGCCCTGTATTACACCAGACTGTCAGGGCTGCATCTCCTAGGAAATGGCTGGATCTTCTGAGGGGTAAGTCAGCAAGGTCAAGTGTTTTCCACTATTTGGCGTAATAAAGGCTAAAGCCACAGCCTACTGACATTCACTCCACTTAAAAGTGATCTTCAAAGGAAATAAGGCTCTGTCATCTTTTAATAATGGTTCTCACTGTGAACAGCCAGTAGCAGATGTACGCGATGTTGAGGGGAGTCTCTGACAAACTGGCCTGAAGGATGCTTACAGAACTTACTGAGCTCTGGACTGTCACCTAAATCAAGGCGCCATCTGTTACAATTTACACAAAAACACCGTACGGTAGCTCACAAAGCAGCGGTCACTCCAAGGCACTGTATTTGTAGGATACTGTATTTACGCAATGCTGCATCTGTAATGTGCGTTTTCTGTGATTCAAGGAACAGTTTATAAAGTCAAGGTGACTGAGATTTTGATGTTCCCCTCCCATGAGCTTCATTGGACAGCCAGGCTCTTCTGGTGCTACGTGTCACGCAGGCGGCTGCGCGTCATCAGAGATATGTCCCCTTAGCTACTTAAACCTTGCACAATCATCATTCCGTGCAAGGAATTGTTTGTAATGCGATTTCCGAGCGACTTCTACCTTTGTCTTAGTTTCAGCTCCGATCCGGCCGGCTTTCCCTGTTCCCCCTTCCTGCGCCTCCTAAACCTTCCTGTTCCCATCCAGAACAGCCCCGATCCTCCCTCGCGTCAGCTCCCCCTGTGTCCTGTCAGCGTCTTCGGACAGACTTCTCGGCTTTCGGACTCCCCTGCACTCGGCTCGACTACGGTTTTGGTTTTTCCTCCGGCTTTGACCACTCAGATCGGACGGATATTGGCTGTGACCCTGTTTGTTCTTTGGACTCTGCTTCGGATCTCCCAAATAAAACCAGTTGGACCTTCCCTGACTGCTCTGTCATTCAATGGGTGCCGTTCAACATGCCACACGCCTTCCTCAGCTGGCAGCAACTGGGCACAGTGGCGGTAAATCACTGTCATTCAATCAGATGACATGCAGCCTGAGTGTCCTCAGATATCTGGCCCCCCAGCTTATGAGCTTATGAGACTCCCCCCCCACGTTCATGAGCATACGAACGTTTCTCAATTTTCTAAACAAACATTTGTTCGTTCACCGTAGTCTCGTGAAGGCCTATCAACAGAGAGACAGACAAAAGCACTGTCAGTCAGGTTCACACCCTGAAGGACACAGATGATGCCTCTGGATTCTGGTCTTTCTACCAAAATGTGAAATGCCTAAGAGAGGCCGATCCGCTAAACTAGACCACAGAGCGAGAGTCAGCCTTGGGCTGGGGGTGAAATGAATGGAGTCGGTTTGTCTCTGGTATGGGACTGTCAATGAGCGGGCCATGCCCCTCACTGCAGAGACGGACTCCCTCCCTCGGGAACCGCCCTCTGAACGGAGCCCAGGGCATGCGGTGTCACAGAGACGCCCTGTGTCCTGCTACAATGAGTGCCACTAGGGCGTCATCTCCCCCTGCCCCGGCTGACCTGGGAGTGTCCCCCCCCGCCTCCAGAAGCGCTGTTCACGGGGACGGCCCCCCCCATCTTGACACACACGGAGTCGTCCGTCACGGTGCACGTGCAGAGTGCCATCAGCCTGACGTAGGTGCTGTTGTGCTGTCCTGTGTCATTCAGTGGAGGCGTGGAACCAGAAACAGCCACAGACTGTGGGGCAATGGCAGCCCCCGACAGCAGGAGGCCACCTCAAAGATCATTCTCAAGTTTTACATTTGACTTATGACACACATATGAGTCCTGAGGAAGCTTCTTGGTTTATGCTGGGAACTAACATTGTGTTGACAACAGCTCAATGCTGCCCCCTTGTGGAAGGAAGTGCGTAGAAGTCTAGCAATTGGGGGTGGGTCTCACCGCAGCCAATCCCTGCGGAGTGGGCGTCACTCTGTGGCTTTTGTAGACACACATTGGCCAGCCATTGGCAGCTGCCAGGCTTGTAATTTATAAGGCAGATAAACTGTCACGCAGAAGATTAAATAAGTAAGTGGGGGGAGGGTGGTGGGAGGCCAGGCAGGGGGGCGGGGTGGAGCTCGCAGAGAGAGCGTGTTGTGGAGGATGCTGCCATCGGATATGCAGAAGAGGAGAAGATGAAGGGGATAGAATCCACACAGATGGCAGGACCTCTTCCAGAGAGTTCCAGCACCAAGCAGATGCATTTCAGAAAACATATGGATGGAGGCTAGAAACTCTAGGGGGCGCCATGCCAGGTCTCTATGAGTCAGTGTGCTCTATACATGCTGCAAATAAGCCTAACAGCACATCCGGGTCCTGCTCCAGATAAAGGTCAGCACAATCCAGGCAGGACCTATTCCGGAGAGTCCAGTACCACGCAGACACACATATGACTGCCACATGTATGAAGCCATTCTCAGCAGGACCCTCCCCTCACATCAAGCTTGCAGCAGAACCAGCATGAAGAAGGTGTAGCATATATAGGTGGTGTTGTTGGACCAACAGGCCGTGGAGAAGGTGTGGACGTGTGCTAGCATATGGGACATCTTTTATCCCTTTATTAACTCTGGAAATGGTGGGCTGGGTGTCATCTCCTGAGCTTCTTAGAACAGAAGGTATTAAACGCTCTTTAAATGCTTCGAAGGCTCCTCTAAATGACGGGCAGCAATGTGGCCCATTGCCGTGGCGACTATCACACACATCGTTAATCCTTCGTTCTTAATTAGGGCTTTAATGTAGGATGAAGGACATGGGCCTGAACAAGCTACAGAGAATCTTATTGAGAAAATGACAGAAGAAAATGCTGAAAAGATGCATTTAAGGTGTGAATCTGTTCTCCAGACAAGGGCAAAGATCTGAGTGTAGACAGCAGGGACATATGTGTGTCTAGGGGGGGCAGGGTTTTGGGCTGATTTGTTCCCTATCAAAGCTGAACCCAAACCTATGTCCGTGTCTCCAGAACATGGCAGAAAACACAAGTGGCAGAGTTATGGTTCTTTAACTCAGAAATGGAGTATAACTATATGTCATTTCTTATGAATAATATCTCCTACGACATCCGATGGTGTAACAGGTAACATTTAATGATGATTAAACTGTAATATGAGTACACAGAGGAAGTATATAATAAGCCTTCTCCCACGACTGGTGTGTCCTCTCGCTGTTTGGAGGGAGGGCGTTCCTGGATCTTCCTCCTTTTCCTTACCTTCCCTTAGAGGTCAGCTGCCCAGCCCCAGTCAGGAAACATGACCCTGTACACTCGCACGGCCAGACGGATTCTACTTCCACACTAAACACACTGACAGCCCCACAGCAGTACCACACTGAACTTACGGAGACTTATCCACACTGCGAACATCATGCACTACACATGCAGAATTTGCACTTTAATTGTCCTGGCTCCCAGCCATTATTCAATCACCCCTGTGGAGTGCATGATAATGCCACTATCGCTTATCTCAGGACCAGAATACGGCTCCATATAATCCATTATACCATTGCAAGATCGTTGATCATGATCATTATCCTGCAGTAATGCTACAACTCTCAGCCGCTGCCTGTCTCTGGTGCAGTCATTCATGTTGTGCAGTGATTCAGGTGCAGATTCAGGTCCTCTTATTTTTTGTACCATGTATTTGTAATTGCTATATGCCATTTGTATAATTGTATTTTTTCCTTAAATTTTTCTTTATTCTGTATAGCTTTAATTGAGGTTTTTACAGGATGATTCAAACATCGTCTCATTGATCAGGTAAAGTGACACTAAATATATCATGTTTAGGTGTCTTGCTGTAAAAGACTGGCTGATCTCTGGATTACACCAGGCAACGCTTAACATATTCAGGGCAAAAATCATTACCTGCAAAATTATTGTTAAGCAATTATTGTTAAGCTTATTTAATTAGCACTGGCTGTATTATACACTTTTCCTTAACACTTTATATTAACTGCACCTTCATTACGCCTTTATAATGCATTCGTAGACCATTCATAAGCAACATGTAAATACACCTTAAAGATCCAACAAGCAAAAAAAACTTAAAAAAAAAATAAAAATTGTAAAATTCTACCTTAACAGCTGTAGCATATATTGCACTGAATGTTCTATGAAAGTATTATGAAGGAGCATTGAATGTTCTATAAAGGCATTATGAAGGTGCACTGAGTGTTCTATGAACACATGAAACAGTGCTAAATGTTCTATGAAGGCATTATGGAGGTGCAGTTCATGTAAAGCGTTAACCACTTTCCTCCTTTTCTGCAGAAAGTTCTCTATCACACATTATACAGGAAGGAGTCAAAGTATATCTTGAGGAGTTAATTCACACAAACTCCATGTAAAGAACAAACACAAAAAAGTAAATCAGTAATGCTTTAAAAAAGAAGTGGTGGAATTAATTTTATTTCTGCAAATCATTGTGGGCTTGACATGAGCTTGATTTGACAATAACTCCAGAAAAAGACAAAAATACATCATGAGATTTTTTTTAACTGAGATTCTATGGAAGATTTAGAGAACATTCTGTGTTGGAGAAAATGCAGGCAGGGCGGTCACTTCTATCACCTTATATAAACACACCCAGTTCACCTCCATCCTAGGCACTGGTCTGAGTGGTCTTCCCAGTCCCCTGCAGAACATCAGCCTGTAGACCCCGCAGTATGGTTTGAACTACAGACCTCATTTAGTGCAGAGAGAGGATGTTTCAGACAAATTCTGATGGAAGGAGGTGAGGCAAAGGTGAGGGAGACCCCTTCTGGGCAAGTTGGAGCACCGAGTGAGAGGCGTGCCTGCCGCAGCGTTGATGAGCCCAATAGCAGAGATGTGTTGTGCAACGTAAACTCTATTACTACAGCACATCTTATGTTAACATCTTTCAACTAAAAAGGACTTGCCCAATTTCCACCCTCAGTTTCGGTTGATGAGTGTAGTTATGTGTGTAGTTATGGTGTGACTTTGGTCCCTCCCTATGGGTGTGTGTGTATTTATGGTGGGACTTTGGCCCCTCCCCATGGATGTGTGTGTAATTATGGTGTGACTTTGGCCTCATGGGTGTGTGTGGTGATGATGTGATTTTGGCCCCTCCCCATGGGTGTGTGTGTGGTGATGTGATTTTGGCCCCTCCCCATGGGTGTGTGTGTAGTGATGTGACGTCGCCCCCTCCCCATGGGTGTGTGTGGTGATGTGACTTTGGCCCCTCCCACTATGTGTGTGTGTGGTTATGGTGTGTCTTTGGCCCCTGCCCATGGCTGTGTGTGTGGTGATGGTGTATCTTTGGCCTCACCCTATGGGTATGTGTGTGGTTATGGTGCGACTTTGGCCCCTCCTCATAGGTGTGTGTGTGGCGATGATATGAATTTGGCCCCTCCTCATGGGTGTGTGCGTGGTGATGATGTGACTTCGACCACTCCCCCTGAGTGTGTGTATGGTTATGGTGTAACTTTGGCCCCTCCCCATGTGTGTGTATATGGTGATGATGTGGCTTTGGCCCCTCCCCATGTGTGTGTGTATGGTGATGATGTGGCTTTGGCCCCTCCCAATGGGGGTGTGAGGCATTACTCGATGCAGGCACTGGCAGGGTGGCGTCACCTGCTCCCTCAAGGCCACCTGTCAGGTTCCTGCCTGATTGCATGTCCCTATTCTGCATTCCATTCAAGCTCCCCTGTAACAGCAGCACAGCAGCATGTAAGCTACATCCACTCAGACGTACCATATATCTGTATCACATGATTGGCCAATCAGACATGCTTAAATTGTCATGTGGATGACTTCGACCAATCGGAGGTACTACAGCTCTACTCACGGAGCAGTTGCCACAGATGTCTTTATGATAAGTGGCCCTGATGGCAGCCTCGACGTAGGGGTAGTGCAGGAAGCTGTACGGCAGCACGATGTGGAAGGTCAGCTGTCCGCAGCTGCGGAGAGAGTGACTTCCCCAGTGACTCACATTACAAGGGAAGGATTTCTTTTTGGGGTGGGGGGGGGGCATGTGGAACATCTCACCGGTCGTAAATGAGGAAGTCATCTTTGTCTCCCTCCAGAAGCTCCCAGATGTCATCCTGCAGGGGGGCCTGCTGGTAGACAGCAATCCCTGCAGCCGTCCTCCTCTTCATCTCCCAGTACATGGCTCTGGACTGGGGGGTGCGCTCGTTTACCACCAGGAAGCTCACGTTGCTCAGGCCTCCCCGGAGGAGCTTGTCACGCAGGTTGCCCAAGCTGCCCGTGAGGGGGTGACAGGAAGGCGTCACGGCCGTGGTGACAGCTGGGGCTGCAGTGACAGGAGTCACATGCACATGGACATCGAGCCTCTTCCCTGGCATTATTTCCGTTATTTATGATAATAATTATTTGCATGAAGCTGGGGAGGCCACAGCGTTCACAGGCACCTTGTGATTCTATAGGCTAATTCATACTTTTCATACTTATATATATATGTATCATTTAAAAAAATGTATTTCTTTATTTATTACTGTCCAGACATCATAACTAATTATATGGTATTTTAAAAAGCAGCGCTATTGCGTCATTTTGAAATCTTGGCCATAAAATTTGACAAGTGGTTGAAATTTTGTCATAAGGATTTTAAGATACTGTGGTATGCCTTATTACTGCAATACTACCAAAGCCTTGACTAATAACTGTTCCTTAAAATTTCACCCGTTTCACTGCACTGTCTGTGTTTGTGATTGTACATCTGCCCCTCCGGGGGTCTGGTGGAATATCACTGCTGTGTGCATCTGCGGCCATCTACATCCACAGCCAAATGTAGTATGAACACAGGCTGCCATGCAGACGGCCGCAGCCTGACAGTGCACATGGAAAAGCGAAGTACGTACTAGGCTTCGCAGGTCCAGTAGGGAATGGAGGATAATTATGCAAGAAATCAGGCACAGCGGTAACGTGTTTCGGGGGGAGGGAAACGGGGTGAGGGGGATGCGAGGACACCCATCAGGGTTGGGGGGGGGGGGGGGGGGGACA
>JAABNY020000043.1:626134-642129 GCA_015164015.2 Brevimyrus niger | reverse complement strand
GTGATGCACCAACCTCCCGGCGGCCGGGGGGCCGCCCCGTGGGTGGGTCAGGGGGGGCGGGGGGGGGGGGGGGGGGCGGGGGGGGAGCACCTCAGTGCGAGGAAGGTAATCGGGGTCAGCCTGGATGCGGGCGATGATCTCACAGAGAATGATGCCGTAGGAGAAGATGTCGGCCTGGAGACGCAGGTTAGAGGCATGAGCATCGCGGGGCCTTTGTGAGACAACTGCAGTGTCACAGTGAAGTGGGAGGCGCCGTCACATGTGGGTACATGTGTGGCACGTGGACAGGCAGAGCCATCACAGAGCCCTGCTTTATGTTTTTGGTTTCTTCTGGCCCGTGACATCAGATCCTGACCTTCTCATTGTAGGGTTCGTCCCGCAGCACTTCCGGGGCCATCCAGAAGGGGGAGCCCACCACCGCCAGCTTCTCCCCATCAGAGCTGGTGGAAAAGGGGAGCGGAAATGGTCTTAGAGCACGAGCCTGTGCAAGAAGTGCACCCCGCCACCAAGTGGGCAGCCCAGCTTAGCACTGGCACCGGCAGGGCTCAGCTAAGCTGCGGATGTGCCAAGAGGGGGTATCCTGGCCCTGTCTGGTATTATTACTGCTCTTGGATGAACGGAATGTTCTGCGAGGGGCAAGGGGTGTCACAACACAGCTGCTCTGTCATGAAACTTTAGCAAACCTCCAGCCCCACGTCAGACTGCTGTGGGGGGGTAATGGGGTGAGGGCCCGGCTCTGGCAGGCTGCCACGCCCAGATATTATTAATCCTAAAGTAACAGGACTCTCCCGCTGTGTGTGACAAGTGCTAAGCTCTGGGCAAAGGCGGCTAGGAGCCTAGAAGCCGCCCAGGAGGTGCGCTGTCCAAACTGAAGCTGGGGTCAAGTGCAGAGGAGGGCTTACTGAACCAGGCCTGCATGTGAGGCGTATTCCACATGACACACACACATGCCTGCTAACCCACGCCGCATGGGAGAACATGCTCCGCCACACCCCGCCCAACCACGCCTTGACCCGCCATGCCTGGCCACGCCCACATCGCACATGACCACGCCCCACCCAGCCAGGCCACGCCCCACGATCCACTCACTCTTCACAGGGAATCTTCTCTGCCAGGCCAAAGTCGCCCACAACTGCCGTGTATCCGGTCTCGTCCGTCTTGATCAGGCAGTTCTGTAAGGAATGTGGTCACAGGATGGTCAGGCTTTCCCCGACGAGCGCGAACCCCGGCCCCGCCGCGTTCAGGCACCTTGGAGGTGAGGTCTCGGTGGAAGATGCCTTTGGAGTGCAGGTAGGCCAGGCCCAGGGCCAAATCCCTGGCCAGCTTCACGCGTACCCCCCAGCTCAGCTGCTTGTTGCTGTCCAGAAGCTGCTCCAAGTTCCCCCCGTTGATGTACTAAAAGAGGAAAACACACCCCGTCACACCTTTGGGGGGGGGGGGGGGCAGCTGTTGAAATGTCCACCCTTCTGTGGTCAGAGGAACTAGCACACAGATTTTTCAACCCAGCCAGGAAAATCTCCCAGCTAAAATCACAGACCATGATCCTCAAACCTCAACACACAGGCTGTGCTTGCTGCCAGCTCCTCTATGTGGAGCAGATCAGGCCCTGAGAAACAGCTTTCCCTGCTCCAGCTCCTGTTGGTGTAGTGGTGCCCCCTTCTGCCAATGCTCACAAAACAGCATTCCCAGACTCGGGAGGAGATTACATCATCTCTGTCTGGCATTCTCCGGCCACCCTGCTGCAGCCACAATCTGCCACCTGGCCTTCTGGAGCTTAGGAGACTGAGAGCATCCCAGACAAAATCCCAGGCCAATCCTTCTCAGGGCTGCGGGGGGTTGAGCCAATCAGACAGCTGGAGGTTTAAGCCCAAAGCCACACCCATTCTGACACCCTTATTCATACTCATTCATCTCCACAGTGCTGGACACACACGGAATCATTCACACCATGTGTAATGACATCCAGGAAACCAAACCCTGCAAGCATCTGAGACACGTATATTTTAATACAGCAGCATTTGAAACGGGCCCCATTCAAACAGGGAAGGAAGGAGGATAGAGAAATGGATGAAGGAAGAGATGGGAGGGAGGGGTAGTGAACAAGCAGCCCTCAGAGGATTCACGAACTTAAGAACGGCCATCCTGGCTTTCATTTGGAAAGTGACAGGCTGATGTCACATGTCACAGCTGGGGGTGTCCTGATGCCCCCCCCCCACACAACTGAAATAGAGCACAGGCCATGAAGCACCCCCGCCTTACCTCGGTCAGAGCGTGGAGCTGCCCCTCCTGAACACAAACACCCATGAACCTGAGGGAGAAACAGGAAACGTATATTAGACAGAGAGCAGCATTGTCTCGCGTGGCAGATTGTACAGTTTGGCTCTTCTTGGCACTTCTGACACCACTGTTTGGCCCCAGCTTTACACAATGGACATCCAGGCCTGAGCAGTCTGCCTGGAGCTTCCCACGGGGACAATAAAGTGGGTGTGCTCCCTACTACTGGCCAGCAGGGGGCAGGCTTCCATAGCGGTGCTTCTGACCTCAGTATGTTGGGGTGAGACAGCCGGTTCATCAGCTGCACCTCCCTCAGCATATTGGCCCTGTTGCTGCTCATCGTGTTCATCTTCAGCGCCATCACCTGGTCAGAAGTCCGGTGTCGCACCTGCAACACAAATCAAGTGTAAGCTCAAGGGAGAGGACTGGTCCCATGGACCCTGGGAACTGGCCGTGGGCTCGGTGGGGACACACGAAAATGTCTCATACTCTGATCCAAAAAGGACCTGATGAAATACAACAAAGCCCCCTGCTGGCATTCGAACCAACAACCACCTCAGAACTAGTGCTGTCAAATGTATGGAAAGTATCAATTCTATCACATACAAAACGGTTTCAGTACTAATTTCCATGGTACTAATTCCCCAGCCTGCATTTCCAGTCCGCTCTGACCACCGAGGCTCACAGACCACCAATGTGCAAGCTTGTACCCAAGTGCAGCGTCATGCACAAGGTGTTACCACAAGGTGACTAGGTCAGAAGCAACACAGCTTTCACCATCAGAGTTTAAATCAATAATAGTGCTGCCGGCTTGCGGGGAATGAAGGCGGTAAGTCACAAGACGAAAACAAGCCTGTTCATCAGCACACAATAGAGGCAAAGGAGAGGAATACCACGACTTAGCTTAACGCTGAAAGGTCCGGTACGTGTTGCAGAAGTTCAGAGACAGGAATCTTATTTCTGAATTAAATATTTATCTGCCTGTTACGGTTGAAGTAGAGATGTGACACACATTTTTTCTACGGGGATCAAAGAAAATGTAGTCAAACATGTACACATTATGACAGCGGTCTGCAGATATTTTTACCTGTGGCTCGTGTTGGATTCCATACGATCTCAAGGTTGTGTTGATTAGGAATCATTTGGATCTAAACTTTTAGAGTCGTGCAATTGTTAGAAATGTTTTTACTTTAAGACACAAAATACAAAGGCACTAAATAATAATGTATGTATGTTCTATGTTGCACTGTGATATTATAAACATTACATTTTTAATAGTGTTTACTGCTTACCAATGTCTCTGAACACGATTACAGAACATTTATTGTACCTAATATCATGCTTTGACTGACTATGCAATGTAAAGTTTTTCACTGCAAACAAAATTGCAATTGAAATCAAATTTTTATTGACATATTATAGTATTGATTATTGATAATGGTATTGAATTCCAATACTTTTCCTGGTATCGTACAGAAGTTTAAAATTTTGGTATCATGACAACACTACCCAGAACTGAGCATAGGGTAATAGATCTACCTGATGACGACAGCCGGCCTGCTCTCACCCCCCCCCCCCCACCCCCCTCGCTCACACTCTCTCGCCCCCCCTCCTCCCGCCTGCTCTCTTCGGGTTATGAAACGCAGCATTGCCGCAGGCATTTCCTCCCTACAAACCGGGGTCACACAGCCTCGGTAAGGCTTTACCTGCACCGACGACACGCTACAGGCACGTGTGCAGGTGCGCAAAGCGCTTAGCTAAGCTGAAAGGGCTAATTAGTGGGAATGATTATCGGTGTGGAGCTTCAGAGAAGTAGTGCTGAACAGGAACTCTTTCTTCACACTGAAGATGATGTCCTGCTGTATCTGTCAGGGCTCACTTCCTCCATCGAGACGGCTGACAAGCTGAAATATTGCAGCGCAGCCGTATGAAGAGGAAATGCACATCCGTCACGCTGGCCACACAGCAGGGGCTTCTCATGGCTCCTTCATTCTTACAGGCCAAGCGCGGCTTCAGCCCCCGGGCATCTGGCCCTCCATGTTAAGCTGTTCATTACCATGGACCCCCTGCAGGACCCCAGACCTGGTCCCTCAGGGAGGGGCGTGCTAATAGGCTCAGTCGGGCATTACAGAGCTAATCCCCCCCCCCCCCCAAAACACTGCAAAGTTTGAGGAGTGCAGTAGTGGCCTCAGGGACCATCTGTCAGGTCATCACCATTCCAGTAACCTGCATTGAGCAGCCGCCCTGGTGGCCAAATAGAAGCCAGCAGGACCTCATTTACACCCAGCATCTCCGAACTGGGGTCCACTGAACTGGGGACACAACAGAAAAATGAAATGCGAAAGTGAAACTGAGGATGGTTTTTGTGGACAAATAGCCATTGTGCTCCGAGTGTCAGATGGTACCGTGGGAACAAGCACTCAGGAAGAAACAGGGATGGATCTCATGGAGCACGGCATGAGAGCAGATCCCCGAGAGGTGAACATTCTGCCTGGAATCTGCTAGAAGGATGGGCGAGGAAGTTCACATGTGCCAAGTCGCCCCCCCAAGGGCCCCCATGCCAGGTTCGTGCTGTAGTACTGCACACAATTACATCATCCCGAGCACACAGCCCAGCCTGAGTACCAGCATCAGCCAGCATCCAGGGCACGCTGCTCCTGCTGGCATGCCTCCTGGGCGAGTGGGCGCTCACCTTGTAGACCTCGGAGAAGAAGCCGGAGCCAATCCACTCACAGATGAAGTCATCGAGGCGCGTGAGGCGGGAGAAGGCGCTGATGAGGGCGCGGTAGGACGAGCTGCAGACACGGCTGCCCTGTGAAGGCCCTGCCTCGCCTGCTCCTCCGCCGCCGTCCTGGTCTTCCAGCCGCTCCGCCCGTGTAGGGAAGCCAGCGATCGAGTTGCGCTTGTTGCGGTCCATCTGAAGGGCGCCTACTTGTGGGTGGCAAGTTTCTTGGGCCGGGAGGGGGGGGGCATTACGTCGCTGAGATGTCGGGGGGGTGCCTCAGGCTGACCTGCAAAACAAACGGCACGAATGGGGAGCGGCACACACACACACACACACACACACCGACTGGCACTGCTACGCGGACATCATCCCCCCCTCCCCCTCCCGACGGTCTTAAGGACCACAAACAGATAAAAGCCCTCTGTCCCCACCATGCTGTTCACGCAGGGTCCGAGGGCCAGAGTAAACAGAGACTCTGTGTCAGAGTTTGACCAAACAGCCCGTCTGAATGGAAGCTCACTGCAGACAGCACAATGGGGCTCTTCTGGCCCGAACAGAAAGGCCTGAAGATAACAGATGCCGACTAGCTCCGGAGGACATTACGAAAAGGGTGTCATTCTTCACCAGGTATCACACTCCATCTCAGGACCAAAGCCTGGGATTTCCTGGAGGAACAGCAAGGTCAGTGAAGAGGCCAGCCTGGCTCTCCTGTCATCTGCCATCTTCACCACCCACTCAGAACCCTTCTGTGACAAGGCCCCGTCATTGCCCCACTGTGCTCCCATGCTGAAGGCCAGCAGCTGAAAGGCAGTCAGGACACTGTGCCAGAGTGCCCCCCGCTGGCCACACTAACGCGCAGCTGGACCGAGACCAGTCTCAACATGCATCTCTTACACTTACCATAGAATCCACATTATAGGCAATGTCAAAAAAAGAATCACACGAGGAACACTGCTTAGGGATTCAGTATTGTAAAAAAGCAAAACTACAACCTTTAATACCAAGAAAGACTGCCGAAATAAAAATACATGTCTCTGCTGGAGTCCTGGATTACTCCTTGACAACTACTTCTTGCTTCAATGCATCAGCTAACATTCTGAAGCCCAAACTCTGCCTCTTCACCTGGAGCCCAACCCAGGTGGCAAATTCAATATACTGGGTAAGAGCCAAGGCCATGTGTTATATTGCAGGTGGAGAACAAATACCGGAACAACGTTTCCAACTCCCAAGGCCCGAGCTGGGCAGACAGCCACCCCACCTGAGAAGGCGGCAGGCAGCTCCGTACTCCATTCATTGGTCAGATCACGGGGCAGGCCGTCCAATCCGCTTCATCCAGGAACATCACAACGTACGTTATGCAGATTATAAAACCAGCAACTAGTCCACATTCTTGTCTGAGATAGCTTCCCTTTGCTCAGAAGCATGACATTTTTTGCGTACATACTTTGGACTCATTTCAGACAATCAAAGGTTACAATCAAAACACAAGGAGGCATTTGCTAATGTTTTGTTTTCTTGTTTTTAAAAAAAAAAACTTCCAGAGAACATAACAATTATCCAAGTATGTACCGTACCGGAAGTACTCCCCGTCACAGGATAATTATGGTCGTCGTGTGTGTGTCTACAGCCCAAATCGCTTGCCAAAACCACAGAGCATTCCAAATCAGAGGCGTCTCTGAGAGGATTTCTCACAGCTGATCAGGACATTCAGCTAGACCCCCATGGCCTACAGAGACTTTGAGGACAATGATCTCTCAGTGCTACTGGTCATACAGTCACACTATGATACAGTAACCATCCAACGCAAACTCACATTTTATTTTAGTTACAAGGAAGTGGAGCTGTGACATCCGCGTCAAAAAGATCAACAGTCTAGAGTATCGATAAATGTAAAATGCTCATTGACAGAGCAGGCCTCCTGCAGATTATCTAACCTTAGTTGTATGAAAGTAAGGCAGGTAAAATTGCAGCTGTGGCATTTCAGTTGCTGCTGTGAAGACCTTCAGCTGGCATGGAGAGGGAAGCCCTCAATGACAGTGTTCAAGATTCAGAAGAGTGGCAGCAAACCTGAGCTTAGGACGCGATGTGTCTATCTCTAGTAATACCGTTGTTGAACTTATTGCAAAAGGACATCTGTGGCAGGATTTTAGTTGGCACAGCCTATGGGAGACTGCAGCTTATATTTCTGTATCGATGAACCTGTTGGTGCATCAACACGGCACAGCTGGGGCACCCTAGTGGGCACCGACGTGGCAGTCCGTAAACCCAAGCAGCACAGCCTTTAGTGCACCCCCATGGCACAGTCCAGATACTTTTCGGAGCACCAATATGGCACAGTCCAGATGCCCTTAAGTGCACCAATTTGGCACAGTTGGAATGCCCTTCAGTGCACCCATGAGAAACAGTCTGGACACCCTTCGGAGCACTGACACAGCACAGTGTGGACGTCCTTTGGTGCGCTGTGACGCGACCCATCGGAGCACCGACGGGGCACAGTTTATATACTGGCCACAGCAGACTGCGCTCGGTTTACAACAAAGAGAATCAGCCTTACAAAGCAGACACATTTAAAACACTGGGATCTCTTACAGGAAACTGGTGATGCTAGTTACTCCTGTCATAACATTACAGCGGGTCCATGGTCCTCACATCAAAAGTCAGCCTAACCAGCCATGAGGCTGCAGCTGTTCAGATACGTAAAGATCCCAAACACAGAGTCAGACACACAGGAAGAGTCCGCAACACACACAAAAGAGGAGAAAGGACTCAAATTTGGGAGACAGATCAGGTATAGAGACAAATACAGAAGCACAAGTAGACACACGCACACAGAAAAGGGAGATGAGATTTACATAGGCAGACAGACAAACGCATTAACACAGACAGACAGGATAGACGGACAAACGTTCAGACATACAGGGAAAGACGGACAAACAGGCAGACAAACCCCAGGCAAGCAGAGACACGGGCCGGCGGATACATACAAACACGGGAGGGGGACATGCTGATAGGCACACAAACACACCCAGGAGTAGGGGGGCGCAGACGGACGGACAGACAGACAGAGGAACCGGCGCACAGGCAGATAAACGGAGAGACGCGAGCCAAAAAGTTACCCGGCCTCCTCCCCGCGCGGCGCTGTCTCTTCATGGCGCAGCATTCAGCCGTTTATTTACTCCTCATCTGGCCAGAGCGGGAAAGGCGCGAAGCCAAACAGCTCTTCGCCCCCGCATTCGAAACCGTGTTTCACTTCTACGGCAACACGGCTTTTCAAAAGCCCAAAATGACCAGACCTTTCACGGCCATAGCGCTCGTCATCCCGGTGTCGGATTCAGCGGTCTGTGCTTCTTTCACCAAGCGCTCGGCCTCTCCCTGGGGACCGGACTCGTGCAGCTCCCGCCTTAACCACAGGTGATTGACAGGCGTAACAGCCACTCAGGACGCCAGAAGAGGAGTGTAAAACCGCCGTCAAATGAGACAGCGAAGGCGTCGGTGATCGACGTCTATTTCGCCCAACCCAAAGTCAGCTATGCGTCCGCTGACACCCAAATGAAAATTACTGCGAGTTCATGGATTTTAACAGCAACTCCCGATACATCTGTGTATGTGCGTTGTCGTATTAGATTAGAGTCTATTTTTATAGAATCATGCATTGCATTAACTGACCCCAGACGCGTCACGTATATATACTTATAAAAACATACTTTTAAACACTAAATTGCAAACGACTCAATATCCTGCTAACGTTAATATATAATGGATTCATTTAAATTCTCTATGTAACGTTTTTCCAGAGAATTTAAATAAATACCCTACCCGTCTACTTTCAAATTAATAGTTAGCGTTACAATGATTAATTATTATACGATTTAGTTATGTTGGCTTGAAAAAGTTGGTTCATTCGCATTGTTCTTCGTTTTTCTTCTCCGCCCCAATTTGCTAAACGCTTCTCCTACACTTTTCAGAGTACAGCCATCAAAGTTTCCGAACTTCTTTGTCCCATATCCGTGGGGTGAGCTTATGCTTTTATAATCTCTCGCGCCATCCATCATTCTGGGAGGTCCCGCCAAACACCCCATTTCCCCACTGACTTATACTGGGAGGATCTTTAAACTGCTGTCCCTTTCACAGCTTTTACGCTAAACCCACCACACAGTACACTAATGCAACCGGAGAACACCCAGGAGGTCCTCTCTTACACCCAATTAAATGTAATCAAATCAGAAAACAGGTATTTAGAAAATGTATTATTTACTGGTCAGTGATGTCAACTTAAACTTCTGCCATCCTCACACATTTGATGGCTGAGTCCCCAAATTTTGCACAACTGGTCAATGGGTGACTGCGGTACAAGGTTTGGGAAAGTGGGCGGAGCCTGTAACAGCCAATCAGAATTCACTCATCGACTTTAATGGGAAAATTGCTGCCATTCTCACACTTTTGATGTCAGGATACCCAAACATTGCAAAATCGGTCAATGAGTGACTGAGGTTCAAGGATTGAAAACGTGGGTGGACCCTGCAACAGGCAGTCAGAATTCACTCATAAACCTTAATGAGAAAATTTAACCTACTGCCATTGTCATGCTTTTGAAGGCAAGACCCCCAAATTTTGCAACTGAAATGTCAAATTTTCCCTAAAAGTTGGTCAATGCATGACTGTGGTTCAAGGATTAAGACAGTGGGCAGAGTCTCCACCAGGCAATCAGAAATCACTCATATATTTTAATGGGAAAATTTAAACTGCCGTCATTCTCACACTTTTGATGGCTGGGTCCTCAGACTTTGCAACAGCCAATGAGATTTCCTTAATTCTAATTTAACTTTATATAGCTGGCATAAAGTGGCATCTCCAAAGACCAAACATGTTCTGGCAGCCAAAGTGTCCTCGGGTATATGGGGGTCTGGGCCATCAACACCGCAAAGCTGGGCAAGGAAATGTTCGGCCTGTATGGACCGCTGGAGGAGGTGATCAGGGATGAGGTGACAGTGAAGATCTGAGTGTTTGGGAGAGTGAGGCCTTTCACTGACAGAGCAACAGGATGGTGGAGTGCTTTAACTGGATGCCATAAATGCAGGTGATAATTCTTACTGTCCAGCATTGCAGAGTCCAAGACCAACGTATTATGTCATATAAAGTTATAAGTCATATAAGTTACTTCGAAATCCTTAAATCCATTTTAAATTATGAAGGACACCAAACCACCGATTACAGAGAAAAGCGGAGAACCATGTCCACTTTCTACAACATGTTGTAGGTTTACATTTAGCAGAAGAGGCTGAACAAGAAATGTTGATCATGTGAATCTTTATTCTTGAACCACCGTGGGTGTGTTTAACTTCACGCTAAAATATTCTCCAATAACCAGCTGTGCACTCATAAGCACAATGTATAGAAGAGGATTAGGGCCACCATCAAAATATAATTTGAATTCTGAGATTAAAGTCAGAATTCAAATTATATTTTCATGGTGGCCCTAATCCTCTTCCGTAACAATGTAACAGGAAAGCTAATAAATAAATAAAACCTTTGCGTTCCCTCGGAAATGTTTTTAAAATTGTAGATGAACGCAAAAGTTTTGCGAGAGAAACGCAAAACTGCTTAAAAATAACCCTGTCCTCTTCATGGTCAGCGGAAACTTTATGACCAGAATATAACGTCCTCCACTTTACCGGAAGTCCATTTATCAAAATAAAAGTTCCCCCATTACCGGAAGTTAAATCAAAATAAAAGTCTTTCTGCATTGCCGGAAATTCTTTCTGATTAAAAGTCTCTCTGTGTTACCGGAAGATTTTTTTCTAATTAAAAGTCTCTCCCCATTCCCGGAAGCTTCTTTCGAATGACATCGTTTTTCGCCACACGAAGGCCGGAGAGCAGCTGCTGTAAACCTGCGGAACATGGGCGACCCTGGTCTTAATTATAATGTCGTATTTCCTCAGCCAAGCGGGTCTGGTAAGTCTGATGTTCGGATGCTGACCGTGTTTTAACTGTGATGGGTACCGTCGGCACTTTTGTCAACGCATAATATTGATGCCGTTTCATTTATTTCCTCTTATTTGAACTTGACAGCGGACCAGAAATACATAATTTTGTTTAATTACCATTTCGATTTCGCCATGAAGCGTAAAGACTGTAATATCAGATTTGCCCAAGCAGTTGGTACTTAACATAACGGAGCTGTGCCATTTAAATGTATGGAGATGTGGGTGTTATACTGGAGCCTTTGGACCTTCTTTCCAGAGAAGCGCTGGAAGGGCACCGAGGAACCAGTGGTCATACTGCTAGGATGGGCGGGGTGCCGCGATAAGCATCTAGCAAAGTACAGCTCCATGTACAATGATCAGGTTGGTGCGCGCCATTCAGCCATTCACGGTTTAGCCACAATAGCAAGCTCACTTATGGTTTTCTACTCACACAGGGTTGCATCACATTCCGGTACACAGCCCCTCTGCGCTCCGTATTTATCTCCGAGTCTTTTGGCTACAGGGAGCTGAACACCACAGCTCACAAGCTGCTGGAATTGCTGTATGAATACGAGGTGGAAAACCACCCCATTTTCTTCCACATCTTTAGCAACGGCGGCTTCATGCTGTACCGCTACATCGCGGAGCTCCTGCGTGATCACCAGCAGTTCCGCACCCTACGAGTGGTGGGCGTGGTGGTGGACAGCGCTCCCGGGAACCGGAATTTAAGAGGGGGTCTGCGGGCAATAATGGCTTCAGTGGGCCCCTCTACCAATGTGGTGGTGCTCTACACCCTACTGCTGCTATTCTCTTGCATGGTGATCTTCATCCGCTGCGTGCTTTACCCAGTGACCAAGTTCATCCACAAGAGCCACTACGACAGCATGCTGGAGAGGCCGTCCTCTTGGCCCCAGCTGTACCTGTACTCGCGGGCAGACAGGGTGATCCAGCACCAGGATGTTGAGAGGATGGTGAAGGCCGTTCAGGAGAAGGGGCTTCCAGTGGAGAGCTTCGACTTCCGCTCCCCTGATCACGTGTCCCTTTTCCGGGTCTTTCCCGAGGAATATGCTAACCGCTGCTTGGCGTTCCTGCACCGCTGCCTGGGAGACATGGACAGTACCCTGCAGAAGCAGCACTCACCTGTGCCGTCCTAAGTGGCCTCGCCCGTTATCCTGCGTGTCCGTTATTCAGCGTGCATTGTGTGTGACCTGTGCCTTCCACTGAAGCACTACCTGAGTGGTTTTCCAGCAGACGTTCCGAATCATGTTTCAATCTGGGAAACACAATGCACTGACGTGTGGCACTTTGGGACATAAATGTGTAACAGACTGAATTGTAGTTTAATGCCGTCTGTTTTTAATATTTGGCATTTTAAGCATCACCCATTTCAGCAAGCACTGGTCTGCTTTGGCTTTCTGTATGTGTACGTCGGAAACGCTTTGCAGAAATGCTGATGTGTGTTCAGGCCTCAAGATGTCAAGTGTCTTTGCATGTTGCCGCAAGCCAGCGGAGCTCAAATGCACTCATTTACTGCATTGATGTTTGCTAAAATAAATGCAATTTAAGGACCATGAAAGTTCAGTGTCCCGAGTTTAATTTATTTAAGCAGAGAAGGCCTGAATGTTGCAACCCTGACATTCAATAAAGTCATGGAGCTGGGGGAGGGGGGGGGACATCAGCTGACCTCACTGTGGACTGTATTGTGGAAGGCAGGTGTAGTAGCCAGAGTACTAATATACAGGGACACTTGCGGATTACAGAAAAACAGAATGGAGACTGAGGTGTCAGCGCCACCAGAGCCAGTATGTGGCCCCAGACAGGCATTAATGCCATTTCTGCTAGAGGGAAGCTTTCAAAGCACCGCCACAGGTCCAAAGACAAACAGGCGGCTTCCAGAGCCATTTGCTCCAAAGGGACAAACGTTTTTTTTAAATGTGAAATATATAAGTGAATATCTAACAATATGTATATGGTAAGATGCATCATATAGTAAGATAGGGTAGCTACGGGTTGGATTTTAATCTTCTGGGAGTATGAGGTGTGTTGACTTTTATCCAATGTCTCCCATGTGATGATGGCTGCAGTTCTCCATAGTAATGGGCAGGGCTGCAGCGACACTGGGGAAAGGAGCTGGTGACGATGTCACAGGTCAGGCCAGTGTAAAGGACATTAACTCTGAGATGGTTGCGGACATCGTCGTAATGAGACACTTTCTGGAAGAGTGAAATATCAAGCTGTTTGCTAGGAATCATGACTCTGTCTCCTCTCATTTGAGTAAAAGCAGAGGAAGTGTTATGACATTCCGGTGCTGCTCCTCTTACAGATCTTATGTTATAAGGGAAGCTGTTTAAACCAAATCCTCTAAGCCCTTTACCTAGATAAATGCTAAGAGCACTTTAATTATCCCACTGTAAGGTCAATTGTTTTTTTTTTTAAAAAAAAAAAAACCTGGAAATTTCCATGCTCCTTGAAATGGCATGAATGAATAAGCAGATGGTATGGGGACAGAGGTTTAATGTTGATTCTGTTTCTGATGAAATACAGACTGACCATTTGAACCTTGTTAGACATTTCAGAGGGCACGGTCTGATTGGGACACCCTTTGAAAAGGGCACAGACGCGTGTAGGTCAGCCTGGCAAACATCTGCCAGCTAAGAGCTCTGGAAGCATCCGGCTTGCAGAGCACAGGGGGCTGTAAACGCTTATATGGTCTCTGCCTCACATGTCTCCAAGGCAGACAGGGGCAGCTTTTACGGTCCTTGGCTAGTCCCATCTGCAGGTAGGTATTTCTGATGACCATCTCTGTCATATCTGACATTTGACAGTGAGTAGTTGGCAATTGTCTGCCCTGGAACTTCATGTGTCATTTGCTGGGGGTCCATCCTGCCACATTACCATTTGTTAGGAGGCCTGGGGGTGCTAGATCAGGGCCCCTGAGCACTCTCTATGACTCTGGGAGTTTAATTCTCTGTTTTTAGTCTCTCATGTCATGCGTGTCAGCCTCCTGGTCCTCATAGCGCCCTCACAGAGAAAAATCACATCTCCCATGGATGTCCGGAGACCCTGCAGCAGTTGGTGTCAGTGGCCACAGTCACAGGATGTAAACCCACAGCCTTTTGGGCACTAATACTGACCCTAACTTTTTCCCTGTATGGTTGCACAACAGTCCGTTTGACATTGGAATAGATTGTGAAGCATGAGGGGCTGAGTAAACTCATGCTCCTTTTGTGGAGCTTTTGCCAAGTAACACTGTGCGTTAGCTATGATGCGCAAATGATAGCACTAAACAGGCTAACGCTACCTAGCTTAAAGTTGAGTAGGCCAACGCTACAGCGGCTAACACAAAGCAGGCTAACACTACCTAGCCTAAAGCTGAGTAGGCTAACACTAAAGGGGATAATGCAAAGTAGGCTAACGCTACCTAGCCTAAAGCTGAGTAGGCTAACACTAAAGGGGCTAATGCAAAGTAGGCTAACGCTACCTAGCCTAAAAATGAGTAGGCTAACACTACAGGGGTTAATGCAAAGCAAGCTAATGCTACCTAGCCTAAAGCTGAGTAAGCATAAGCTAATGCTACAGAGGTTAATGCAAAGCTGGCTAACGCTATCTAGCCTACAGCTGAGTAGGCAAACGCTACAGGGGCTAATGTAAAGCAGGCTGGCTGCAGACTCAGGATCTGTCACTTATTACTCATGCTAGCCTGCAGAAACATGGTTCTGAAATGGAAATGTAGCTCGTCAGCTGTCTGGGCCAAGGCACGGGGGTTATGGCCCTGCTACCCCATGTGTGGGTCGTTCTTGAATTTGTCTTGCAGTGATTGGTCAGGAATGATGATGAAAATGTTTTAGGGAACAGTAAATGTAACTAGTGATGACCAGGGTATCAGGGAGGGGTTTGCTCGTATACCCTTAAGTAGATAAATCAATCACTTTTCCAGTAGGTTTTATGTATAAGCAGTAAGGGACCCTTCAGCTGCATGTCCCAGCAACTGTGCCCCTCCTGTCTTTCTGCCTTGTCCAATCACTGGCCCTCATCCTTTTTTCCCAATCACAGGCTGATGACTCACTGCTGTTCACATTCACATTTCACTGATGCAGTGATGCCTGTTTTTGAAAAGATGCTCAGAGCGCTGAGATTTCTGCTGGTAAACTTGCTTTGGGTTGCCTAGGCAATATTTCTTTACTGACGATGGACAGACAGACCAGACACGGACTTGCCAGATTACACCACAAGATGGCACCATTTGTCCACTTCTCTCATTAGCTGTCTCCTGCTCTGCCATTGGTATCAACTAGTCCCGGGCAGCTCTACTACTGCCTTCCCAGAATCTCTCTGAAGGTGGGGGGGCATTGTTGAAGTTATTCACTCAGGAACTCAGTTGCTGGTTTCAGCCTGTATCCTTTCAGCTTGTTGGCCCCAATGTTGGTTCATTGATTGGTCATTGGTCACTGGATGGTCATTTGGATTGTGCCGAGGATGGCGCTGTGTAGGATGATGAAGATGGCGCCACGGACGGTGCAGTGGATGGTGCAGTGGATGGTCATTTGGATCGTGCTGTGGATGGCACTGTGACTGGTGCTGTGGACCACGCTGGGGATGACACTGTGGCTCATGCTGTGGTCAGTGCTGAGGATGGGGTAGATGGGGAAACATCGTCTATTTACTCTGAAATCATCTAACTGAATTTGAAACTGGATGCGGGTGGCCATCCTGCTTTTGCACATCTGCGCAGCGCAGTTCCCCACTGTGCCTGCAGGGGGCAGAGGAGACGCACCTGACGCAGGAGGTGGCGGAGGAAAGCCCGGGAACTGTGGAGGCAGCCCCCCCTCCCCAGAGCGGGAAGCCGACAGACCTTGTTGCCACGGCAGCAGCTGTCTTCATGTAAACTCAAAATACAAACTTTTTATGAGACCAAACAGTGATGGTGCTGAGGAGAGGGGAGCTCCCCCCCCCCCCCCCCCCCCCCCCCCCCCCCCCCCCCCCCCCCCCGTGCGCGCGCCCCCGCCCCCCCCCCCCCCCCCCCGCGGGGCGCG
>JAABNY020000043.1:607304-618200 GCA_015164015.2 Brevimyrus niger | reverse complement strand
GGCCAACCCCTTCCCCTGGGCCCCCCCCCCCCCCCCGTCCACTCCCCCGGGCTGAACCCCCCCCCCTGTCCAAAGGCCCCCCCCCCCCCCCCCCCCCCCCCCCGACTCTGCAGCCCTGTGGCCTCTTATTTCCCTGCATGGAGCAAACCCAACACTCAACAGCGCCCCCCCAACACTTACTGGCACAGTCAGCTGGCTCTTATGGCGATATTTAAAGGTGTCTCTGTGACATGACTGCTAGGGCGGAATCAGACCCTGTGGTGTGAGACTACAGGGCCTGGAGCTGCTCCTACCTCACCCCCAGCCAGAGCCGACAGTCCAGCTCTGGGGTCCCATTGACCCAACTATCGATAGCAAAAGAGTTTAAGAGCTTTTCGGTCTGTGGCCGAAACGTAATAAAGGTAATTTAGTGAAAGGCAAATTCCATGGCTACGGGGCGCCCATGTTAAAGAGAGCCGCGACCTTTACTGCAGGATTTCATAAAGGAGCCACAATCGGATCAGTCCTGCGAGGGAAAGGTCAAGCACATTCACAGTTGTGGCCGCTTGAGTCTACCTGCGAGACACTGTTTCAAGAGGCAGCCTGGGTCGGCGGTGGATAGGCCCTTAGCCCTCCTGCCCCGAGGGCCGTTAGCGCAAAGGGCATCATCCCTGAGCGGCCGGCCGGCTTCCTGCCCCAAAGCCCCTTCATTAGTGACCCCCCTCCACAGAACTGCCCCAACCCCAAAGCCTTTATGACGGAGCGCAGCAGCCATTTGCGGAATGCCGTGCTAAATGGATCAAACGAGGGGCTGATAATGTCAGGGTCTGCTCTGGGACAGACATTCCACGGTGCGTCTTGCTTTCCTCACATCACGGAGAGACGGAGACGGACCGTGCCGTGCCGTGGTGGGCGGGGAGCCACAGCCGTGTGGGGTGGAGCCCCCATTCCTACAGACTGTGGGGCAGGGCTGCACAATTTGGGGAAAAATCTAATTGGGATTTTTCTGACAGACATTACAATTACGATTTGATTTGCAATTTCATTTTTTAATGTCAAGCTTCAGTTCAATATTCAGTGTGTAGTAATTTTGAAATGACGCAGCATGAGATATACCATCAAAATAATAACTGGTCTATACTCTAATGCAAGGATGAGAATTTAAGGATGTGGTGTGTCAAGTTCAGTAAAGTAATAATAAAAACAATTGTAACAAAAAGAAAAATAGCGATCTCGCAGGTAACACTGACTACCCCCCTAATACCACTAGAACTGACTTTTCCTCACGCCAATGAACAAGGGTGTATGCAGCCCTTTTGTTTGCGCTAATGTGTTATTAATGTTAATAACAGCAGCTGACAACACTCAAAAAGCCGTAATGTTCATAACAGAGTGACTGTTCAGTCCTGAAACCGTAAAATGTTGAATAAATGGAAGTCCTGTATTGATGATTTTATCGAAGGTTCCACTTTTTAAAGTGTATATGGTTATTGTCTATACAAATCAATTCAGGGGAAACAAAAAAAAAATGTAAGTGTTCAGGGTTTCAAACTCTTTCAGACTCTCAATCTTACGGCAAATCTATATTCCATTCTGAACTTAAAAGCAGCTGCATCAAAGACGTTACGGTAGTTTGCAAACCCTACAGACTACATCTACAAGGTAATAAAACTTACATACATGTAAATGTGTGTGCAGAACAGAGAACAGAAAATCTCACTCCATGCAGCTGACCAAAGTTGCCAACCCTGCATTTTATTTGAAATGAGAAATAAAACGCAGTTTTCGACTGAAGCAGCTTATCACTCCTTTGCTTTGTTACTCGGACAAATACAAAACGAATGAATAAGCATTATATGCGTCTCTTTTTGTATTTCTTTTCTAAAGATAGGAAGGCAATTCACTTATAGCTCAGCAGCGGAATCAGTATTTTGCCTCACCGCGAATGTAACATTTTCCTTGTGTTTCACACGTTTGCTGTTTGTGGGCCTATACGCCTTCTTGGGCCACTTCTGATTGGTGAGCATGACTGGCACACGGGAAGCACGGCGCTTGTGATTGGTGAGAATGACTGTCACACAGGGAGCATGGCATGAATTTGTAAAACTATTCTCACAGCAGTTTTAAACCCTGGGTCCGACATGCTGTATAATGTATATCCTAAATCACAGCCTTTGCAACTTGCTAATCGCGTTGTTTCAAATCGCGATTTCGAATTGAAACTGATACATTGTCCAGCCCTACTGGGGGGCGGACTAAACAGCACCACTCTCATTGTGTCCGTCAACATTACTGCAGAATGACAGCCCTGTTTTGGGGTATTACATATGAAAAAGTTTTATTGGTAACACTTTCTATGAATGCCACATCCACAACACATTGTAATGCTTTCATAAAAAATTATAAACATAGCTATAAAAATGATGAATTATGAATGATCTATGAAGCTCTCATCTGTAATGCAGTATAGAAACTTTGCAGCACAAAGCATTTTTAATTCATATTAAGGTATCTATAGTGCATTATATATGAATTTCATTGAGGCTTATTAAGTACTATGATCAACATTATAATACCTTATGATTATCAATAAGATGCAACAAAACTTTATTAATTCTCAAACTGGCCATTATAATGCACTATGAGGGTATCTATAGTGCATTATCACGCGAGGCGTGATTCTCAATTCCACAGATCCGTGAAAATTTCATTTTACTGTTTTTTATTAAATATTTTTAATGTGTGTATGTATTTTGGCTCTCTCTCTCTTTTTCGTTGTTAGCGCACACATCGTATTTTTACAAGTTATTTCTGTAAGTCTTTACGTAATTTTTAATTGATTGAATACCTGTAGCTTGTACGTACAGTACATGTTTCCTTTACGTATTTTATTGAATTATACCTTGGTTACGTATATGACTTCTCTCAATATGTTTACAGTCCCATTCGTTTACTCATTTCACCTTACTGTGAATGCAGAAGAAAACGGCAGCCAACACCTTGTTCTATGAATTAGCAGGGGTAAAATTAATATACTGTACTGTAAATGTGGTAGCTAATGTGACAAATGTCCGTTAGGCGATAATGTACATACTCTATTTTTACATCAAACATTTATAAATTTTTTTTAAAGGTAATCTAGTATTAAGCTAGCTTTTCAATTAAGTTGTAAAGTGTTTTGGGAGCATAATGGGGGTCATATTTATGGTTTAAACTATAGAAATAAGCACATATTACCATTTTTAGTGACTCTATCAAACATCTGCGAATCCTCCTCATTCGCGACGGGTTCTGGAACCTCATGAATGTCCGAGGTCTGACTGTATAGATAAGAGCTTTAAGTGTCAAAATTTTCTTCTTATGTAATCAATTCTGTATCCTGTCATAACCATTAACCATCTATAATAAGCAACGTTTTTTATAATTAATATCCAGGATCGTTATTAACTTTAGATCAGGGGTGGCCAATGTTATCCACAAAGGGCCGGTGTGTATGCTGGTTTTCGTTGCAACTCCCTTATTAGATTACTAATTAGAGGACTGGTTGTCTGAATCCTCACACCTGGGTTTGAACAGCTGACCTACAGGCTATCCCAAAAACCTGCATACACACCGGCCCTTTGCGGATAAGATTGTCCATCCCTGCTTTAGATAAACTTATTCACTGCTACCTCTCCCTCTCTCATCTCCCGTACGCCTCCTCACTCACCCGCACTGGCACCAGTTATTTCCCATGAACAGAACTTCGACATTAAAGGTAAGTAGCGAATTAAATTTTAACACCTTTAATGTACTACAAAACAAACCGACCATTACTATAAATATTAGAGTTTTAAAGTGTTAAACGGATTTTAAATCAACGAAACAAAACAAAAGAAAAACAATGGGATTTCACAATTGAGCAACACGTGTACGCCATATATCCCATTTACCTGAGGTCAAAGTCGGAGCTGGGAATGACATCACACCAGAATTAATGATGTTCCAGTACAGGGGGAAAAGCCATTTAACAATACCAGGGGCCTGTTTCAAAAAGCATGATTTCTTGCTTAGCATCAGGATATCTTGCTTTTTGAAACAGCCCCAGTGCTAGCCCCGTTCATTGTTAGCTATTGTTAGAAATATAAGTCGATATCTAGACATTATGTGGGTTTTTGAGCATACAGACACCGTAGCAACACGTCCACGAATAGCGGTTGACCCGTACTGCGTGTACGATCGATTTAATGAAACACAAATAAGATGTAAGTGTTAGTAAACAGTGCACAACTACAGACTTAATTTCTGTTGATGAAGGGTTCAGCCGTCGTGTATTCTGCGGTTGAGGGTGTAGAGGTTCCTCAGACTTTCGGAGTCGGAATTCAGGGGCCGTTCCAGTTGAAATTTGGGGTTCTTTACAAACCTTAAAAACTATTTTAAGGTAGTAAAATTGTTACATATATGTAAATGTGTGTGCATGTATGCGAACTTGGGGAGTGGACGCCATGACACAGCCCTTTAAGTCTTGCATTTGTGAAACCTCTGTGAAAGTGTTTGTGACTCATTTGTGCCGCCTGACACCTGCCGTTTCTCCTGTGTGCTCGACGTACAGGAGCAGTTCGTCTTTGGAGCAGCCTGGAGTCAGGGACGGTGGCCTGTCAGCCCCCTCCCTCCCCTCCATTAAGGCCCTGACATAGTTAATGCTGATTACACAGCGTGCTGTGTGGGGGCTGACAGTAACTGTGGGCTGAGTGACGGGGACGATGTTAACGAGTGCTGGGAGTGAGCGGGACTTGTGTTTACGGAGGGCCATGCTGGGGCCGCCCTGCTATAAAGTTAGGCCGCCAGAAGAGCAGCCAGCATTGCCTCACCTTGGCCAGCAGAGTAAGATTCTCATGAACATGCGAGGGTAAGTTTTTAGGGTAAGGTGCTCTGCTAAGTTTTCTCTTGATGTGACCTTAAAGTGTTGTATATTAAAGCAAGTGTTCTCTTGTGTATCTCTTCAATGCGTAAAATATGAAAAAACAGTCTGAACAAGAGTTTCAGCATTCTGCAAGCACCACAATGCAAAATTGGTATAACCAAATCCAATTTATTTTTTTTTTTTTACAGTTTTTTAGCTGTAGCTCACCTCTGTTTAGCCCTGTAGCTCACCTCTGTTTAGCCCTGTAGCTCACCTCTGCTTAGCCCTGTAGCTCACCTCTGCTTAGCCCTGTAGCTCACCTCTGCTTAGCCCTGTAGCTCACCTTGGCTTAGCCCTGTAATTCATCTCTGTTTAGCTCTCCGGTTCACACCTCCCTCAGTATGTATTTGGGCTCATGGCTCCATTAGCTCATTTAACTGCAGCTTTAAACACTCGTTCATGTTCTTCAAGCTGATTTTACATGTTTGTTGGAAGGTATAGTAATGGGATAATTTAATTGGCTTACCATTTTAATATTTTGTATTTTCAGATTTCTAAGTCGTTATAAGCACCCTTTCTACGATAATTAGACAAAATGTACTCAGAAACAATTAGTGTTTTAAATTCACATTTCAGATGAAGGTGGGAGGCCACTGGCTTGTCGGGTCACCCTGTCACCCACCTAAGTGACAGCTAAGCAGCCTCGTTAATATGCTAAGCAGGCCTTTCTCCATTTTATATTTGCTCTGGCCACTGTAAAGTGACCAGTCGCCAGAATATTTCTAATTGCAAGTCAATTATGTCATTGAGCCCATTTAGAACTTCATTTGTATGCAAATGTTGGGTGTAGGACAGTGAAAAGGGTGTCTGCAGATCGGCAGAAGACGTGTAAATAGTGTGTGATGCCAGGCGGTGCCGCTGGTTTGACCTTAAGCGGAGGTCATGGATAGAGAAGGTCACCTAGCGACGTGCGATGCCATGAGTGTATCGGCATTTACCATCCCCATCGATATCAGGTTCAGCGCAATGAATGGAGGACGATCGCAGATGGTGCCCTCTGCTGGCGGCCTGAGGTGTATAGCAATGGCTTCCCAATAGCCAGTTTCTAAGAGCTTAATGATGACAATGCTGTCACTCTGGCCCACATGCTGGCACCTCTGGGTCCAGCTTGGCCATCGCCCAGAACAGCGTAAATCCTCAGCCCGAGCATAGTAACCAATGAGCACACAGCTTTATTCTTCACGCTCCGCGGGGTGAGAATGGAGCGTCTTGTTAGATTGTGCTCAGCAAGGCATGTTCCTCTCCGCTGGGCTGGACACAAAGGCCGAGGATTACACATGGCAGTGAGACAAAGTCTGACCTGGGAGGTCCGGGGAGAGCCTTTTGTGGTGGGGCAGTGGCCGCCCGTCCCCGTGTCCCTGTGTGAGGGTGCGGCTGTCCGTCCCCCTGTCTCTGTGTGCTTGGGGGTGGCTGTCTGTCCCCCTTCCCTGCATGGGGGTGTGGCATTAGTCCCCTTGTCATTGTGTCGGGGGGTGTGGATGTCTGTCTCCCTGTCCTTGTGTGGGGGTTACTATGTGGGCGCACGTCTGTGGTTCTACTGGTTCTCAGGAGTGTGGATCACACTCACTCGGTCTCTCTCCGTCTCCCCTGGGTCCTAACCCTAACCATCACCCTAACAACCTACCCCTGAGCCCCACCTGGCACTTAGGTGGAGCTGAGCCGCACAAGCAGCTGATTGCCTCCGTCAGGTGCTAGCATGTTAGCGGCTGCGCTCTGATTAGCGAGTCGCGTGCCTCAGCCATGGAAGCTCCTTGTAAATTAGCTGCCAGCGCCAGCGTCAATAATAGAGAACATCCAGTGACATTGTGAAGTCTGCCACCTATCAGCACTTAATGAATGGATGAAGTTGAGACCATTTCTAGTAAATTCATTACTGTATTGGACTTGACAGGGCAGATTAATAATTGGTTTGTCACGTTTTTTTTTTCCCCCTCCAGAATGATTAATATGCCTATCGATTAGGGTGAGGGAGGCAAGGGGATAATATGCAGGAAAATGCGTGTGGTGGTGGGGGGGGGGGGAGGGGCACTGCGAAATGCAGTGGTCAGTCTGAGAGAGGCAGCAGTCAGTCAGCACGCCGGGGTGCTGCCTGCCTGCATCATGTGACGTCAGCAACGAGGGTCTGTCTCTGCTTCAGCTGGGGGCTCATCACACCAGCTCATTCAGAACTCACCTGTGTATCGCCCCTGTTAATAACTGCTCCTCATATGCCTTAATATCGCCTGTGAGGCTTTTCCGCTTGTTCCCGCCACTCGACTCTGGCCGCTTTATTCATTCCACACAAGCTGGTTACGGAGAAGCAGCACATGTCACTGCACGGCGCCGTCACACGGCGCATAAATGCTCACATGCCATCATTGTCCATGCAAATGGAGGCTTTGATTAAATGAGTTTTACCCTGTTTTGCCCAGTTTTCCCCTGTGTCTCTTTGCTACCAACCTAACATCAGTAGCACTGGAGGTCAAGTGCAAATTTCAGCAAAGCTGAGATTGCGAAACCTCGAGTCTCCCAAACAATGGCAGCATTTCCATATGAATACGCCCCCCCCCCCCCATCACACCAATCTTTTTAACGCATCAATCTCATTCCCCCTCCTCGAGGAGATCCAGACAACCTCCAAGATCCCCTCTTAACCTCAATTTTGCAAGATCTATTAAAAAGCGTGTGTGCCGCGCATTTGAGCGGGACGGCCCGCAGCCATTATTCTTCGTGGAACAGGTTATAATACGATTCATCGTGTCCGGCAAGAAAAATATGGAGCCTAAGTGAATTTTACATGAAGATCCACCCACTACTTACAGCCAGTCCTGACTGAATCACTAATAATCGTGTTCAGACGGGGACAGTGATTAGAGATGGCCTGTGGTGATGGCAGTCTGTGTTCGCAGACCGAGAGGGACCTGCATTGCATCGCAGTATCGACGTGATGCAGAAAACCAACAGGAAAACATCTGTCTGCCGCTCTATAGGGATTTCTGCAGTCAGCGAACATGGATGGGACCTTCAGAACTGCAGAGGCACCATTTTGAAATCGTCATTCCATATATAGCGCACATATCGACATTCCGCACAGCCCTGGAAACTCGTTCAAAACGTTTGTTAATTCATTCAACCTTTGAGTGTCTGATATTTGAGCTCAGCTGTCTCTGCGTGTTCACTGAAATGTCTGAGGAAGACCTAAACTCGAAGCACCACCTCTTTGGATTCCAAACCTGTTCTCTGATTTTGGGCTGTGGACTCCATAGGCTGCTGCGAGCCGGTTGTGGTCGACACCATAAACTGCTACTGGGAAGAACCACGAGGACAGGTAGTGCACTGACATTGGGGACGGAGAAGCTGCGGCTGACTGGCCTGGTGTCTCCGCCCTGGGCTGATCGGTGTGATGAGCCCTGTACTTTGTCAGGCATGCTGTTCCCTTACTGGCCACTGCTCTTGCCTCTGCCCTTGGGATGTCCAGACAGCCAAGCTCCACAGACAAATGCTGAGTCCATAAGCAGCGTCCGTCACATAGAATTCTACCCAGAAGTCAATAGGAGAGTCCTGCTTGGCACGTGATACTAATGATCTTTGTGATGGACCCCATGACTGAGCCTGACCCAGTATGCCACCCCGGGAACTTGCCGTCATAGGTATTTGAGCTGAGCCTTGGAGAGCATGAGGTGCTATTCTGTACTGAGTTTGCAGATCATTGAGTCCACGGTGACACTGCATTCCTGTCTTCATACTGGGTCATGTGACTTCCAGCAGCAGCCCGTATATACAGTCTCATGCTATGCTCCTCACCTCCTGTGGGTGCCAGAAGAGTCATGTGACCAGAAGCAGCAGACAGGGTGGCTGAAATACTGACCGTCTGAGACTCTCTGTGTCATAACATGTAAGCCGGCGTCTCCCACATTCATCTGCTGCTCAGAATTTAGAATGAAGACCTGAAGAGGGAATGTATAGATTATTTAAAATCAATAAATCCTGCATGCTTACAACAAATCAGCAGATAACGCAGCATGTGCGTGCTGACAGGGTAATATGTTATCAGGCCGGGCGAGGTGCCTTCCTTAAAGGAACCAGGCCCCACGCTCGCTCAGGGAAGGTGGCGAAAACACAGGTAAAATTGATTCCCAGTGTCTATATTTCATGTTGAAAATTGGCTCGTAAATCCAGTGGTTTGATCTATGGGGGCCGTCGACTTCAGAAAAAACCCTGGTAAATGTCTAATTTCTCCCTTGATGGAACACAGAGGAAAGGCGATTCTTCTTATTTCTGTCCCCCCCGACTCGGAGGACAGTGCCCCCCCCCCCCAACCCCGCTCATACTGCTTCATGTCTCCATTTCATTACTACCCCTCCCATCTATCACCCCCAGCCGTTACGGAGAGGGGTGACTTTGCCCATGCAGATGTTTCGTGGGGTATGCGGACATATGGGGGGGGGGGGGTGGATTACAGTCTGGGGGTCGTGAGCGACTTTGGGAGTGTCAGACTTGGTCAAGCTCGTCTGTGCTCCTGCTTTTGGCTGAACTGTGAGGGCGGGGAGTGGCGAGGATGTAGCGACGGGATTCAGAATGAAGATAGAGCGGTGCAGGTAGGCATGAGCCCCAGGAGCACAACTTGATGGGGCGCCCCCTGGAGGAACGCGTCAGCGCTGATGCGTAAATGATAAAGACACCTCCTCTCCGTGGCCGCCAGCCCCCGCCTCATTATCCCCAGCCGCTGATGATAATGGGAAATGAGCTCCAGCTCTTTCCCCCTCCCTCTCTTTCCTTTACTTTCTCCCTCTCTCTCTGTCCCTCCCTCTCTCTCTCTTTCCCTCACACTCTCCTTCTCTCTGGCCTCTTAATCACCATCTAAAGGCTGCGGATCCTCCGTTTCGCCGCTGAACTGTGGCCGGGCTAATTGTGGCTATATTTCACTGTCTGGGGCCCGGCGGCCAAGCGGGATGCGGCGGAGGGAGCTGCGCCGTCAGGGTTCACCTCGCCTCTGACGTGTTTGTTTTAATCTGAATGTTTCTGCTCTGAAGCGGACAGGAAAAGCATCACTCTGAGCCTCCATTTTGTGGACGTTCCTCTTCATTTCCTTGACAGAGTGAGCGGCAGCTCACAGCCACCTTCTGCTGGGCTGGGGTCTGACCTGCGATGTAACCCGACGGCCGACACCCCCTCAGGCTTAGCTGGGGGCAGAGGGCATCCATTCATCCGTGTATTCTCTGTTGCTGGATATTGGGGACGTAACCTTGTCCATTAGGTAAAACTTGACGGGATTATTCTTGCTTTTCCTCAGCACTGGCAGGTGCGAGTGGGTTGGGGGGGGGGTGGTCAAGGGATTGAGCCACCAGAACCTTCTTCAGGATGTCCAGGTTCCGCCCCGCCCCACCCCCACCCACCCAAAGGAGCTTTACCTTTAATTAAAGTCTCTTTGTGGGCGTGGCACCGTTGCAGGAGTGCAGAGAAACTGCTGGGTATGACGATACTGCCCCCCCGCCCCCCCCCCAGCATGACGGTGTCACTGCGGGGTTAACCAAGTGGAATAGAGAATCATTAGCTCTGATCAAAGTCTCCATCCAGTTCCAGGACAAAAGGACATGTAACACTTTATGATTAGATACCAAAAACCCACATGAACGGCAGCGTACAGTTACCCACTTCTGGCCTGTTTTCCTTTGGTTCCTCTAGCTTAATTGGCCCAATTAGTAGTTAATTATCTGAACTATTTATTCCTTTGCCCCCTCCACCCTCAATTTGCAGAATGTAGCATTTAAACAATGTGTCAAAACGAGGGCCTTAATGGACTGATTATGAAAGCTGTCCGTACTCGGCCCACTAGCAGTTGGGTTTCGAGCTGCGTGTGATGCCGTGGCGCTGGGTTCGAATGACTGTAAAGGTCACCAGGTCTCAAACAGTGTTTAACGTTCCTGGCACGAAAACGAGAGCGATCGGGAGGCAGGCTGGGATGACACAGCCCCGCGAGGGGTGGGGGAGGGGTG
>JAABNY020000043.1:521311-540860 GCA_015164015.2 Brevimyrus niger | reverse complement strand
CCCCCCCCACCCACAACCCCCTCCTCCCGCACACAGCTTCCCTTCTCACTGGTGACTGTAATGACGTGTCCATTAATATTTCCCAAAGCTGCCTGCGGATGCGAAGGTGATTAAAAGTCAGACACCGTGTCATGGGCTGTCTTCCGGCATGTTCCGCCGCGCCGTTCTCGGTAGTACACTTCCAAAGATAAATGACGCCAGGGGGTGTCACTTTAAACACAGGCCTGCCGGCGTCATTCACGGCATTAAACAGGGCCTGTGAATATATTGTCTGTTACGCCGCTGTTGTGCACAGTCCCCTGGTGTGCGTTTAACTGTGTCAATATCTAAAACGCTGTGAAAAGTAATTATTCAGCTGCAGTGACATCGGTAAATTGCGTATACACTGTCATATTAGCTGGGGTACTTGGCAGGAGAGTAAGGACATGATGACATGGATAAAACCTGGGTGGAGAGATGGGGAAGACACAGGTGGAGAGATGGATAAAGGGTGGGTGGAGATAAGGAAAAAAACGCAGGTGCAGGAATGGATAAAAAAGAGGTGGACCGTTCAGATCCAGAAAGTAAAAATCCAAACCAGGATTTTTTTTCAACCAACCAGTTGAGTACTATATGGCTGTGAATCTTTATGCTCAGCAGGTCGGTTGGAAACGAAATCCTGGTTTGGATTTTTACTTTCTGGACCTGAAATGTCCACCTCTGATAAAAAAGAGGGTGGAGAGATGGACAAAAGGCAGGTGGAGAAATGGATAAAGGGTGGGCGTAGAGATGGAAGAAATGCAGGTTGGAGGGATGGGGAAGACAGGTGGAGAGATGGATAAATGGCGGGTGGAGGGATGGAAGAAAAGGCAGGTGCAGGAATGGATAAAAAGAGGGTGGAAAGATGGAGAAAAGGCAGGTGCAGGGATGAATAAGATGCGGGTGGAGAGATGAAGGAAATGCAGGTGGAGAAATTAATAAAGGGTCGGGGTAGAGATGGATATAATTCAGGTTGAAAGATAAAAAGTAGGCAGAGAAATGGATAAAGCACAAGTGGGTGGAGAGATTGATAAAATGCAGGTGGGGCAATGGATAAAATGTGGACTAAGAGGTGGCCAGAAGGCAAGTGAACAGAAGGATAAGAGGTGGGTGGAGAGATGGATAAGAACCGGGTGGAGGGCTTTGACTCCTTGGTCAGGAATTCTCCTACAGTGTAAATGACATAATTGAGGCCAGCTTGGAGTCAGATCGATAAAGGCGTGGACGGAAAACAAAAAACATCAAAGACGCAAAAACAAGCAGAGAGGGCAAATTTCAGTTCACCCACAGATGGCCAGCACTGACGCAGCGCCTCCGGTGGCCTGTGTTGGTATTGCAGGTCTGCACTAACCGCTCCCTGACGATAACACCATCCTTCACCTTTCACACCATATCTGATCAGCAAGTATTCTGCTGATTTATGTGAGTTTTGGCCCAGTGAGTAGATGAACAAACACATCTCTTCAGAGGAAAGTAAATGATTTTATCCTATTCTGCATCCACGCAGCTTTCTTTTCCATACATTTTTATTGATTGTACAGTTGACACAAACTGTTGCCCAGAGTACTGTGTAATGCAATGTTTTTTACTGGCTTTGAAATGAAAAAGCTGAAATTTAATGTAGAATAATAAAAAGCATGAGAAGAGCCTCTCCAAAGGGGAGGGGCGGGGGGGGGGGGGGGGGGGGGGGGGGGGGGGGGGGGGGGGGGTTCAGAGCGAGGTGCCACACGTGGTCGGGCCTAAGCCCGCATGTCCGAGAGGGACAGAGCCTCTTCGCGGAGATGTGTGCAGGAAGCCTGCCTGTCTCCTCGCCTCACACACAGACCCAAGGAGACCCTGTGTCTCTCCCCAACTCTGCGTGAACAGTGATTGTGTGAACTGGTCTCAGACTTTGTCCTGGACTCTGAATGGACAAGGGATGCAGTGTGTCAATGCTAAGGGTGGGAATCCGGATGGACTGTGATGTGATGTGTTGGTGCTGAGGGTGTGAGTCTCGATGCTTCCTGGCCTGTCAGGGCTGAGGGTGGGTGTCAGAATGGACAGTGGGCTTGTTCCTTGGTCTCAGGGCTTGGGGGGGCATTTGTATGGACTGTGTATAATGTCCAAATGCCCCTCCCCACCATTGTCACATTAGCTACTGTGGAAATCCTGATATATTTGCACTTGCCATTGTTGTTATTATTTACACCAATCAGCATAATTTAATACTGCAACCTCTGACCTGATGCACAGAGTGACCTTTCCCTGTTGTGAGGCCCCATTGATGTCCCTGTCATGTCAGAGTACTTCTGTACAGAGTAATTAGCAACTGGTCCGGTTATCTTTGTGTGATTCGATCAGGTGGTCAATTACAGGACATCACAACAACAGAGGGGGTACCTAGGCAACCGTGGCATGGACCGTCCCTCCTGCGCACGGCAGGCAGACACAAAGCCGACCGTATCCACGGTGACATGGTCTCAGCATCTTATCGACAGTAAAAAAAAGGGCTGCAGGCGGCTCTTATGGCAGGTGACCCTCCCTTATTGGCCCTACGTGCGCTTTCCTCTCTGCTCTCCTCGCTCTTTGGGTATCGCATCAATCTGGGGAATCACGTCTGACCGTAACCTACATAAAGCCGCGTGCCGTGCGTTCAAAAACCCCCCAGCTTCCATCCTGGAGTCTTTATAGGCATGGCGATTGTGCGAAGTGGCACTGGGAGGATGATTAGCCGCGATTAGCGGCACAGGCAATAACAGGAGCGGCGTCGGAAACACGAGCCCAGTGTCCCTCTTTTGTTCAACGCTGGAAAAGGCTTCACCTCTGCATTTCCAGGCGTGAGATTGTAATGAGCTTGAGCCGTCGATTCGGCCTCCCAAACATGCTCATTGTCCTATTTATGGTGAAAATTGTATTTAATGTTTTTGCGTGTAACACGGACACTGTTAAATGTGCCCTAACTGGTATTAATTGGCTGGGAACATATGTTTCTTTGTTCTTTAACAGGCTGGCAGTGTGGATGAAGGCGTCGGAGCGGTCATCATCTGTGCAATGGAAATTGCACGTCACATTAGATTATTGCTGAGGAGCCTTCAGACTAGCTGGGGGGAGAGAGAAATTACATTAATGAAAAATTGGAAGTTTTACAAAGAACTTTAATAAAAATAAATGATTTGATCCATATATCTGAATCATTCAATGTGTGCTACATGGCAGGAAATTTGCTTAGCAAAACAAATGTTTTTGTTCCGCTTAAAATACCACTAGTAGCTTTCACACGATTTTACAGGAAAATAACAGCTAAATTTTTCTTGCAGGTTAGCTAAAGCAGAGGGTGTTGTCATATAAGCGTATAATGAGTCACATGCCAAAGATCATCATCTTAGTATAGTCAGGGAACATTTCAGTCCCTGTGAGGTGGAAGAAATGTTGAATATCCTGTGATGTGCCAGAAATATTTACTTCATGTGATACTTAACTTCCTATGATGTGTAATTAATGCTTAACTTCCTGGGATGTGAGAGTGGGGAACACGGTGATGCAGTGGTTAGTGCTGTTACCTCGCACCTCTGGGACCAGGGTTCGAGTCTCTACAAGGGTTCCATGTGTGTGCAGTTTACATACTTTCCCTGTGTCATCGTGGGTTCCGTATGGGTACTCCAGGTTCACCCCCCACACACAGTCCAAAAACATACTAAGGTTAATTGGAGTTACCAAATGGCATGTGAGTGTCTCCTGTGATGGATTGGTGCCCCATCCTGGGTTGTTCTGTGCTTTGTTCCTGTAGTTTCCAGGATGGGCTCTGGACCCCCGGCAACCCAGAATATTTAGCTTCCTCTGATGTGCAAGAAGCATCATGTTTGTCACCACTGGTCATGAACCGTTGGGCTTTCAGTACCGTTCCGGCTGTACCTGAGTGCGACAGATCAACAGCCTTCTGTTCCACGCCGAACTAATGAAATTATAATGTAATTGAATTTGTAATTGTCCTGGGTGACATCCTGACCCGAGCTAAGCTGACCAGTTTGTTGTTTTGCCGTCTCATTGCGTTTATTTATAGATGTCTTCAGTGTACATGTGAAGGCTTGGTGACCGGAACCACGGGCCGCCACTTTGGTGGAGCTCTCACTTTGGTGGCCTGGGTCGAGCCCGTCCGGGCCGGGCCAGTGGGTTCACTACCACAATGAAAGAGAGAGGGACCACCAATAGTCCTTTTCCATTTCATTGAGATACAAACAAGCAAATTAGCAAGACAAGGGGTGATAATGGCTTTGTCATCATGCTGAGATCCACCAGTAGTGCCCCTGACCCCCAACAACCCGGAAGTGGCAGCTATCAAAGGCACACGCCCTCCGTGGTTCTGGATCTGCTGGCCTGGCACTGGCCTGGCACTGGCCTGGCACTGGCCTGGCACACTTTTGCTGCATTCCTCTTTGTCCTGTTTGGGCTTGATTCTTAATATGAAATGACAGCCGCTCTCGTGTTCTCCTCGCTATCACCTGTGTTTCTGTACATTTCTGTGCATTAGCCAGAAGGCAAAACAGGTGGTGAGGTTCAGCAGCCAATCACAGCTTTTTTCCTATGGCCCCCCACATAGCCAAGTAATAAGGGCGGCGGGAACTTCTGGCGGGAAGAGTACCCTTCCTCAGAAAGAGGCCTTGCCGGCCGCTCGTGCATCATAATCACACATATCGTTACTCGTGCGATGAGTCGCTGGCAGACGGATTCTCACTGTGCTTCCTGCAACAAGTGTTTAAGTGAATCTCTGTGCAGAGACAATTCAGCGACAACAGCCAAAATCACTCAGACAAGCATAAACATATACAACATGATTAATTAATGACAAAGTAGGATCGGGTCACCCTGGACAAATATGATTATTTAAAGGGGAAGTCCAAAGCATTTAGTTATATTGTTTAAACCAGTAACAGGCCTTTTGAACTCCAGGTGTTCCAGAAGCAGGATGAGCACACAAACATTTCCCTTTAAGGATGTCACACTCCTGTTACTAGTGATGTTGTTCAGATCTATAATGGAAATGAGATCTAGACATTCGTGAGTGACACTCTAGTCCTCGTTGGAGACCAGCTGTGATGCCGACTGCATCCAGACCGCCTGTCATTTCACAGGAACAGAGTACTTGCTTTTTCACAAAAACAGACCACCTGCAATTTCACAAGCACTGTGATGACCCCTGACCGTAACACAATTGTGCTGCATCTGTCTGGTGTGAGTAAAGGCCACCTGCTATTTTACAAATATAGACTGCCTGCTATTTCACAACCACGGGCCACCTGTTATTTCACAAAGACATACCACCCATTATTTCACAAACCCAGACCGCCTGTTATGTCACAAACACAAGCCACCTGTTATTTCAGAAACACAGACTACCTGTCATTTCACAAAAATAGACCACCTGTTATTTCATAAACACACACCACCCGATATTCCAGAAACACAGTCATGCCCCCAGTTTCTGTAACATGGTTTGGATAGAGACCACCTGTTATTTCCCCAAACACAGGTATCATAAATTATGAATGCACATTGGTCTTCCCATCCGTAACCCATTTCTGAGTTTCCCCCACACTGACTGTGTTATGCATAATAAACAAATGAGTACACAGGGAAACCTCGATCCAAAGCATGGCCCTGTACTGCTCTATAGTAAGAAAATAACTACTGATTGGCCCCAGATCCAGTGGGAATCCATTTGGGTTGCCTTGGAGAACAAAGACCTTGGACCACTGGCCTGACACATTGGCAATAGCTGAGGCAGGCCCAACCTGTGAACACTAGATATGCAGATATGATCTACATCAAAGGAATGTTTCCGTGTTACAGGTTATATTTTCTATAAAGAAATAACCTTTGCATTAAATGTGTTTGTGCTGTGTTTATATCTTAAAAACTGGCAAGGAAAAATATAAGATACTAAAATCCAAGTTTAGGAAACAAATAGTGTGTGCTTGAAATTATATTGGATAATACCTTTATTTTTAAACTGTAATATATATGAGCGTTTATTATTATTGTCATTGTTGTTGTTGTTGTTGTTATTATTATTATTATTATTAATAATAATAAACTATTGTTATTGATGATAATAATAATGACTATGATGACGATGATGTTGATGATGGGGAGCAGCAGCGGCGCGTGGCCGTTTAAGAGATGACGTCTCATGCAGCTCCGTCTTTCCTCGCGGGCGGCCGTCAGCTCTAAGCGGAGGTGGCAGAGCCGGAGCTGTGGGCTGGGCTGTAATTTGACTGGCCCTCAAACACTCCTTGTTGCTCTTTGGTAAACATTAATTGCTGTCAACCCCTATGGACTCTACCGAGCTGAAGAGATGTTATCATCAAAGGGACTAAATCCCATTTGCTCCATCTTCTTAAGCTGAGACAACACAATAAAGACATACTTGGGCCATAGGCCGAGCGATAGACGGCTATACTAAGTGTTATTGTTTACTACAGTGGCTGAGTGACAAAACTCAGGATGTTAATCCGGACAAAACCTCCTTCAAATGATATGAACAACCGAGTCATTAAATTTCGCCGGAATGAACCCCGCGCTGCGATTCTACGGCTGTCCAATAGGGGGTGTAGCACGGACCTGCCCGGACCAGTGGCAGTTTAAACATCGCCGCTGGGGCACAGCCGTCAGTGTGCCTTATAACGGGAGGGCACCGCAGCATAGGTGCATGTCTACTCACCCTAAATCACTTTCAGTTTTAGTTTCGGCCAGCTCGCAGGACGTGAGTGTTTTGGGGGTAAAAACGGATTTATGTTGGTGTTTTTAGGAAGTGCCTTGCGGGACTAAAGCTAAATAAACTTGTTTGAGACAAACATCTCTTGCAATCTGCTTTAAAAAGTTGTTTTCCCCCTTATCCGTCAGTGTTTCCACCTAAAGCGCTACAAACAGCGCTACTTGTTTATTTATGCTTATTAGCATCCGTACGTCGTAATATTAACGACGCTTCGCTAAAGGTTTCTTCGGTACAAGGTAACTCCCCAGGTCAAGTATAACATTATGCGCCGGTTAGGGGTTTATAAATGTAAAATGTTTTTAAGGTGAGGTGTTTTGCGTTGTTTTGCCGACACATTATTTTCCCTGAGAGCATTGGCTGGGTTTTCACAAAGCGACAGAAAGCCCCGAAGGGGAAGCCAAAGGTGGGAAGGCGCAGACGACGGGGGGAGCGTGTCAGTCAATGAGCGGATCCGGCGCTGAGCGGCAGCACTGCGCCTCATACGCACCTCCGAGCTCAACATCCCATCTCTCTCCTTGTCTTCGCTTTTCTGCTTCTCGACAAAAATTCCTCTTCATCGGTGAATGCCGCTGATAGCGGGTCCGGCACACAGGCAAGGCACAGCCTGATTTAGCGCACAGTCAGGGCACAGCCTGATCCGGCACGGCGGCGTCCAGAGCCGGGCTCTCACTCTGCTCCGTGTGCGCCAGGATCAGGGGCATCCGGGGACGTCCGGAGGGACTGCTTTTTAACACAGTAAGTGCTCCAGAAAGGCTTCACATGGGCTACATTTTCAACTGTTACCGCTTAACTTCTACGGTGATTTTAATGTGCAAGCCGCAGTTTTATTCAACCCCGTTACACAAATAAACGCGTTTTGCGTGTTTCTGCATTAAGTTTCATTTAAACTGGCAGTTGAACTATATCTTTAATTAGCGTTTTCATTTTCGTATGGATAGGTTGTCGATAGTTGTTACTTTTGATCATTGATCCGTATTGATACATTTAGATGTTCGCTCGCTGCACAAAGCTTTGTGACACATCTGGAATATTTAAATCCTCGAGAAGTACTTTCAGTATTTGGCATTTAAAAGCTTTCGTCCACTTTCCTCGCCTCTGCCTGTGTGTGTGTTGAGTATTTCGGTTGCTATGGATGTGTCTTCGGAAACTTTGGCAGAGTTTTCAACTCTGCGTTTCCCCCAAACTTTCATCACGCGCGTCTGACAGTCGAGCTTAGGCGCTTAGTCTTTTAGGCAAATGTAACTTTCACACGTGTTACCATCTACATATACGGGGATTCTTTTGTGCTGTCATAGTGCACCGCAAAATTAAACTAGTAAATGACAACAAACATCGATGAAAAACATACCGTAATTTTTTTTATATATAAATCACTATTATTTCTTGTGTACGATTAAACAGTAACAATAATATGCCATGAATTATGGCTAATTGCTTACTTTCTGTAGGCTAGCTATAATTATGATGTAATTTATAAATCCACGCATTTAAATAAATCCACGCGCTTAAATAAACCCAGCCACATATTATGAGTCACAGTATAAAACTGGAATCGGTGTTTTGTTTTAATGGCGCTAAACCTTTGCATGCGGTGTAACTTATATTTCACTGTAATTTAAAGGGTCTGTACATTTGGGAGATTTTCTTGATGGTATGATGTCTAAACCCTTATACATTTTCAATATATTTAATATATAATATTCTACACATATGGAATTTGTAGTATGCATGGGTCATGCATAATACAAATTGAACGAATAATTAATTATCTCCTCTAAAATTTTCTTTGATTGATTCACATGTTTGTTCTATTTTTCACCGATTGTTCGTGTGTGTTATCTAAGTGCCTCACATCTCCATACTCAAAGGACCTTGATATTTCTAAATGTAAGGTGCAGGTGTCAATGTGCAGTTTTGATTTCCTCGGGTGACTGTTGTCCTGCAGTGGCGGAAACACCTGTTTAGTGCGGCTGAGTACAGTTTACATCCGGCCTGCAGTCACTGGACATGATTTAGCCGTTTTCCGCTGAAGTGAAGTTAAGGAAGCGGATCCCAGACGCAGGCTGTTCGGCAAAAGCGGGCAAATATTACGCCGGGAACAATGAGCAAGTTACTTAAACGGAGAGATTAACCGCACACGAGTTGTTCTGCTGCTCGATGTTGTCGGCAAAGTAAGAACATTATTTAAAGTTGTACTGTAAAAAATAATTATTATAACTGAATTTTTTGTTCAAGAAGCGTAATTAAACGGCCGTGTTTGAAATTACCATAATATCCGATTTTGTTCATTATATGGAAAGTGACTTTTTAGACTGGATCGTTTTAAAGTTCAAACATTTCTTTGCACGCAGATTGAAGCTCTTGTGAACTTGTGCTCGCATTTAATCTTTTTTTATCGCACGTCGCTGCTTCCCGTCCTCAAGTTTTTATCGCGCACGTTGTTTCCGTAAAGCTCATGAGCTTAATTCCCCTTTGTCACACGCGTAGTTGGTACAGGATGTTATCTTGTTGCATGTCTAATTTTAATTTGTGTAAATGAATTAACAATATTGCTTCTTACATGTTCAGAATTTTCTATGGAAATTACAAGCGCTTGTAAGGGAAGAGAAACATTATATACTCAAAATAATTCGAAATCATATAGATTTTAATAGTAAAACGCGTGTAAGATTATTAAATATTTGAAAGGCTGATATCTCAGCATTAGTAATTACACACACAAACAAATAAATATATATATATAGGATATACACACACATACATACATATTGTCTGGTCTATTCAATTGTGAATAAATAGTTACGATATAAACGAATCTGCTCTTAGATGGTTTAATATATCTCTAAAATCGCTAAATAAAAAATATCATAACAATAACATAATAATATATTTGATCAGATACCTGTAGGGCTTTCCCAAATATCGTTTGACTCCGGTTTCGTAGAAACTGTGAGGAGTCAGTGAAGGTGTCGATTTTTGATTAAATATTCTTATGAACAATGTTTTATTTCCCAACATTATATTTTTACTGTCTGTTATGCGTTGTTTTCAAATGGAACCGCACAGAAATACTATTGCATTCTGTCGCCTCATTTTTTTTTTATTAAAGAAGTGATTTTATTTGTAGCTCCGAACCATTAATTTAAGCTTTACATTCTGTGGCTGTAGTAACTACCGAATAGTATTTTTTATACACGACACATATTGTTCATTGAAATATTCCCCCTTTGCTGTGGTATATAGCGTTTAATCACAGGCCAGCGAAACCACTGAATTATTGCCTGTCAAACGTTTGGTAAGAGTTAAGCACATGTGTTAATTGAGAATTATTATTGGAAGGATCAAGCCAACGTGAATTATAACATAATTATGGGAAGATGAACGACAATCGTGGACTTGAGGTATTACAAAATTATTAGTCAATAGAACCGTTTTTATTTGTAACAAACTGCATTTATCAACTGATGATCCGTGGCGCAAAGTGTTTTATGAGGCCTGTCATGGAAGGAATTTCAAGTTATTTTTTACTCGTAGAAAAAAGAAAAAAACCTTGCAGCTGATTACTTAATTGAAGTAAGATGCATGTGATTTATTCGAGGAGATATCTCTGAATCCTCCCTTTCTACGCGTTGCAGAGCGGCGGTCGCGCCTGTTTGCTGTGTCTGTTTTTCCCCTCAGCTCCGGATCATGGCCACCGAGGTCTGTTTGTACACATCCTCCAGCACCTGATCACACAAAGTCTGCTCTTCAATTTGTTTCCTCCTGATAGATTTCCCCACTGATGGCCTTATAGCAGGAAGAGACTGCTCGTCTTTTGGTTTCGGGTTCCCGGTTTCAGGCTGCGAAAAGAGCGGACCAACAAGAAACTGGAGGGCGAAAGAAAAGTAACATGATTTATTTGGCGGCGTTTCGATTTCCACGCCGGTCTTTCCGTTCTGCTCTTTTCAGTAGCGATGTCGGCTGTTATTGGTCCCCATTGATCCCCGCGCGAAGTGAGAAGTGAACTAAAATTAATGTCGATTCCAGTCTCTGGATCAATTGCCAGAGTTATTTTAATCTGGATTTGTGCAGAATTAAAAATCGGAGAATCGGACTGGGACCTGGACGTTTTCTTTTCTGCAGAACAATTAGAAAGGCTGTGGATGGTGTTCAAATGTGAGCAAAGGACGCGTGCATGGGGAAATTAAACCTGCATTGGCGTACTAGCTTTAACTTGCATGTGCCCCGGCTTTATGCCAGCACACAAACCCAACAGGCACTTTGACGCCCACAGTAAATGAAGTGTACATGTCCACGCGGATATTCCCGTGCGTTTGTGCTCTGCCGATGCGCCAGCGAACACTTCACTTAAAGCGCATTTGTCATGCAGATGAAGCGGAATAACAATTCAAACGCTAATAAGAAAGTCATGTTTAACTTTACATATTTTACATGTGCAGAAAAAAACGCGTAAGATTATTTATGTATGATTTCACCCTGAATTTTTTATCGACGTAAACCGGCAGTCGGGTGTTTGCGTCCGGTGAGGGGCTCTGCTACCCACACCTGTCACCCGACGCTCCGGCTTTTAATCGGGCTGACTGTGAGATACTGGTCGGCATCCGACCCCTGGCTACCTCCTGTTCACCCGACAGGACTCTGTAGTTTTTTTTACTATTTTTAATCCAATATTTGAAAATGCAGTACGTCGCATTTGTATTGTGTTTAAACATTCATATTTGAATACGACATACATAAGACTAGGGATTATTTTAAAACTACATTTTAAAAGTACATTTTATTTTAATCTTTTTCTGTTTTCTGAAAAAAAAATTAGAGGGTGCAGGTAGAAAATAAATATGCGAATAAACATTTTTTACTAGACAATGTGTCCGATTTAAGCTTGATCGTCTTGCTTATACTCTAGTAAGCTAATGCATCCTGTATTTAACAATGGCCATTCAGTATGTAAAACGATTTAGGCAATATAATAAAACAATTAACAATATTTTTTCAAGCAAATGTAAAATATTTGATTTATCAAACGAATGAAAATTTAATATTTGTTTGGTATAATATATATTATTCTGCCGTTACTGTTTTCACGGCCGTTAGACGGGCCGCGTCAGAGGAGACGCCACACCACGGCAGCTCTGCTAGCCCTTATTTTACTGTAAAAACTTAAATAAAATAAAAACAAACAAATTAAAATGTAATCCAAAAAAGTATTTAACTTTGTAGTTTACAAAGTATTTCATTTTTAAGGAAACAATATTTTTAAGCACGAGGGGATCAAGGTGGCTGTGTAGTTTTGATTTATTGTGAATTGCATTAGATACCAAACTTCTCGAACAGGCATATTTCTTACTACGTGTATGTATATATATATATATACACACACACACACACACACACACACATATTTATATATGTATATATAATTTAAAGAATCTGAAATATATTGGACCAGCACCGAAGACTCAAGGAACAGACTTTTTTCTGCCATTCTTTTCGGTCAATAAATCATGTATTTGTAAAGTGTAAACTGGACTGGTTTCATTTTCAGTGTTTCCGGGCGGCGCAACCAGCGCGTTGGCAGCTAATTACGCGTTACTGGGGGAATGTGCGACTAGTGCGGCATTTCTCAACTTTTCCCGCGGCTTCACGTGAATTCCGCATTTTATCATTTGAGGAAAACAAACTCCAAAGGATTTGTTTGTCCTGTTACAGTATCCTTTCCTATATCTTTACACACGGTATGAGTTTGCCGTTAGCTGTTTGTGTTGAATGTCTTGTATTTCGTGAATCGTTTAGCATAAAGGAGCAGCTTGAGTAACGAACCCCCCTCTCCATTTACATAGGCAAACAGAGTGAAAGCTGCTCGCTCCTAACTTTCTTCCCGCACATGAATATTAAACGGAAGCGCTGTGATTCGCGCTGTCCGGACCGCAGCGCTCCTGAACTGGTCCCTGCACTCCGGGCCAGCAGGTCGTCGCTAAAGATCCAGTGGTTTGCCAAACGGTTCAGTCTGGGAGCTTGGAGGAGGATGGGAGATATCTCGCTTCCCCCCGTTTCGCAGAGTGATGATCCTCTATGAGGCCGAGAGGTGGGGGTGGGGGCTTCTGTAGTGTCTGCTGCATTTGAGCTCCAGAAGCCAGACACCTTACAAATAATCTGTGCTTAGCCTGGAATTAGGCTGGCTCAGGTGCGCCGCTGCGCAGCGTCTGAAATGCGGAACCGGGGCAGGTTAGCAAACTCTGATAATGATTTAGTCTGCAATGAATCAATTTGCTCGCCCGCGTTACATGTTTCTGTATCGTTCGATTTCGTTCCCATTAGCAGCGTGGCGCTGTGAAAGAAGGTGGACCGGCGTCATATCATTGGCTGCTGCGTGGTCAGCGATTTGGGGTCTTTGCTGGGTGATGATCTCACCCCCATCCCCGTCCTGTAAGTGGCCACGCCCTTTACACAAGTGTCAGTGATTCGGGGTCTTTGCTGGGTGATGACCGCACCTCCATCCCCATCCTGTAAGTGGCTATGCCCTTTATGCAAGTGTCAGCGATTTGGGGTCTTTGCTGGGTGACAAGCACACCCCCACCCCCGTCCTGTAAGTGGCCACGCCCTTTACAAGAGCGTCTGCTATCTGGGGTCTTTGCGTGTGGGGTTAGGAGGTATTTAAAACACATCGACGCCTGTCAGGAATCAGTAAGAACCTGACAAGCAGCAAAAAGCCCTGTGACAGTCACACACTGGCGTGTGATGACTGGGTCACGTGACAGGCTGTCAGGCAGCTCTGACAAAGTCCATTTGTTCTCCAGCTGACACTGGTCCTTCAGAATAGGAATATTTGGCTTACATCATGCAGGGGGCACATAACGCCTCAGGAATTACAGATGTCACAGCAGTCATGCTCGGCAAAAATGTACGCTGTGAAAATGCGTGGGCACATTCCTGTAACATCTCAGACGGGGGTGCATGTAAAACTGCCAGGACAGTGTGGAGCCTGCGGGCCTGTGGGCGAGGGGTCTGCTCTGGGCCGCCCCCTGGAGACTGGATTCCCAATAAGCACGTCCTGCTTGCTCCCGCCTCCCTGCGAGGGGAGATCCCGTAGCCTTTTATTGGATTGTCAGTTTCATGTGGACTCAGTGTCCCGATGGCGACTGTAATAGCACTGAAATATCTGGGCACTTATTACTGTGTTTGCTGTCTGTCAGCAGCTGCCCAGCTCGTATCTGATTGGCTATCTTCTTGTCACATGGTTGTGATGAGTATGGCCAATGTCGTTTATTATTCGGGGTGATTTTCCAGCTTCTAGTTCTGGGGCTGCGATGAGGGCCGGGGGGGCCGTCCAGTGATGCAGTGGTTCTGCCGGGTCACACCGCACTGTGACAGTTTGTTTTGGACGGATGGGGCAGCATGTGTTCACACTTCCCGCTGGATTTATTCCAAGGTGATATTCCCAGGTATTAGGATGCTGGACCAGGATTTTCAGGTAATTAGGGAGTCTTCTTTTATTCCGAGCACGTGACTCGAAGGGCCGGCGGGACAGCACACCCTCACCGTGGTCCTCAGCCGTGCGCGAGGCCTGCCTGCCAGGGTGTGGATGCAGGCCTTTCACAAACTGGCTCGCTCCAACTGTTTCAGGCCACGAGTGGTCAAAGGTAAAACATGACTGATTTCTTATCTAGTCGGATTTGCTATGCAGATGTTGGTGGGGTAAAAGCCATCATGCTGTATTCGGGGACGAGGGTAGGATGCAGAAACACTCCCATGAGTTGGCTCAGGCTCTTTTCTGATGTGAGATGGTGGCATTCATCTGTGGTCCTGGCCTCAGCTTTTCCGCTGAGGGACACCAGTGGCTCTGCACTCCTTGCTTAATTGTGCCCCTTGTCCCTGCAGAGTACGGCCCTCCTGAGGATGAACCAGCGGTGAGCTGCGAACCTCTCCGAGCTGTGTGGACGAGTCCCAGAATCAGCAAGGCCGCCTCACCAGCGCCGCCTCGCCACCTCGCTGGAGCTGCCTCGCTGCCTCGCCGCCTCGCCGGAGCTGCCCCGCTCCCGTCTTCTCTCTGTTGCAGGAGGCTTCCCTCAGCAGCTCATGGACCTGCACCGCGCCGCCTTTAAGATGGAGAGCTCCTCCTACCTGCCCAACCCACTGGCGTCGCCTGCCCTCATGGTGCTGGCCTCCACGGCTGAGGCCAGCCGCGACGCCTCCATCCCGTGCCAGCAGCCGCGCCCCTTTGGTGTGCCCGTGTCCGTGGAGAAGGAGGTGCACCTCCCCTTCACCAACGGCTCCTACACGTTCGCCTCCATGTACCACCGGCAGGGTGCCGTGCCGGGTGGATTTCCCAGCCGGGACTTTCCGCCCTCCCTGCTCCACCTGCACCACCAGTTTGCCCCACCCAACCTGGACTGCACCCCCATCAGCATGCTGAACCACAGTGGTGTGGGTGCCTTCCGGCCCTTTGCGTCGCCCCCAGAGGAGCGTGACGGTGCCGCCGCCGGCTACCAGTCGGCTTTCACGCCCGCCAAGCGCCTGAAGGGCTGCCTGGAGGCAGAAGCCTCCCCCCACCTGCGTTATTCGGATGCTGAGGGGAAGGAGTATGACTACGGGGGGACGCAGATCCCATCCAGCTCGCCGGGAGCCCTGAAAGCCGTGGAGGACGCCGGAAAGAAGATCTTCGCAGTGTCGGGTCTGCTGTCTGACCGCGAGGCCTCGTCCAGCCCAGAGGACCGCATCGAGCGCTGTAAGTAGCCCATATCCCGGCCGCCCACAGCGAGCGCCACACATAGGCCCTGTGTCAGGTGTTTCCGCTGGCCTGGTGTGATTTCTGATGCCGCCTAATAGTGTACAGAGAGTGAGAGCCACAGGGGAACACAAATGCTCAGCCTGTCCTGCCCATAGCATGCTTACGCCGAGACTGCTTTCTCTATGGTCATGCCATGCTGCTGTGCTGGAGGTCACGTGACCTTATCCCTCGTGCTGATTGGGAACTGGTGTGTGTAAAGGCTGGAGGGATTTCTGGGGGGTGTCACATGACAGTAGGGTGACAGGCCCAGTCAAACGTACCGCTACCGCTCTGCCCCCACTGCTCTGCCCCTCACCCGCCACTCTGCCCTTACTGCTCTGCCCCTTGCCCGCCGCTCTGCCTCACTGCTCTGCCCCTCGCCCACCGCTGTGCCCCACTGCTCTGCCCCTTGCCCGCTGCTCTGCCCCCTACTGCTGCGCCCCTCGCCCGCCGCTCTGCCCTCACTGCTTTGCCCCTCGGAAGGCTGCAGATATCTGCATGAGGTGCCAGGCTGAGCTGTCAGACCAGAGCATCAGAGCTACAGATGGAGTCTCTTTGCTAATGGAATGTTAGGACAGGTCACCCTTAAAGTCACACATGGCAGTGTCATTTGCAGCCCGTGTTGTGTCCCCATGGCTCCCCGGCAGACCTGGGGGGGGGGGGGGTTAAGGTGTGGGCCCGGTGGGTTTTTGGCCTTCTGCACACTTTCACTGGCCGGGATCTGGAGAAGCAGGATCTAGGGCAGGAGCTCCTTTCTCCCTTTCAGAGCTGGATCTAATTAGATTAAAGCCCAGCCCACAGAGCCTTTAATGCAATTGAATTTCACCACTTCTGTGTAAGAGACTTAACGGGTTCCTCTCCACTGGCTCCGGCTGAGTAACAGCGTCTCTCCCGTCCTGCCTGGCCCACGCCAGGCGTTTCTGGCCTTTAGCCGGCCTAAGCCGCCTCCCCAAGGCCCGTCGTCATGACGAAATATTATATGTGTGTATTTGTGTGTGTGTGTGTGTGTGTGTGTGTGTGTGTTAATACAGAGACTAAGAGCATCCAGTCTGTAGGGGCAAGTAAGGGGCGGCAGGGAGAGATAAAAGCAATAATGAAAGCAGGGATGAGTGCGCCGCTGCTTTGAGTCGAAATGCAGAGACCCACTGCCTTCCTGAGCAGCCGGAATAAAACAGAAAAACCCTCAAGACAAGAGATTGCGTCCACGCGCGCTTCCTTCCTCCATAAATCCCCGCTGATTTACGCCATCCCCCCCCCCCCTTAACCCCCATGGCCCTGTGAGGCCCAGATGCTGGCATGCTGGCCGGGGGGGGATGCTGCCCATCGGTGGAGCTGTCGTTGTAATGACCTTTCAGGGACATTGAGGGCTGTGGGCTGCTTGCTCTCTGGACAACACAAGAGGCTCTACAGCGAATTCTCTTCTGTCACTTCTGGCTGTTTACCGGGGGAACGGCGGGGTCCGTGTGCAGCTCTACGAGATTATGCTCTGTCTGTCTGTCTCTCTGTTTGTCTGTCTGTCTGTCTGTCTGTCTGTCTTTCAAGGTGTCTATCCACCCATTTATTTGCACTCCTAATTATCCGCTGGCATTGTGCAGGGTGTCAGTGTGAGTAACTCGGAATGCCGTGTTTTCAGTGGCGTCTCACAGATGTGTCAGAAGCGGGCCGGCTCATTCCGCTGTTCCTTGTGTCTGCTGCTGCAAGGCGCAGTGCGATCTGACAGCTGTTTAAACATGTCGTCTTTTTCAAAGAGCAGATGTCTTCAGCTGAGGCCACACCGCGCTTGTTTTTCTTTGGGGAGATACTGGAAACTTCGGGGAGCAGTTATGGAGAAGAGAAACAATCGCAACGCTGGGCGGTGAACCCTGATCCTTAAGGTCTGCAGACAGACTGTGGGGGAGGGGGAGGAGGACAGGAGAGGAGGAACAGAGAGGGGGAGAGGAAGAGAGAGGGGGGGGAGAGAGAGGGAAAGGGAGAGAGAGGAAGGGGAAAGAGAGGGGAAGAGAAAAACAGACCAAGTCAGAGACACAGACAGAGTAATAGACATACAGAGTGACAGAGAGACAGAGAGAGAGACAGGCAAAGAGATGCCAAGTGAGACAGGCAGAGAGAAGGAAAGAGAGATAGAGAGAGAGACAGAGAGAGTGAGACAGGCAGAGAGAAAGAAAGAGATAGAGAGAGAGACAGAGAGAGTGAGACAGGCAGAGAGAAGGAAAGAGAGAGATGGAGATAGGCAGAGAGTTGGAGAGAGAGGTTGAGAGATTTTTCATTTATACCGCTAACATTTCCAAACAAAACAAAACTTATCTTGAAACGAACTGAGGGAATGAGAAATGTCTAAAAAAGTCTAGAGCTTTGGAGTGAGTGCTGACCATAGCCTTGTCCAATCAAATGCAGCAGAGCTAGTGACATTGCTTCGGCTTGCATCTACAGAAAAGCGGACTATCCCTCACAGTGAAAAGCGGACTATCCCTCACAGTGAAAAGCAGACTATCCCTCACAGTGAAAAGCGGACTATCCCTCACAGTGAAAAGCGGACTATCCCTCACAGTGAATCAAGTCAAGTGAGACTTTTCACTACGTTATCAACAGCCGAATGCTGCTGTAACATTTCTCCTGCACTGGGAGGCAAGGAGTTAAATAGACTGCGCCTCCAAGGAGACAGACATCGTCATCCTCAAACCCCCCTCCCCCCCCAAAGCCCCCGTTACGGTCTGGTGGCGAGGTTAAGTTAAGTGAGAGTGTTCTAATGATTACGCAGCCTCCGTGGAGCAAGGCTGTGCACCCCCAGATGTTAAAAGGCTTGCCCCTGGCCCCCCCAGCCGCTCGTCCCAGCATGGCTGCCTCGGTCTGCCTCCCTGCCTCTCAGTCACCCTCATGTGCGACCTCGTGGGCCTCAGAGAATGATCCTCTATTTAAGCAGATCTTACCTTCTCCCTGTGGCCTTTGCTTCCAGCCGCAGATGCCACCCTTTTCTGGAAGCTTCCTGTTTTTCACCAGGACTGTTTCGAGTTTGCTTCCTGAAACTTGTCTTCCACGTTCGGCACGGTTGGTGCCGGCAGCAGGTGGCTATGAAACAGTTAAGGGCTAGTGGGCCGCCCCATTGTGGCCGATTAACGCTTCCTGTCTGCCCTTTGTTGCCTGGGCCCCTTGCCCTGGATGCCGAGTGGCGGGCGACCCTGTTGACTGAAATGCACCACGGGATCCACTGTTAGGGTAATGAGTGGCGAGTCACATGAGCGCCGCGGCATGCAGAGTGACGGGGACGCGGACGGCCCATGTCTGCGAGGGGAGAGGGACCACCCGGAGACGTAGGGACTCCCCGCAACGCCAACGTGTCTGGAGCGCTGTAAGAACGCCAGTAAAACAAAGGCGTGTTCAGGCAAACTACCACTCCTGAGCACAGAGCCTCACAGTGGCCCCTCGCTGTGTCCGGCGGCACCTTCCTCCCACCTGGGCCGTGGGTCACAGCTGCCCCTGTGCTCTGCAAGTTCTGCCTGGCACAGGCCCGGCCCGGACTGTTGGGGGCCCAAGCTGACGGGGGACTCACACACAGATACACATGCATATAGGCAGAAAGGAACACACTCACAGAGACAGACAGACAGACACTTTCAGCAGTGTTTGGGGCACTGAAGAGCGTAATTACAGTTTAATCACTAGCCTTATGGCTCCCAGACAGCCGTTCCGCACATGCTCAGTGAGGCTGCGTTCCCTGCGTGGTCGGGGTGGGGGAGGGGGACTCTGACACACGTTTTAAAGTGTTGCTACTTCCCCATCCTGCGTGTCACTGGCTGCCCAAATCCTCGCAGTCCAATTAATAATTTAGCAGCTTGTATCATCTGTTTACCTTAGTAATCTATCTGTCAGCTCGTCCATCGATCCAGGCCTGCTTCCTAATCAGCCACCCTCACCCCCCCCCCGCCCCCGGCTCATATTTAAATTCAATATCTGTCACTCCCTCTCTGCACATTAAGGCACGTTTGTGCCATTCTGCAGTCCCTGGACCCTGCCAG
>JAABNY020000043.1:447122-457131 GCA_015164015.2 Brevimyrus niger | reverse complement strand
TCTGCACAAGCGGAGGGGACCGGCACAGGGGGAGGGAACCTGCACGTGGGGAGGGAATCTACACGTGCGGAGGGGACCTGCACAAGGGGAGGGAACCTGCACATGTGGAGGGGACCTGCACAGGGGGAGGGAACCTGCACATGTGGAGGGGACCTGCACAGGGGGAGGGAACCTGCACGTGGGGAGGGAATCTGCACATGTGGAGGGGACCTGCACAGGGGGAAATGACCAGCGCACAGAAGGGCCTGCTGCACAGGAAGGGTCCCTGCACATGCAAATAGGTCTGGCGTGCAATGAGGGCGCGGCACACAGTAAGAGGACCTGCATACTGAGAGGGGACCTGTCTTAGGTGGTAGGAGGCTGCTTGTCCTGCTGGCCCGGTGAGGCAGAGGGAGGAGAAGTCGCCCGGTTTTAATCAGACCGATTAAAAGTCTCCTAACTTGCCAGCCCACTGCACTATTTGCCTGGTGTCTGCTGGGGCGCGGGGGGGGGTTGGGGTACACACGGTCTGAATCCCATCACAAACCCCCTAGGCACGCCACCAGGCTGCTGCTGGTGCTACTGGTCCAGATTGATGGCCGAGAACTGGGGAAGCAGAGGCGCAGTGTGGACAGCGGCGATTACACCGGCGGCGGGGGGGATTTACGGCGGAGGGGAGTGTGTTTATTATCTCACAAACGGCCGGCGGCCTATGCTGGGGATTTATCTCCTTCTCAGGGCCTGTTCCTGATTTGTTCAGGCCCTCTCCTCCACATCAGATCAATCACAGTACCTTGGGGGGGGGGAGTGCTGGCCCTCTGTAACTTATTACCCCCTGAGGAAGCCCCTCGGCATGGAACAGGTTTCACCTGCCCACCCCCCCATCCCTCCCCCCATGACGACTCCCCTGAGGCTCCTGGACGATCTGAGAGACAAACCCAAAGCTCACAGACATGGAAGGTCGCAGGATCGGCGACGGAGCACACAGACAGGGAGAACTTTCCAGAAATGTGTTTCTCCTGTCGGCTAGAGCTTCCCACAGTTCTTCCGGAAGGTCCCCGACTTGTGCACAGCCGTCCTCATCCCGGTGCCTCTGGTCCTTGTCGCCTCACACGCAAAACTCTGTCCTCCCCTCTTGCGATCTTCACCAAGCCTCCCTGCCCTCACCTCCCGGCTCCCGTTCACGTGCCCCATCGCAGCGAACGGTGCCGAGAGGATGCTGGAGCGTGACAGAAGACGGGGAGTCTCTGACGCACCCTGCGGCTCATTGACATTCGGGCACATAAATGCGTATCTGTGTCCCTGGCGAGCAGAAAGGACCCGGACATCGGACAGCTCAGGGCCTCGGCATTCCTGGGGTGCGGAAGAAGCTGCGGAGTGTCCATACATAGCAACACTGAGCACGGAACACAGGGAGGAAGGCAGGGAGCGTCCACAAACAGAAACACTGAGCACGGAACACAGGGAGGAAGGCAGGGAGCGTCCACTCGCTGACATGGGACCACTGGGCACGAGTGTGAAACAGAAGCGGAGCAGAAGGGAAGCAGAGTGAAGGAGAGAAATAGACAGAGAGCAAGAGAAGCCGGCAGGCACAGGGATGGGGGGGGGGGCTCCTGATCAGTCACCCCGGGAAGCGGCACGTCGGGCCTCTGATTTGATGCGGTTAGAGAGCCGGGCTCCTCTAGGGGGCCCTCCTGGAGGGGGGGGCCCACGCTGCCATGTTTACAAGCCAGCGCATTGCTCTTAACATATTTCATGGACCTAAATGCCCAGGGCACCTCACTGACAAATCAAATCAGAGGCAAATCATTTATTTCCTCCAGACGCTCGCTCCGAGAGGGACGGGGAAATCCAGAGAATGATTACTTCAATAAAAAAATTATATCCCAAATCTGCTTAGTTGTCGTACTTTGGACAGTAATTGTTTCAAATTCTCTGTGGCCCCTGGGGGTGGGGGGCGTTAAATCTGAAGGCGATTAAATCAGCCGCTGCTCCCATGACGGTGTGTGCAAGAGCCCGGCACTGAGGTACGGGTCCCCACAGGACAGCACCCCCCATGCAGAATACTCACCATTGCCCTTCTCTCCATTACAGTAAGAACCCTGCACACAAGGATGTGAGCACGGCACCTGGCACGCCCAAGGTAAGGACCCACACAGACGCTCAACGCGGGTGCCCAAAACATGAACACTTAATGCATGTACTCAACACAGATACTCAACGCAGGTGCTCAACACAGACACTTAATGCATGTGCTCAACACAGATGCTGAGTGTGGTTGCTCAACACGGACACTTAATGCATGTGCTCAACACGGACACTCACTTAGCACTGCGAGCCGTGTCACTCATCTCAGTAAAGCTGCCTGTGAGGCACTTTAAGGTGATAAAAACCATAATCATCATCATGCAAGCACAGTCTGGACAGGTCGCAGGTGTGTCATTAGGACAATCCATTCAATGGCACCGACCTGACTGAGATTGAGCCAATCATGGCACGGGTTAGGGGGTGGGAATCTCGGCAAGGCTGAGCAGGATTGGAGGCAGTGACCGCCCGTCCACTAGAGGGCCCTCTCTTAGATGTCACCATGCCATAGAACTACGCTCCTTCAGATGGCTGGTCTGGAGACCTTAACCATCCTGGCTTGAAGTGGCAAATAGACAGCATGCGGAAGAAAGAGTCCCAGCTGAGGTTTGGGTTTGAGGGGCAGAGCTACCAGCTTCTGCACTGCTGCACTGAGAGGGGGGGGGGGCATTTTCAAGGGAAGACCAATGTTTTCCCTGAGAGCAAAGGGAGGGGACAGAGTGACGATTGATGGGCCTAGTGCCATTAAGAGCTGCCCGACTGCCCATGGCGACTCCTCTCAGAGGGCAAACAAGCCATGAATTATTTTCTTAAAGATCTGTCTCCCCTGATGATTATTGCACCTTGTAAAGGCCATTTTTTATGAGCTAAACCACTCAAAAGTCACCCTTGAATATGACTATTAGCTGTTCCTCCCTGTTGCATTGAACTGTGGAACAGGGTCATGTGTCTGAGCGCCCCCCTCCCCAGGGCTGGATTCTCAGGTTTTAAACGTGGCCCAGCTTGCCCCAGAACCAGAGCTCCAGGTGTGTGAGCTACCCCAGCGGCACAGAAAAAGGGAAGCATCCGAATCCAGCGTGGCGTCCAAAGCTGTGGAGGTGCAGTGGCTGTCCAGGCTCTTCCACCTGGGGTGCCAAGGCAGGGGGGGCGCCGCCACATGACCCTGCACGTGCTGCAGACGTGCCGACAGGCGGAGAGCCGCGTGACGCCGGCCCTGGGGGGGGATTAACCTCACCCACTGCCGCATCAGCCCCCCCCGGCACCTCCTCCCAATCGCCATGGTGATTCCACGGCTTCCGTCGCCCCCGGGTAATCCCGGGGCACCCGGGACGCGAGCGTGCGTGCCTGCAGGCACTCTGAGCGGGGACCGGGGGCCCTCGCGTGCCACTCAGACATGCTGACATTTCATGTGGCACACGTGTGCCGTGACCTGCTCGCACCGTGCCGACAGCAGAAAGCGGCGAACCGGAGGAGGGGAGCCGAAGGCGTCGGGCCGTGGGACGGACACAGGGTACAGGCACCGGGAAGGAGCAAGGGCCGGCCCTACGGCATTCGGCAGCCCGCAGGACAGCCCCAAACACACACACAGATAAATTACCAGCTGACCTTGTGGTACAAAAGCATAAACGGCCGTGAATAACACTTAATTTACTGTCCCCACAAAGGAAGCTGACCATTTCTCACGTATTAATATTAGATTAAGCCTCGGTGCCTGTGAAGCGCTGCTCTCCGCTCTCGCTTTGATTAATTGAGCTGTATTGTAAATACAAATATTTTACACCGGAACCATAAAAAGCGGCCCATAGATCAGGGCTTCCTTAGACAAGGCAATATGTCTCCACTCTGCTTCTGCCCACAATAAAACTCGTGTGAAGGATGGAGGCACGGAGGCTGCCGGGCAGCGCGCAGGGCTGAGTGACATGCGCGTAGGGCGCCCTCACAGGCAGCTTAACACTGGTTCCATCTGACGCCCTCTGTCCCCCCCCCAGTCCCTGCTGCTGTCCGTGCACATCAAGCGCGAGGGGGAGTCGCCCGTGCTCTCGCCCCTGTCCTCGGAGGACCTGCATCACTCGGACAGGTACCAGGTGAGCACGGGATCAGGGAGCTCGGGGATGGGACACACTGCACACGCATACACAGCGTTACAGGGTGCCTTCTCTACAGAGGCTCGAAGATTAACGTGTCCAGCATCATGGCTGCGCAAACACGGCCAGCGGCTGCCACCTCAGGGAAAAGCAGAAACGTTACTATTCTGTCACGTTAATATTCTGTCCAGGGATGTTATACCTTTAAATAGCCCTTTGCTTAATTCCTGCTTCTCATTCACGGAGCTCCTGTTTCTCTACCTGTGGCCCCCATGTACTCGCAGTATAAATGAATCCATCAAGTCTGCCCCCAGGCTAATTTGTAATGCTGCGAAGCCCAGCGTTATCAGCCTGGCTGTTCACAGTGTCCTTGACTGCTGAGATGTTTTCATGACCAGCTCCGGCTGAGCCGAACCGGCTCCGTCATCCCCGCCTTAACTGATGGACTGTGCTTCGTTTCAAATCCAATCTATTACTAAATGCTTATGCTATCGATGTAGACAGACAATCCCAAATCACATGCTGTTTTCCCGTAATAAAGATTCCGCCTTACCTACAGTTGCGATTCTTGTATTCGATAAATAAAACTGATAGTGAAAAATTTCATTTTACAACTGCCTTTCCTTCTTTTAAAGCGCGGCGGAGACTGACATTAAGATTGATCAGTGTAGCCTACAGGGAGAAGTTTCATTTTAGAAGTGGCCTTATTTTTCTATTAGGACCCATGGAAAATATCATTATACAAGCAGCCGGAACCTTTCGGTAAAAGTGAAAATGTCAATTAAGCTTTTTAGTTTAATCCGTAATCAGGCTTTTTGTTACACTATCCATCATCCACGGCAGATGAGCACGACCACGGCTGGCCGGTGCGCATTTTATACCAAGACTCACCCAGATTAATGCTCTAATATCTAATATCATGTTACCGGGGACAAAACTGGCTGCAGTATCACCCTTATGTTTTAAATTATGTGGTGTTGAGGTTAAACCGCATCTTAAACAGATTAAACTGGAAGGCTGTGGTCCCCTGCAGTCGCCTACCGATGGACCCTTGAGAAAGCCGCGGACTGACTTTAGCCAGTAAAAAACCCATCTGTTTAAATGGATACAAAACTGTAAATCGTGTTGGATTAAAAAAATCCTCAGATCTGCAAAAAAAGTGAAAGTAATACGTAAACGTTAGTTATGCACTCGCGGGGCTGTTCGCGCTCTTGGCGCCCTCTCGCGGCCGCTTGCCGAATCACGCTGGTCTCATTTTCAACTTCCGGTTTGAGACCGCACGCGTCACGTGATGCGGAAGCGCAAGATGGCGGCGCTGGAATGAGCGGTTATCGCGCGGAGGGGCCGACTCTCAATCTCATTGCATCCTCCTAAAAACTGAGAAGGCGGACTACCGAACTACGGTGGCCTCAGCGTTGGCAGTCCGCGACGTTCTGTACCGCAGTGAGTTTGGGGAGCTGCGGGAGCGCGCAGGAGAAGCGGGTACGCGCGTGTAACGGAGGACGGGCCTGCGGGGGGAGGGGGCGGCCCGTTTGCTAATGTGAGCTGTGTGCTTCCTTGTGTCCCCAGACTTTCCTGCGAGTGAGGGCAAACAGGCAGACCCGGCTGAATGGTACGTACGCCTACGGCTTTTTTGAGCCCTCTATCGCAGAGAGCTGCCACGTCTCAGCGCACTTAGAGCTCGCTGTAAGCTCGCAGGGGCTCCCGGCGGGGGCTCCAGCGGCCGGCCGGGCGCCCCCTCCGGCAGAGACCCGTGCCATCACCCTGCACATAGAGCTGGCTGTAACCTGTGCGTTTTGTGGACGAGTGATTAAAGCAGGTACATGTGCAGCATGTGCTTTGACAAGCAGTTGAGTGTCATTTAAATACTCATCCTTAACAAAGAAATTACATATAATTACTAAAGAGAGGATTCTAGATCCGGGTGAGAATCAGCTGTGATTGTGCACTGAGGGAAGGGTGATGCCTAGGTTACAGTGTTCGCTAAGGGTTAGGCCTGGGGGACAGGCTTTAGGATTAGGTTAATCCTAACTATCCAGGCCCCAACCATGGGGGCTTGAGCAGCCCTACCTGCTCTCTGAGGACCCCCCCCCTGCCTTATCAGAGTCACCATTCTTGTGGGATCACACACACCCTCCTCCTTCCAAGATGCTGTCTTTCCCGTGTGGCTGGTATTAGCTGGGGGTGTTCTCTGGTATAGGCGCAGGGTGTCCGCATGTGTGGTGCCCCCCCCCCCCCCGGCCTAGCGCTTTCACAAGCAGAGGATCCATTAACCCTTGCCTTTTTGGTATGTTAACAGTCGATGCCCTCTGCTGGTGCAGGCGCTACGCCAAGGAAAGTGTCAAAACTGCCCCCCCTCAACCGCACAACGGAGCCCCCCTTGCCCCCTGCTGCAGTCGCCACGGTAAGAGCATAACCCATCCATCCGCAGCCCCACACTGATGTTAGAGCGCCCCCTGGGAGTGTTTGGAGGTTACCGGCCAGTTCACTGTGGCATGGGCAGCCAATGTTAACGTCAGGACCAGTCCGATATGACACTCCCCCCCACCCCCCACCACACACACACACACACACACACAGGTCTGTCGGTGGCTTCGTTCCCCGCTCCAATAAGCGCCTTTCTCCCTTCAGCCTTGTTTGTACGCCGGGGGCTGTCCTACGCCTTGCTAAGCCCCACCTGTTCATCTTTATTACCTCACATCAGGAGTTGGGCTGATTTAAAAGGATGGAATAAAAATCTTTTTGTGCCTAATTAATCTGGCTTTTCTTTCTCAATTTAACGGCATCGTCACCGTTACCATGGCGCCACCGTGCAGGGGTTATGATCCGCCGTCATTATGGCCCCGCCCCCCCCATCCCAGCCCCTAAAACTTAATGTCCCCGTGGCCCATTTGCAGTTAAGAGAGAAGCACGGAGAGTTACGGCCCCTGGCTCTGTCCCGCTCTGTTAAATTCCTAATTATGTCCCTGCAGTTGGGGTGGGGTGGGGGCGGCACTCCCTCTCACAGGTGCTACACCCCACACGACGAGAGGACCGTGGTGGGTGGGGGCAGTTCCTCTTTGCCTGAATAGTGCATGCTGGGATGGCAGCTAACACGGTGCCTTCATCCTGTGTGTCCTACAGCTCGCATTGGGAAGATGAAGCGGCGGAAGGCGGACGATGGGCAGGTATGTCCGCTGTGCAGCCGCCCACTCGCCGGAACCGAGGAGCGCATGAGTAGGCATGTGGAGGAGTGTCTGCTCCAGGTAGCCTGGGGGCGCCGCAGCCGGCCGGCCACCCTGCTCTCCCTCCCTCTCCATCTGCAACTCCGCCTTTGGGGCTGTACCCCCCCCTTCCCCCCAGCGCCTCTTCTTCTTCTTCACTGTCTCGGAGCAGCTTCTGACTCTTTTTGAGGCCCGTGGCCGATCCAGATGTTCTCTGGCCCTCAGGAGTGCGTGTGTAGGGGGGGGGAGGCATTCCAGGCCCTGGGGGTAGGGCGGCTTTTGCACTTCTTTCGGCCCAGTTCTCATGGTCACCGTGTTCAGTCAGGGAACCTCGGCACTTAAGCAATCGCGCCGCTGAGCTCGTCTCGAGTTAATTAAGGTTGTTTGGCGAGATGAGGTTGTTCCCGCTGTAGAGTGCCAGAACACACTGGTATTGGACACGGTCTGGCTGACCTGTGCCGTCCTTTAGGGCTGTGAGGTGGCCTTGACGGGTACCATTGAGCCACACGTGTACCCAGGTGGCGCCCCCTAGCATCTGCCTCTTGCCTCTGTATCGCTCCTCCGTCCTGTTTTCTCAGCCTCCTTTCCTCATCCCCTGTTATTGCGTCTGACGCTTTCTTCAGTCTTGGCCCGATCCGTTCCTGGTGTTTCTGAAGATGCCCGTTTGTCATTCTCCGCACGGCCTGTGTGAGGCGCTAACGCCGCTTTGTCCTGCAGCGGGAAGGGGCCTGCCATCCCGACGACGACGCCGCCGACCTGGACGGCGAGAACGGCACGCGCTTCGAGGAGTATGAGTGGTGTGGCCAGAAGCGGGTGCGAGCCAGTGCCCTGCTGGAGGGGGGCTACAGAGGTACGCTGCCGCCTGCTCGGCCTTCTGGGTCCCGGGCTCCGGGGTTCTGGGTGGGCTGCAGCCAGGTCCGTCCGGTTCGTGGCCACTGGCTTACCACTTTGCTGGGGTGTGGGCCTCCCCGCTACAGTCCTGCCGGCCGCGGCCGTCTCCGGCCTTCTCAGCTCGGATGCCGGATCCTCTACCGCGTTTGATCCGGTAACCTTCCAAACGTGTGATTTGCGCCAGGATCAGGCCAATCGCCATCTCAGAAGTTCACATGGTGACCCGCGGCCGGCTCCTGTTGGATGCGGAGCTATAAGTTCAAAGTGCTCTTTTCTTCCTGAAACGCGCTTTAAAAGCATCGATTTTTCCCTCCCTGAAGCCTCACGGTTCAATTCCGCCAGAAGCGGAATCACAAAGCCGGAATCTGCAGGCCTTCTGTCGCTGTGAAGCCGGGCCCGACTCGAGGTGTCACAGATCAATTTTTCATCTAGATTGAACTGTTTGCAGAAACGATCCGTCCGTCCATTCATCTAATGAGCAAAGGAGGCTTCTTCCCAGCCTGACGGGGGCCGTCTGATAGGATCCAGATAAGGGAGGCCCTCTGTAGAGGCACGCGCACACTTAAAAGCCCCCCCTCCCAAGAAAAGGAGGATTTGCCTTGAAAGACGGGGAGCCCTCCTGGGACCAGCTGCCCCCCTCCTCCTTTGAGGCCATGACTGGGGGGGGGGCTTGGAGAGCACCCCCTACCTGCCGTTTTTTAAAGATGCCGTCCGGCTCAGAATGGCACCCCGCGCAGCTCAGGGTTAGGCTGTCCTGCTCGTCTGCGAGTCAGACTGGGGCATCGTGGGAAGGCGCATGCATAATGTGACTGAAAGGCGGTGAAAGTGGCCCTGACCTTTCTGGCAGAGCTCGGATTGCCTGCCAGGGCTGGTTAGATGGAGCGATGGCCGCTGATCGGGGGAGACCCTGTCCGTCGCCTCTGTCAGCCTCGGAGGTTGTGGTGGGGGGGGCGCCCTCAGCTCCCTGGTTGCCGCTTAATTACCGCTGCAGTGCCCTCTGCTGTCCAATTAAGGTGGGAATTTGTTGACTCTGCCTGGGTTTGTTTGTCGGCGCCCCCCCCCCCCCCACCCCAGAACACGTCCTCTTTGCTGGCGTCACCTCCACGTCTATCTCCGTCCCCATCCCCATCATCCTAAGCGAGCGTGACACGCGCTGACTCCTGTCTCCGCACGGGGTAATTGTGTGTCCGTGGGCCGGCAGCCGCTGTCTCATTGGCCGCCTGAGTGACGGCTTGTTCGGGGGGCAGTGTGCCGAGCTGCCCGCCTGACAGCCGTGTCCCGTCGCCCATGCGCTCCGGCCATGGTGACCGTGCCCGTGTTCCCGCCTGCTCGCCTCTGGGGGGCGCCCTTGGGGCCTTTACCGATCACCTGATTAGACAAGCCCGTTTAGCACAGGTCGCGGCGGCGTGTGGCCCCTGTGGGGGGTGGGGGGAGGCTCATTCCTGTCCCAGCTGCGCGGCAGGCCGGCGGGCTGCTGCTCACACGTGTTGGGGGAAGCTGTGCTCAGCTGCTGGCACCAAATAAAACTTAAAAGGCCTCTTTTATTTGAGGGCTGAGAACGCGGTGCAGTCTGTGTGCCGCAGCCGTGTCTGTGACGTGCTTTACCTGCGACGCCGGTGGGGGAGGCAGGATCAAGCACGTGCAGCATTGCTGCTGCCCCCTCCCCCAGTAAGAGCCTGTCTCTCCGTTGCCCCCTCCCCCAGTAAGAGCCTGTCTCTCCGTTGCCCCCCCTCCCCCAGTAAGAGCCTGTCTCTCAGCTGCCCCCTC
>JAABNY020000043.1:384142-395375 GCA_015164015.2 Brevimyrus niger | reverse complement strand
CCCCCCTTTCTCCCCCCCTCCTCCCCCAAAGGCTGCGACTTCTCATGTGGGGACAAAGAAGTGAGAAGGGAGGTGAGTGACAAACAGCCCGGGGCTCAGGGTCGGGGCCCACATGTCACACGCAGTCCGGAGTGCGTGTGGCTGGCCAGTGTTCGGGACACGGAGCTTGGCTTTTAGATGTGCCTGTGCACACACCTGTGTCTGTGACATTAGCGTGTAGCTGGCCGGCATTCGGGCGCGCGGCTTGGCTGTTAAACACACCCGTGTCCATGACGTTAATGTGTGGCTTCACTGAAGGTTTGCTGTTGCTGTCCCTTTGTGCTTACATGTGCCTCAGTCAATCCATCATCATGGCTATGTCATTAACGGGCCATTGTAGTGGAAGACACAGCGGCCCCGGGCGTCCCCAAGATCCCCAGCATCAACATCAGTGGCACAGAAGAGACCATGTGACCTGGCCTTTAGCATAGTGCCTGGTGAGCCCACGGGGCGGCAGAATAAGGGCTGGTCAGCAGCCTGACATTTCATGGACCCAGGCATGTCTTCCCCTTGGCTACTCATCGATAAATTAGAAAAATACGGGTCCTTGGCAGCCCCCAACTGTTAATTTCTGATTACTAATGAGTACTAAGTCTGAAGCCAGCAGATCAGGCTGTAATTGATTTGCAGGACGTCAGAGAAAGAGCAGGGAGTGAAACAGGAAGAGCACGGAGGCAGGGAAACGGGGGTGAGAGCATTTGGAGGGGGGAATAAAGGCGGCCATTCAGCCCGTCAGAGATGAAAGACGCTCTAGGCGCCTTCTGCCACACTCGCGTACGCCTGTTTGACCTGCTCGCATATCACAATGCGTTTGATTCATATGCGCATCCAGGACACTGTGTCAATATTCAGGCACACGGCTAACGAAACTGTCTCTAACAAGGCAGCAGTCTGTGAGGGCTGTGAGCCAGCGGCTCCTTAATCAAATCTTTCCTCTTTATGGGTGGACCGCTGCCTGCAGGGTTAGAGGTCGAATCCACCCCGCTACCGTGTGCGTGTGCGGCTTGCATGCTCGCCCTCTGTTCTGTTGGCTTCCTCTGGCCGGGGATCCACGTCTCCCCACAGTCCAAAGACGCGCTTAGGGAACGAGAGAGTCCATTTTGTAATTGTTAAGTCCTGGGGACCAGATTTCCCCACAATGTGATACAGACCTGTTACTTTCCACCTCGTAGGGACATTTTTTTTTCAGTCCCCACAAGGATGACCTCGGGTTTATTAAAAATCTGTCGCTGCAGTCTAAAAACTGAAAATGCCAAAGTCTTGTACTTTCTCCGGTTGCTTATGGTTAGGGGTTAGGGCTGGGTTAGGGATTAAGGCTGTCATACTTGGAATTGGGCTTATGTCCACAGGAATGAATGAAGAGTCCCCACAAAGATAAGAATAGCGTGTAACCATGAGCCATATATGCAGTTGGATGGATGGATGGATGAGGCAGAAATCTTGCATATTGCAAAACAATCAAAATGTCATTTGAAATTTAAGCAGCAAAACATTTTCTTAGAAGCAGTCCCTAGAGACCATATTAAAGACAGAACATATAAGAGCAGAATAGTCTTTGAGAGCTTTTGCATGACGTCACTGCTGGATGCCCCCCCCCCGGGTTCTGCATGCCCTGTTGTCCCTCTGTTGTCCCCCCGTTGTCCCCCATCACTGCCGCTCTCTTGTCTCCCATCTGTCCCCCAGGCCTAGATCATGGTTCAATGGCAGTGAAAAAGGAGACTGGAAAAACAGTGAAGTGAAATCGAGGTTGGGAGGGGGGTAGCAGGGGAAGCCTTCAAACACAGGTATTCGCCATGTTAGCACACCTTTGTGTGGGATTACTGGGCCTCCCTACCCCAATCAATAAGGCACTCATAATCCGCAGTGTGACAGCTCACTGAAAGCCGGCCTGTAACCTACCGCTGCGTTGTTTTACAGTGCCTGGGCTTGGCAACAAAATATAGGCTTGTCGTGTTCCTGGTTTTGTGGTGTTTGCTTTTAAACGGCTGACTGAAGGCTTGCCTCATACACTGAGGCAGACCCTCTGTCTACCCCCCTCCCGTGACCCTCTGCCTTTCCACTTACCATGAACTCCTGCCTATCCCTGTCCTCTGACTCTCTTTCTCCCCTTTTCTGTGACCCTCTGCCTCTCCCCTTCCCATAGGCCTCTGCCTCTCCCCTTCCCACAGGCCTCTGCCTCTCCATTTCCTGTGACCCTCTGCCTCTGTGAGCCTGCCTGGTCCGGCTCCTCAATCCATCCTCTACAGGTTGGGCCAACAATCTGCCCCATAATCATTGCTGGAAGTGGTGAGGGGCTGTCAGGCAGCAGCGGAGGTCCTCAAATGTGCGTCAGCCAAGCATGCTGTGGCTTACAGGGTGTCTGACACAGAGACTGATGCTTTTTTGTTCAGAAAAACTCAGATCTCCTGTCTTGAATTTTTCAGATGCAGTCGTCTCACTGAGGCCAATTTGCAGTGATTAATCCTATAAAGTGAGTAAATAATGCAAATAGACTTAAGGATAGTGTCATACATGCGTTGACCAATTTGCATGTGCGTGACTGGAATGTAAATCAGTAGTTTGAGCAGAGCTGGAATCTGCTCAGTCGTGTTCTCCTTTTATTAGCTCACTGTCAGTCCAAAGCAGTGACTCCAAAGCAGTGACTCCAAAGCAGTGAAGAGTGAGCAGCCGGCCCAGGCAGGAAAGACTCACTCTGTGAAAGAGGCTTATCACAAATGGAGAGAAGCTTCTGTAAAGGACCCCAGGAGTGGAGTAGAACATGCAGAGGTACATGGGCGGGCAGGGAGTAACTGGTGTAGGGGGGTGGGGGAGCGCGTGTAGGGGAAGTGCAACCAGCAAGATGGTGGCCCCCCCAACATAGACCAAGTTCCCCAAAAACAACAAGTAGACGAGGACTGTTACACAGTTCATTTTGCTACAGATGTTTAAGTGACTTTTTTCCACAATGTAACTTTCCTGCTTTCTGCTGCTGGGCGATGACCAAAATGGGGACCCACACTTTCCTCTAAAAAGGAGCATCAGCAAATTAAAAATCACACAAAAGTGTCATTTGGAAATAGCTCCATGCAAACATGTACAGTGCCGTGCAAAAGTCTTCACTAACGTGAAAAGTCACCGACATCTTGCTGGACGGCTAGACGAGTATCATTCCAGTTCCCAAACCTCTCCTCAGCCATTCCATGTATTTCTTACATTTCATCACTGGCTCACTTAACTAATTAATTGATTTATTTTCAAAGAGTCAATGACATGTTGATTAGCCATATGAGGTGTGCTAGGGGTCGAGTCAAAAAACATGGGTGTATTAGACGGCCGCTTTAAATACTGGGCTGACTTTCGGAGGTGTATTGAAATGGTTAAGCTGACTCACTTAGACAAGCACAATAGCATGGTTTGACACCGGCATGAAGATCATTTAAACATCACTCTCTTAGGCCGCCTAAGACTTATGCACATACTGTATGGACAGAGCTAGACATTCTGGGGGCCATGATAAAATGTGACCTTGGAATTTTCAATCTGAAGAATTATGGACCCCTTGTGGTAGAATTTGCCAAGCAGAGGTTCCACATGCATAGAGGTTAATGCTATTTTTTCTTATTCGGAGGCACCTATAAATGCTGGCCCCTTGAACCTGCCATGGTGTCCAAGCCCCTATAGCGCCCCCTGCCAGTGGGCATTATGCACAGCGTGTGGGAGGTGAGACAGGCCCAGGCCTTTCCCTGCGCCAGGGCCACCGGAGAGGAAATCACAATCATCATAATCGTAAATGTAACCATAATAAGAGCAGGAAGAAGAAGAGAACTAGGCTGGAGAAAAAACAGCATTTTCCTGTTAATAGACAGGGTGCACTGTCATGTCCCTGCTGAAGAGAGTCAGCAGGCAGCAGCACGGAGATGGTGAAGATGGTGACTGTTGGCACAGCCAGCCGCCTCTCATGGCCCAGGGAACTGCGGTGGTCCCTAGGCCCCCCTGTCGCCAGTTCGCTACAGAAAAGTATGTTTTCCCTTTAAACGTCTTTATTGGTTTTTATTGTGAAATTGTGTATAGGCCTTTGCCTTCCCACATTGCAACTGATTCTGGACCAGACCTACCCGCACCTCCTTCAGTCTGGGCGCCAGTGACATTCGGGCAGGAGAGTCGGCACCAGAATCTGTCCAGAGTTATAAGAAGTTATAAGAACCAATTATAAGAATCTGAGGGGCGATTGCCCCGCATAGCAAGATGAGTCTGAACTGGATCTGGGGCAAACATTGTTTAGAAATTCTTACTGTTCCGTAAAATGGATCTGGACCTGTTTCAGGGCCTGTATCTGCACCACAGTGAAAAGTTAAAATCTGTGGGCCCTTGAGCAAGACCTGTAACTCATTTTTGACCGACTACTGACCAGTTCTGCTCCAGGATTCTACCACAGCTGATGTGAGTGGCTCAGTGGGCTAAGTCTCTGTGCATCTGAGCAGGCGGTCACTGGTTTGAGCCCCAGCCCCAGTGGAATGGTTACATGTCTGTAGGCCCTTCAGCAAGGCCTTTAACTCAATGCCATGTGGTCTGCCGACCAAGGAATGGGGAGTAAATGAGAAGATATGTGGTTGGACTAATGTGAATAAAATCATTTATGAAAGTGTCGCCCCAGCATCCTAACTTCTCCATCATCATACACTCTATCTTCTTGTTCTCCATACATTGGAAGTCAGACCACATGGCATTGAGCTTGGGGTTAAGACCTTTGCTCAAGGGGCCATAGACAACCACTGCACCAGGTTTGGGGCTTGAACCAGTGACTTCCTGCTCATGGGCACAGAAACTTAAACCACTGAGCCATTCACCACCAACATATGATAAGGCTGGATCCTGGAGCAGAGCTGGTCAGTAGTCAATCTGGAAAAAAGGGAGTTAATTTAAGAAACGTGCTTCATTTGAACATTAGAATGCTCATATTCACTGACCCCATCTTACTCTCCATGACTTGGGGATCATAGTGCAGGGTCAGCTAATGTGCAGAGTCCTCTGCTGAGGCTGGGCTTGAACCAACAACCTTCAGAACACAGCCACAGAACTGAGCCCACTGAACCACTCAGAGAGACCAATCAACCCACCTCAGAATTTAAATGTTGCCTCTAGTGCAGATACAGGCCAGATTTGGTAATATTCAATGTGAATCTGGCCCATAGCTGTTTCAAATCCAAAAAACTAAAAGACACCAGGCCAAAATTGGTTTACTGATTTGTGGCAATTTGGCCTAGACCCAGTCCAGACAAATTTTGTTATGTGGGATTTCATATCTGCTGTGTTTGCTTTCTTTGAATTTGATTATATCTGATGCTTGAACACAAGGTGCAATGTGGATCTCATGTGGGTGCAGGTGTATAGAACGAGCTGAACAAAATCATTCTGTGAACCATTTTTGCTGTAATTAAAATCTAATCCAAGTGTTTATATGTAATTCAATTTCCAAACATCTGTTATTGACATTAGAATCAATATAAAATCTAAAAAATAATGGGATTTTTCTGCCACATACTAGATAGTCTATTAGCCCTCCTAGAGATTTAAGATGAAGTATTAATTTAATATCAATGACTTTTAGATAATATTAATAAATTGGTTATTCTTGCCAGCACAGCATTAATAATAATAATAATAATAATAATAATAATAATAATAATAATAATAATAATAATCTCTAACGTACACACGCGGAAAAAAAGTGCAAAGCGAAAGTTCAGAGCAGCGATGTTAGGAAAGGTGTCCACATTTCCAGAGGCGGACATTTCAGGTCCAAAAAGTAAAAATCCAAACCAGGATTTTGCTTCGACCAACCAGTTGAGCATAAAGTGTCACAGTCACAGAGTACACAACTGGTTGGTTGAAACAAAATCCTGGTTTGGATTTTTACTTTCTGGACCTGAAATGTCCGCCTCTGCACATTTCATTCCGGAAACCTCTCCGTTTCCATTTCCACTTGGCTCTAGACTGAACGGATTTGGATTTGCGTAGGCGGTTTAAAAATAACCGAGGTATAAAGGCACAGAATAAAAGTGGTTCCGATACATTCCCCGCTAGGCAGACCAACCTAACCAGTTACCAACAAAAGAAAGACCTGTGAAATCGTCACTGTAAGAACTGTATTAAAGCGCAACATAAAGCAAATTCACCTGAGTGCAATTCTTCGAGCACAAATAAGAGGAGTTTCTTTCCATGACTAAACAGGGTGCTTTTAAACGTGAACGCGCAGTTAAATACCAGCAACACGATTATCCTTTTATATAACTTTAAAGCAAAGACGCTTGAAAATTAACGTTGTTGATGTAATTTTAATAATTGAATTACGGCTATTCGTAAAATAATTGTAAAGTTTGCTGGTAACGATATCATGAATCGTTTTAAAATGTTACTTAATGCTAAATGTTAGAAAATACCAATTATTGTTAAATGTCAAAAGATGACGTTTACGGTTATTTCCACCACTATCACAGTATTAGAATATCAGTAATAATATTAAACTTGCTCTAACCGTCCGTCCATCCATTCATCCATCCATCTTCCAATAACCTGTCCTGGGCAGGGGGGCTGGAATTATATCTTGATACGTTGACTAAAAGTAATTAAATGAAAAGTGTCATTAAAAGTGATGTAATCCGTGGATTTTAGGGCTTGGAAAATAGTTGGTTTAATACAGAAAATTAAACAGCTGTTGGTTACTCTAGTTAATAATACATAATTCTGAATTCCTAATTAAAATGTTTGTTTCATTTCTATAACACTTACACAATAAATTGACATTTAAAGTCATTGTTCAAATATCAGCTTTAAATTGTTGATCATTTGTTGGTTGCCTCATAATTCTGGTAACATTCCGAAATAATTTAGATTTTAGATTTGTTGAAGGACTATGATTTTTGGTTATCAAGCTGTTTGAAATATTAAATTGCACACAATTTATCACAGGCCGTGGGAATTACAGTTTCTTTCATTTTTGCAACGTACCCTAATGATTTACATAATAATTCAACTGAATGGCGCGGTTTGCATGAAGACCATTAGTGACCGTGTCTCCGAACTGTTTGCTACTGAGATTAGTCTTGTTTCGATAGCTTTGTGAATTAGCATAGTTTCACGAGTGTTTGTTTAAATGTTAAACAACCGAGATTACGCAGAAGTTAAATTAATATCACTAGTAACTGGACGTGACCATTTATACATCATTTTGATAGACATTACAATAACAAAAGATAATTTTCTGTTACGATTCGATCGAAACTACTATACTCAGCAGTCACGAATGTAAACTGTGATAGGATACTCTTATCACATGTAGTGATCTGTTTATGGTACGGTTATCTATGTAAATGCACATGTAAACGATGCTTCATTTTTTACTATCGGGTCTACGTTTACATAATAACCGTACAATTTTCTAGGATGTTCTAGTTTTTCTGTATCTAAAAGGAACATTCAAACCCTCTTAAGTACACAGTAATTTGCAGTTTAAAAAAGTTTAAATGGAAATACGGGTAGGGCTGTACGACACCTCCTACAGCCTTAAAACCGGCAGGTAGCGCAGGTTTTTAAACGGTGCGTTTCTGGTTTAATGTCATATATACAAACTGAAGTTTGGGTAACTGACTAAAGGGCAATGGTAAGCTGTAACAAATTCACAAAATCCGTAAAGGTTTTACATTTATGCACCATTGAAACAGAAAGTGTGGGGTCTCCATTTAAATGTTAAAATGCTATCCGCCTTATCTGCTACATCGAATACAATTTTTGATGACACGTAGAGGCCCTAAATAAGAGTAAATTCTACGACACTGGAAATGAAAGGAGCTCTCGGCAGGTTGATAACGCAGCGTGATTGGCTGCACTCAAGCCAATCAGAGCCGACTGGCCCATATAACAAGCTGGCAGCAGTGAGGTACGAAAGGTGACCGCCCCAAGCGCTCTCTTCTGCTGGGAGTTACCAATACTTTTCGGCTCTGATCTGCTTGCATAAAAATACTGGTTAGTCAGTAAATTATTTACACATAGGAATGGCTCTCGCAGATGCGATGCTGCCGTCCATAACCACTTTTGCAAGTAACCAGATTTTGGAGAAAAGGCAGTGTGAAATTGTCAACGTAAGTCGTTTTCTTTTTTTGTATTATTTATTTAGTGTTCAGTTTTAAACCACCTGTTAACTTTAAATCGCAGGGGGCTGAAAAGAACGTTTTTATCTACTGCTAAACAAATTATGTTAAAGTATTACGTACATGCATATGTTTGTGATTAGTAACATTTAGCTATTTCTCTTTTTCTGTATAATTTCCTCTAAACTCACTGTTATGCGATTGATGCTGAATTTTGAGTGAATTAATTCCTCCATACTTCCCTTGCACAGGACTGGAAAGTGGACAAGAATGAAACGAACGCACCAGGCGTTGATCTGAAATCCCTCATCGAGGTTGAATTTAGCATCGCTAAGTCTCCTACGCGGAACAGGGATGAGGACGATCTTGCCAAATTCCTAGATTTGGAGTTCATCTTGTCCAACACCGTTGCACTTGAAAGCAATCGGAGTTGCTCCCAGTCGTCCGCCTATCCGCTCCCGGAGTCCCCTGAGAGTTGCAGCACGGTGTATGACAGCGACGGCTCCCACCACACATCCAATGCCTTCGGGGGCGGCAGCCTGGTGGCGGAGCTGCTCACGCCAGAAATGGGCTACCAGGGAGACGCTCAGCAGGACTACAGCTTCTCCGCGGTTATGGACAGAAGCGAGTACACAGAACTTCGCGCACTCAGCATAACAAACCCTGTCCACATACCACTCGACAACATTCACCATATGGTACAGAAAATCAAAACGGAAAACAACGAGCAGTCATGCATGATGGCAGCTGAGTTCATGACCCCCGTGTACGAGCAGAAGCCCCTGCGCTCCGCGCACCTGCAGCAGCTCCAGGGCTACCTGAGCCACGGCGCGCCGCACGCTCTGTCCCGGGACGGGATGATTCGCAAAGACTGCCACCTGGCAGAAGTGCACCCGCAGCACCGGCCGCACTACATGGCCAATCCCCAATACCCAGCCCAGTACCAGCACCAGCAAAACACGTCGCAATATCAGGGACAGTACAGCATGTTTGCGGAGCCCATGCGGCTTCACCACCCCGGCATGATGCTCACTCCGCCGTCATCGCCGCTTCTGGACTTCTTCTCGCCTGACGATTGCAAACCCAAACGAGGGCGTCGGTCCTGGGCGAGGAAGCGCTCGGCTACGCACAGCTGCGAGTTTCCGGGATGCGGAAAGACTTACACCAAAAGCTCCCACCTGAAAGCTCACATGCGGACGCACACAGGTAAGCCGATTGCCTCAAATGTATGTCGGTGATAATAGAGCACACTGACCGCCTAACTGAATGGGGCAGGGTATGGAAGTTACGTGACAAGATTTTGGTTTATTTGTGCAGGTGAGAAACCGTACCACTGTAACTGGGAAGGCTGCGGCTGGAAATTCGCCAGGTCGGACGAGCTGACCCGCCACTACAGGAAGCACACGGGCCACCGGCCGTTCCAGTGTCACTTGTGCGAGCGGGCGTTCTCCCGTTCCGACCACCTGGCTCTGCACATGAAGCGGCACATGTGAACTGCGCCTTTTCTCCTTTACAAAAACCCCGATGTAAATACACGGACTATGTATACGTAAATTAAGGCAGTATTTAATGACACTCTACTCTTATGAAATGTCTTCCATCGTAAGTTATTGAAAATGAAAACAGACAGTGAACATGAAGATGGGCAGGACCCTTCAGATATTTTTGTAAATAGATTTTTAAACGCAGGCTATTTTCTATGATTATTAATTCTACCTTTCTGGGTATTTTTGCCCCAGATCAGGGAAAAGTAATAGTATTTACTATTGGGAAAAACAGCTGTGTTGCCAAATAAATTCAGTAAATGTATTAGGCCTACACTTGCTGTTCTTGCTAACAGCAGGCTTCAGTGTCCAACTTTTTTTAGTAAAGATATTTAAGGGCTATTATGTGAGGTACTGGCAGACTGCCATTTAATAAAGTTGCATATGCTTTTATAAAGCCTGTATGTTGGAAGATTATCTGTAATTGTTCCTGAATTTTCAACAGCAATACCATCCCTATACTTTTCTGTAAAGTGATATTGCTCTGAATGACAGCTGCATACATTTAATTGTCAAAGTGTTTTATGAGAAAAATAAAACTAAGTGATTAAAAAAATATTTCTATGGCATTTATCAATTGGCTAGTCCTAATCAGTGAATAAATGAGCCACTTGCTGGTTTGCTCGTGGCCGAGGTCGCGTAACTTGTCACGCACGCATCTGCACGTAAAAGCACTAGGCGTTAATGCGACGTCACCGCACTGGTCTCTAACGGCTTTCGTTTTGCCCTAGAAACCAATGAAAGCCAACACCTCTCGAAATACAATTTGAATAATGGCAATAATAGCACTATACATGACAGTTATTACGTGGGAGTTATTCAAGAAATTAGGTTCGGCAAGTCTTTCAGAGTTTCAGAGTTTTGAAACTCGGCATGCTGGATAACAGATCTACTGTAAGGTCTGATTATTATAACAATGTCGGTTAGAAGTGTGACAAGATGCTTTATTGCTTTATTCGTATTAACGTATATCCATTAAGTTATAAACATTTCAGACGCACATCTTTACTATTTCATCGTCTTTTATGGCATATTGACACAAAACGCCCCCTCGTGGACATTTTATTATTCGTGTTTCGGCTCACCTTCCCAATTTTAAATGCGCTCGTTTAACGTCTATTTCACTGGACAAAATAGTTTTTTTTTCGTTTTTAATGCAAGTTCTCAACTTTTACTTGTTGACTGAGAAATAGATCGTGCGTTTAAAACACCTAATTTGCCTAATTTTTGCATTTTGGGTCATGACCAAGTTTGGTAAAAATATATAGTTTACTGATCAGCTATATCATTGAAACCACTGATAGGTGAAGTGAACGCTTTCACCAGGTTCCCAGTATGTGACCAGTACCAGCCAAACGTGGTCCAAGGAAGGTCAACAATGGGGTCAGGCGCCCAAGGCTCATTGATGCGCATGGGGAGCAAAGGCCAGTTGGTCTGGTCTGATCCCACAGGAGAGCTGCTGTAACACAGATCGCTGAAAAGTGAATGCTGGCCATGATAGACATGTGTCAGAACATGCAGTAC
>JAABNY020000043.1:357746-367884 GCA_015164015.2 Brevimyrus niger | reverse complement strand
TTAGCCAGTGTCATCCCATGTCTGATGATCATATTGTCTCCAACTGACCCTGAAGCTCTCAGCATAGTCTGTTCTCCACACACAAGGCTGGACCTCTCTCAGGAAAGATGGCTCCTCGGAGCTCCTCCTTACACCGTTTACAGTCAGATGGAGCAGTCGCACCTATGCTACATTGGTAACTGTGAGACAGTCACAGTTAAACTCCAGATGAAATCAGCAATACCGTACATTAGCACATATAGAAGATGTCGCTCTGGGCTCGGCTCCGGAATCACTTTAGGCTCGACTCTGGAATCACTTTAGGCTCAGCTCCGGAATCACTCTGGGCTCAGTTTTGGAATCGTTCCAGACTCGGCTCTTGGTTTGGCTCTGGAATAACTTTGGGACCGGCTCTTGACTTGGCTCTGGAATCGCTCTGGGCTCGGCTCTGGAACTGGGAGGTACTGTAAGTGGTCTCTAATGCGCTCCTCCACACAGGGTGCACTTGCCTAGGGTGTACACTGAAATGGACAGTGAGATGGGTGCATCTTCAGACAGCCAACAATCTGCGAAAGTGGCATATTTGGTCAGCAGTGGCAATGTGACCCCAAATTGAGGCCCCTTGTTTGATTTGTTAGGAAGCTGACTTGCGCTAAATAAAAATCAGCTTCTGTAGGCATCTGGTGAAAATGCAGAAAGGGCACACTCTCCGTCACTTAGCACCCAGGTACGTGTGTGTACCTTCTCTCTGACGTCCGCGGTATCCAGTGTCAGGTTTTGGTGGTGGGGGGTGGTGCTTGGGCATTTCTGCAGGTTCTCATGAGGCCATGGGGTGACCTCTCACCCACATCCCCCGCACAGGCTGGTCAGTGGCCCGGATCATGTTTCCTGCCTGTACTGGTGTCCATTGCAACCACTGCAACTGTCTCTCCCACCACACAGGAAGCTCACACGGTGCAAAGCACCTGGTTTGGGTTAGACATGGTGAAATCTGTGTGAGTTAGGGTTAGATGTGGTGTAATCCGGGTTTGTTAGGGATAGACATGGTGTAATCTGTGTGGGTTAGGGTTAGGCATGGTGTAATTTGTTTGGGTTTGATGTAGACATGGTGAAATCTGTGCGAGTTAGGGTTAGATATGGTGTAATCTGGGTTTTTTAGGGATAGACATGGTGTAATCTGTGTGGGTTAGGGTTAGTCATGGTGTAATTTGGGTGAGTTAGGGACAGACATGGTGTAATATGTGTGGATTAGGGTTACCTCCAGCACCAAAGTTATCTGCAAAAATAGGAAGCAGGATGAAGTGTAGAAAAAGACCCACTGGAGAGCTGTCCATGACCAGTGTTTAAATCTGTCATTTACGATGCAGCTCAGACATGCACAGGATCTCATTTCAAGGTCCATGATGCACTGGCATCTGTAAACCTAACAGGAGACTGCTGATAGGTGCAGACTGTCAACCTTCTCACCCACAAAATTTGATGGGCAACGTTGATTCTCGCGCTTTAACCAGAATCATTCCAGTGGAACCGTCGTCACAATGCGGCACAAGGCAAAACACCACAGCTGGCTTTTTTCCTCTGTGGCTCGGGCCCCCGATGCGGGGTGGGAGGTCAGGCGGCAGGAGGGAGAGCCTTGGTGGTCCTGGTACAGTCGCTTGGAACAGGAGGAGGAAGAAGCAGTCAGAACACGGTGGATCTCCCGCAGGCAGACAGCCACTGGCTCGCCTGGCTCCAGTCCCCACGGCCACTGCACGGCGGCGCCCCCCACTTGGTATGCAGTTGGGTGATGGCGCGACAGCCTCTCCATTCACTGCTAGGTGCAGCGTGAAGCTGTGGACCTCTGCCCATCTGCCTTAGAATGGGGGTGTCATCTGGGTGACGGGAGGAGGGGATGCCGGCAGCGCGGGCTGGAGAAAGGGGCGCAGAGTGATGGAGGGAGGCGGACGTGGAAGAGGGAGCCCCCTCAGGTGAAATGAGGTGCAAATAATTCAGGCATTAATCAAGGCTGAGTGAAAGGGGGGGCGGAGCTTCGCTGCCGCTCGCTGCCTGGCCTCCCGTGTGAGCGAAAGAGAAGGTGTGAAAGGAGCGAGGAGCAGAGGAGAGAGGGAACGAGGGAACAGGCGAGGGAACGAGGGCATCGTCACACTCACCATGTTGAGGCCCGGCCGCGAGGAGGCCCGCTCCGCTGAACAGGTCAGTCCGCAGTCCACCACATTCCTCCGTGGAAGCACTCCAACCTTTCGGTGGCTTTCCCTCCGCCAGTAGTTGGGTGGTATCAAAAACAAGCAAGGAAGAGGTTGTTTTGGTTGTTTTTTTTGGGTGGACGGGCGGATGGCCGGGGGGGTGGATTTTTTGGGATGAGAGAGACCATCAAAGCCGTGTTTGTGTGGAGCTGCCTGGACGACGGTGCGAGGTCCCCAAAGAATTGAATTAATCAAGACGACCTATTGTGCGTGGGGCCGTATTTTTGGGCGACCGTTCAGAGGGTCCGTGACGACTCAATAGCCCCTGTAGCAGGCGAGCGGGGGGGCGCAGCTCCTTAAGAACCAGCCCACGTGTGGCAGAACTGAAAAGTTTTTCTAACTAATTGCAGTGGGAAGTTTTGGTTATGGTCGAAGGCAGGGGGTGTGTGATGGTTTCCAAGGAGGCGGGCAGGCTGGCGGAGGCTGGGAGACTGAAGGAGACACAGGGAGAGGGAGAGTTTTCCGGAAGAAAGGGGCACTGGCTTCTATATATTCCTTTTCTTGGCCTTGACACTTGTCAGTTAGACAATAGCAGGGAAGATTTGTTTAAAATAAAATATATAGATATCCATTATGGCACTTTGTGGGCCCAGGATTCACGTGGCGAGTCAGACTCCGCGCACTCCTTTCTCTTATTGGCTGTAAGGGCTGGTAGCCGAATCACAAGCGTGAAGGCGCACGGGTCCAACTGCATCCGAGGCTGCGACTGAGGAAGATGGGATTTGTAGCGGTAGGTAAACCTTAAAATGTAGCAGTAAGCGGCGGTGGAGCCAGCGGGGAGCCCTGGACCTCAGCTAGCTAATCTCCTGATATACTAGTTTTTAAATAAGTGTGGGGTGTCCAGGGACTCACCATGGGACCTCTTTCATCAGGGAGCGTGCCTGACATTTCATTGGTATTGAACATTTCATGGCTGTTGAGATTGATCTTTATAGAAACTGGATTTTGGGATTGTGATGCTTTACTGTGTGATCAGATTGAAATGATTTAACATCACTTTTCCCCGCTGTGGTGTGGTGGTAATATGAAGGCGAGTTGGCAGTGATGTAGCGATAAAGGGCTGCCAGTCTGTAGTGAGTAAGCGGCTGAGACGGTGGCGTGTGCCTGTACATGCCAGGGCAATCGGGACGGGCCACCGATTCCTGCGGTCTGTAATACTAAGGCACACATGGAAACGTGGGAGATTATGTGCACCTTCATGGTGAAGCAGATGAGGCATACAGTGTGGATTGGTGCTGAACTCCGCTGCCGCTGGCTTCCCAGCTCCCCGGCTTTATGCTGCTCCCCAGTGGGGGGGGGGGGCATTCCGCTACATGCGGCCACATGCTCCAGCAGTCACCGCGCTCGCTAACCAGCACATCAGAGAGTAATAATTAGTAATGATGAATCACCGAGCGCAGCACCCCGCCGGGCTCTGACAGAAGGCACTATATAGGCTCTGCTTCCTCATGGATGTATGACATTCTCATGGACTAAAGGCGTGTTCAATTCATGGTTTTCAGAAATATTTTACTGGGGAAAAGTCTTATGATTACTCAGATTACTCATTATCGATATAGTGTATATTGAATTGTATGTAATTTCCAGTGTTGGTTTTGCAGTTAGAATGAAAACAAATAGTCCCAGTCCAGGATCTCCATTTCACTGAATGAACCATCCTGTCCAAAGTGGACCCCCAAATGGTTGTCCCCCGAATGATGAAGCGTAACGGCATGTGAGCTTGGCGCCGGTCCGCGAGAGCCCAGCTTGCGCAGGACGGGCCCTCGGGGGGATTTTGCCGCGCGACTGCACACCCAGCGCCGGCCCCCTTAATCGGATGATCTGGGCCGGCGAGCATGAACTGTGGGCCTGCGTGTCGGACGGCGTACATGGAGCGCGGCGTCCTCCGACGGTCTGGAGCGCCCGCGCACACAGCCCCCCAGGTCTGCCGTGAAAAAAAGTTTGTTTTCTTTAGCGCTACAATAGACCACATAATGTGCGCAGCATCATAAATGTGGCGGGAATGCAGACCCCCCCCCCCCCCCTCCGCCGGGGGGGGGGGGGGGGGGGGGCTTGATACTCAACCTTAGCTCCTTTCATACAGTTATTAGGTTCTGGCTTCCAAGTCAGGTCTGCTGCCCAAAAACATGTAGTTAGTTAAACTGATTGCATCTCGTATGACGACTGCGTGTTCGTGTAAAGCAGGTGTATAAAGACATGCTAATTGCACCCTCATCAGGATAATACCGTCAAAGGCCGTGATCTGAATAAATGGATAGAATGACCACCCACACAGCACATACTTTCTCTTTAGTGTCATCACTGTGTTAATCCCGCATGACATAAACACATGTGGATTATCTATAGGATGAAATCCATATACAGGGCAAGTTTCCTGTCATTTAAACCAAAGCATCTAAAACAAATATTTAACAGGTAGATACTCACCACTGCCTATAGTGCGATTCAACTGATTTAAAACTTATTAATAATGATTACAGATTTATACTTTCTTTTTTTTTTTACAATTACGCCATCGTGATTCAATTTTTGTTATGATAGTCATCCAATGTTAATATTTGGGAAGTACTGTTTTGATGTTTGCTTACTAGCTCTGGGTAGAAATCACGAATATTGATCAAGAAGTAAAATGAGGAATTTCTGGTCTTGTATACGATTTTTAAGTTGCGTTTTTGAAATGTAACTTTAATGTTGCTTTCGTTCATTGAGATTGCATTTCGTTTCTCATGATATTTAGTGTTAACTTTCGATACTAAGATTCACCTTGACTGATAGATTTGGACACAGAGGTTTGGTCACGCACAGTTCCCAAAGTTAATTTGTAAGTGTTGTTCCGTCATGACCGACAGAAACCTCCGGAAACATGTGAAATAATAAGCTAAGTAAAGCATTTTCAGACCGTTACTGTAGTAGCCCATCCGCTTAGCCATTAGGCTGTACCTATTTCCGGGTTTGCGTGTTTCATTACACTGCCTAGATATATAGAAAATAGAGTGAGCTCCCAAAATATTCTTTTATACGTCATAGTAGAAGCCTTGTCCCAAACTGAGAGGAGCCACGCGCTGGCCTTCATCACCCTCTCTTTCTGGGACCACGTCACCTCTGTTTGTGTGTGGGGGGGGGGAGTGAGATCACCCACTCTGTAAAGGCCGCTTAGATTAGACCCATTCCTATTTTGTGGTAGTATCCCCTGTGCCGAAGGGTCTCCCTGCCCGATGGGGATTATATGGGGGGGGGGGGGGGCACCGCCGAAATCACCAGCCGAGTGGGTGTGGGATTACTTTATGTCCCTGTCCCCCACCCACCGGAACTACACATGCGTGGCTGCAGTATGCTAAATGTTCTGCACTTTAGATAAACATCAACGACGTTGCCGGTACCTGCAAAGTCATTCCATGCTGAAATGTTCTTGTTATGGCCACTATTTTCCTCCAAATCCGTTTTTTGGCTCACTAACAAGTTTTTTAATTATTATTATTTAAAGACATGACACAAAGGTTAAAATGATTCCTGATTTATTTCCAATCAGCTTAGAGTGTTGCTGAATTTAAAGACCTCTCACTACATATTTATACCCTGATTTTGCTCAAGTCGGGGACCTCCAGTCACACAGCAAGCTGTGCAAAGGTTCTGCTGAGTCAGACTGAGAAGGTTCAGTGGTGAGTTGTGTATGATGTCACAAGTTATGTATGATGTCATAGGCTGCGCACTCACATCAATCATGCATCTTTTTCCCCCATAATACCTTGGGAAGATACATGAGTACTCAAAAGAAGAGCCAGCTGAAACTAGTAAAAATTTCATAGCTGCGGGTTTTATTTAGCCTACCATCTGATTAGTCTGACTTTATGTTGTATATTTATGTTCAAATAAGCACCACACACAAAGCATAAAAGTTAATTTAATATGAAAACAAATTAATGTTACAAACCGGTTTCGTTACACAAATAAAAAAGAATGATTACGCCTACAGAGATATTTTCTGGCTAGTACACAGGGCGTTTTTTTTTCATAACAAACTCAAGTCCAGCCTTTGTAATGAGCGGATGTGCGACGCTCTGATCCCGACCTTTTCCCCCGCAGAAATTGCTGAGCGATGAGGTAAAGTACATTGCGACCGGCGGTGTTTACCGCTGCACTTTTGTTTATTGGGAAGCATACTTCAACGTGGGGCGATACATATCTGCGGGACGGCACGGTTTAATAAACAGAATCCAAAGACGACGTATGACCTAATCGCTTATGGAGGCGTCATTCTGAAGCAAGGGTTGTCATTCTACACGTATTTATAAATAACTTGACCTTGCGCTGAGAAAAATATTAATTTTACTTAAGTCTATGTACATTGCACAAACTAACTGATATGATCGCGTCATTTTCTTTTCCTGGTCCAATTGTTAAGCGCCCTGGAGCCCAGTCACTTACACACTTACAACAAGCGAGGAGCTCCGGACGCCCCCCAAGCCCAATTTGGTGCGCCTAAAAATACAGCTGTCACAACGGCACAGGGGGGTCCATCCAATCGCTGTCCCCGTTATCCTTAGTGGCCAATCCTGTGGCGCTTTATTATCACCGTAGGATTAGGAAATACTCATCCTTTAGTTGTATATGGTCATGACAGGGGCATTCCAGGGAATCCATGCTCCTGACGTGGGCTTGAGGGTCTTGGATCCTTTTAAACCCCTGTCCTGCCTTTCGCTTCATTTAGTCGCACAAGCCTCTCAAACGCCGCTATACTTACTGCATCTCCACCGCAGCGCTGGTTTACTTTAACTTTACTTTTCGAAAGTGCATCCTTGCCCCGCAAATCCGTCTGCCTCCTAAGAAGCAGCTGTCAAATTTCTCGCTGCGTTGCCAATTAAAAACTGGGGGACGGGACCCGCTGCCCTGGACAAGAAAGTCGGGTTCTTTTCATTTACCGACTGAGATAAGTGCTCGGTTTGACAAGCCCGGTCATCCTAACAAGTAGACCCGAAGAGAGCGCTCTCTCCTTTTTTTAACTTCTTGCAAGTTTTGAACTTCTCACCGCGGCTGTGCGCTCCTGGCACTGCTCTGCAAAACTTTTCCCTTTTTTTTACTCACCCCCCCTTGCATACGTTAGATTTCTCACACTGGCCTCAGTGATTGCAGTATAAAAGGGCCACCGGGGAAAGCGAAAAACATGATGAGCAATAACACGTACTACGACCAGCAGCAGCTGCCTCAGTACTACCAGGGCACCGATAACGGCGAAGATCAGGAAGAGGAGATGCCCGCCACGGAGAAGGACCTGGCCGAGGATGCGCCATGGAAGAAGATCCAGCAGAACACATTTACCAGGTGGTGCAACGAGCATCTCAAATGCATGAACAAGAGGATCAACGACCTCCAGAAAGACCTCAGCGATGGCCTCAAATTGATCGGTTTACTGGAGGTTTTGAGCCAAAAGAAAATGTACAGAAAGTACCACGCGAGACCCAACTTCAGGCAGATGAAACTGGAAAATGTATCGGTAGCCCTGGAGTTCCTGGACAGAGAGCACATCAAGCTGGTATCTATTGGTAAGCCGTCGTTACTTTACCCGGTATATGTGCAGTTTTCACTTTGTGTGCGGGACGAAAGTTGACATATTGGTTTGTTGAGGCGAAGTTTCCCGGGAGCGTGTTAGAGGGCGTATTTGAGTCGGATTTTAACATTGAGGGAATGCCGACCCTTGTTTTACAGATCGAGGTTTCATACAAATGTTAGAGTTAATTTAGTAAAATGAATTCCTATTAGAAAAGAAGCGACTGATAGGCCTAATCATTTATTTAAGCTTAAAGATTACTTTGAAAGTATTTGCTCGTATACTTATTCTTATAACTGTGCAGATTCATTCAGTGTACTGTGGACTAATACTGAATATGGATGCAAAATGTTTTAGGGTGTTGAGTAGGTAAAGTTTCAGCATTATGAATTTCCTCACTGGGTCAATGAGTATGGCGGCAGAGGAGCGCACACAACGCCCTGTCAGAGTTAGTGAAAACAGCGTCTGAGGACAGATAAAATCTGCGGACAGTGGAAGACGTCAGACCTTATTTGAGAAGGTTTGGATTTGCAATTTAACATAATCCCTCCAACTAAACTGAAATTGCTGACCAGTCGTCAAATATATTTTTTATGAAGATGAGTACATACTGTTTTTTCTTTCCCCTATATACAGAAAAATACGACCTTGTGTATAATGTACACCAACATATTGGTTAAACTAGAAAATATGTCTTACTCTACTTATGGAAAATGTGTTTTTAACGAGGCTTCTCCACGCACACAAACCGCTTTCGAAGTCTCACTAAACAGGATTTTTCTGCATTTGTTATTTAGAAGTCCAAAGAAATGACACGAGGGTGATTGCTGTGTGAGTGTCTGCACATGTGTGTACAGACGTGTGTGAGACTAATCTCCGTTACTACTTTTGGAAGAGGGGGGGTTGGTCTGCGAAAGAAATCGTGTGAATGTCTTTTAATACCGTTTCCTTCCCAATCCCAAGTTAGTATGTGGACAAGAACCAAATAACTTTATATCACACAAGTCTTATAATATGTGAACAATAATACATACAAATTCAGCACGACTTATTTATAATCATGTGGTTCTGAGGAGATTTCTTGATTTCCGACTGGTTTCTATGTTGATGAAAAATGCATCAATGTATGTATAGACTTAATATGTGACTGCTACCTTTGCATTCTAGATAAGCAAATAACATAAATGCATGAGAGTGATGTTGGATTTGAACGGGCCCTTGCAGCGATAACCCGTCCGTCTGTCACTCCTTGCCTTAACTTCTTGCTTTTACTGAGTAGGGTTTTCACCTCCTTCTGGACGATATATTGCGTTTTGGGTGGTGACAAACGCACGTGGGCGAGTTACAGAAACCGCACCGAATGACCAGGCCATTCAGGACCGTCGGCTGCTTTGGAAAGGGATGCATTTGTTCCTAATGCTGTAAATGGAGCGTATTATGTATGAAATCCAGAGTTCTGAGGCGCAGCTGTGCTTTTTTTGCACATGCGCAGACGTGCGAAGGTCGCGCACACGTTTAGTTTATTTCGCCGAGTTATGACAGATAAGGACAGTGGGTTAATCGTAATCGGTGGAACTTGTAACTCGTTTTGAAATTGAGTTCTTAATTTATCACTTTTAGCGGCTCAGCAAGTGAACCACTGATCCATTAAAACAGTAAATCTAGATTTAACAGTTAACGGCTTCCCCGGCGTTATAATTTTACACAATTTGTCTGATTTATTCCTCCTGTGTAACAATTTATAGTTCAGCAAAGGGAGATGATTTGGCCCTAAAATGAGAGCAGTCCGGACTGCGATCTGCCGGCTTTCACGGCCGGGGCAAACCCGGCGGATCCTGACAGCTCGAGCGGAAAGTTTTGCCCCAATGGAGACGCTGAGGTCACGCGGGGCACGATAGATAGCCGCTCCTGCTAACGGTTAATATCCTGAGAGCCAATGGCTCAATTTGCTTGAAATTTAGCAGGCATTGGGTCAGGCGTGCTCCTCCATGTCCTATACCTGCCCTAAGGTGCGGTTTTTGAGCTTGCCCATTAATGGGAAATGGCTTCCTATGTCATAATCGCCTCTGGTCAGCTGATAACCACGCCCCACCCCCCCAGCACACCGAAATTATCAGGGAAAACAACTAGATGGTCGGAAGATGAGTAAGTGAGCCCTGTTTTTAGAATGACTTTGTGTATGAGGCAGATCTTTCCAGAAGGTTAGCAGTGGCAGATTTCTCAATGTGCGTATCGGGGTTAAGGTATCATTAATCCTGGAAAACCCCCCGGACCCCCCCCCAGCCCCCCCCCCAAAAGAAGTGGTTCTCCGGGGTTTGGGCCCCTGTCCCCGGGCGGGGCCCCCCCCGGGAAACATTCCCCCGAGCCGGGC
>JAABNY020000043.1:339899-357646 GCA_015164015.2 Brevimyrus niger | reverse complement strand
CCCGGCACCTGCAAGTTAACTAACAGCCCCGTACTGTGTCTTTTAGGGGTGGGCTGTACGCGGGCGCGTGTGGGGGGTGGGGGGTAGGGGGGGGGGGGGGGGTGTGAAATGGAAGCAACGTTATGGGTTAGGGGGGCATAGGGGACCTGCGTGTGGCCGGAATGTTCTCAAGCTGTCCAAAAACACCTCACCTTTTGAGACGTTCTCCTGACGCCCAACTATGTGAGCTATGGGAGGGACATGCTAACTGCGCACACAAGCATCCTCATGTGGCTGTTAAACCGGCATGTGTGTGAATGGTAGTTTCATCGCTTGGAGACCTTGGGAGGGGGGAGAGGTTTTGTTCAGCCCACGGCTCAAAGCAGCACAAATGCGTAGCAGGTGAATGGATGTTTGTTTGTGTCGTATGAATCCCCATCGGTGAGCTCTGGTGAATAAGGATCATGGTTTAATGAGAGTGAGAAGATCATTTTATAACGGGCGCCGTGGCATCAATGCACATCACCCAATACAATGGACATTATGAACTGTGTATTTTTAATTATACAAGCATTACTGGGGCATTATGGGAAGAGCTGCGAGGGGCTCCTCCCACTGTGTGTGAGGAGCCGGCCTCTCACTCTGTGCAGTACAGGTGTACTCAAAGAATGCCGATCTCTCAGCTCAAAAACACACCAACACCTCTGAAGTGTGTATCTGTGGTCATATGTATTTTACCTTGTGGGGACCGAATGTCCCCACATGCGTGTCCTTGGGTTAGCTGATGTCCTGGCTGCCCCCCCCCCCCCCCCACCTGCTTAGGCTCCTGGCTCCTTGTCTCCCTCTGTGGGATTAATGTTTGTACTGAATCCCTGCCCTCTTCTGGGATGCTGAAGTTTCACTTCCACTTTCATCAACTTTGTATAGTCCATATGGAACAGGTTCAGATCTCCCTGGACCCCCCCCCCTAGTTTCCCCTGAGGAGACGAGGGGAGCATGTGTGCAGCTTACATAAAGGGGCAGATGGGCCAGCGGATGGGGCAGATGGGAGCCACTGAGCTGGGGAGTGTGGCCGGCCGGCCCAAGCCTGTCCCGTGAAGCGGACACTGAAAGCCACACACCTGGGCCTGCTAGGCTGGGGGCGTTTGTGCTCCCACAAGGACAGTAATGCCTGAAAAAGGGACTTTGTGAGGGGATTCTGTCAGCATTTAATGCTTCTTTTTCAAAGTCATTCAGGATGAAAGTAAGGAAGACTAAGTACCAAAACTTTAGGCCCATCACCTTTGGTATGGCTATAGGTTTCAACCATTTGGTGACGTTGTGGTCTAAGTCCGGTCTGAGGGTACAGTTCTGCGATGGCCTGCCCCTCTGCACGTGCTCTGATGGCGATTGAGGCTGTACTTCAGTGCAGTTGGGTGGATGCTAGCAATTCCGGCTACACGCCAACGGGACGGGGTCTCCCAGGAGGAGCCGAGAGCCGTAGGTGGGGCTGCGCCCGTGTCGAAGCCTCAAAGCGTCACGCAGACCTATGTGTGGGCAGGGGCCTCAGGGGATTTAAGTCTGTCACACCGAGTGGAAGCTGCACTTTACACAGAATCTTAAGCTTCTGGTTGAATACAGGATGTTTCTTCATGAACATGTTGTAATTTAGGGAAGTCTGTCTGGGTGCTGAAAGTCACATGGGGCTGAAAGCAATGCTCCCCTGCCTATGCTCATGTGCTGCCTTACCCAGTGCTGCAGTCTCCCATGGTCCTCTCTGGTCCCGACATTTCATTCTCATTCTGACCACATACTACACAAGTGATTATGGAAGGTGGATGAAATGTTTCTGAGGTCGGTTTGAATGCGTTAGTCTGTTGCGCTGGCCTTACATCACCGCATTCTAGGGTCTGTCGCACCCCCAGGTTATAGTAAAGGTCATAATTGAGGCCATCTGATGTGAGCAGATGGGGAAAATCTGGCTGAGGCCAACTGTTGTGTGTTTATGTGATGAGTCTGATGATGGGAAATGTCATATCAGTTGAGTTGAGGTGAACCTAAAAAGGGGTGACTTTCGTTAAGTAGATTTGTGTTTTCTCTTTATTGGAGATGATTCCTTCTAGTACCCTTGTGTAGGATACTGAAACCAAATTTTAGGTGTTGACTGCAGTACTACATATGATCGCAGAAAAATACCTAAACAGATGGCAGCAGAACTTTTATGAAACTTCTTGTCCTGATGTGAACACAAACCACAAAGTAACAAATTATTAATTATGAAATAATTATCAAGAATGATATAAATGATCAATTATGAAAAAGGTCTGAGGCCGCGTTTGTAAATGTTTAGTAATGTCAAATTTGATTCTCTTGTGTAAAGTATCACCCATGCAGTTGTACTAATCTGAGTGAGATTTCATACCACCTGGTGCATAAGAACTGTTCTTGAGTATTTTGAAACATGGATGAGAAATGCCTGGACGTTTGATGTATAGTGAACTATGAAGCTCTCGGAAGCAGTGACTGAACTTCCATTCAGTCCACATATTTTCTTATCACTTAAGGTAACTTTCCTTATCATTGTCCTTGGGCTGCGTTTCAGAATGGAACTGTTCCTGGAGAACCTGTCAAAAAGGATGAAAACCTTAGAAGAGGAAACTGGGGGAACCAGATCGAGTTTGTTCTGACAAGCGTGGGCTATGCTGTAGGTCTCGGAAACGTCTGGAGGTTCCCCTACCTCTGCTACAGGAATGGAGGAGGTAGGATTTTCAGGTGGTATTTCCTGTGGGTAGCGGCTGTCTGTCAGACTTACAAATTCCCCAGCAGGTGCCAAGACCCCTATTCATGCACCTTCAGGCGTGGTCCCTTCCAGGCACCAAACCGTTTCCATGGCCTAGGAATGCAGTCTGGGCATTATGGTGGTTCATGAGTTCATGCCATGATTTAGGTTGGCCTTAGACCCAAAATTATGCACTCGGCTTTGCTGGGGCCCAAGCCCAGCTGCTCTGAGTGGCTAGACCATGGCTGGCAGAGGGGTTCTCACCTGTACTTCAGTCAGGACTGAGATGCAGGCTGACACTGCCTGGGCAATGAGCCAATCTGCTGTGCTTCCATCAGGCACTCCCTGATCCCACAATAAACAATACCTGTTGGGAAGTTCAGTACATCTGAAATAACACCTATAATCTGTTTGTAAAACATCTGGCTCTCTGCATTCCTCAAATTGTGCAGTTTCAGGTCCGAAAACCAGCAGGGTAAATGGGGTTTTAACCGGACACTGCGTGGTCCCCTCTGTTCCAGGTGCCTTCATGTTCCCATACTTCATCATGTTGGTGTTTTGTGGGATTCCTCTTTTCTTTCTGGAACTCTCCTTTGGTCAGTTTGCTAGCCTGGGCTGCTTAGGGGTCTGGAAGGTCAGCCCAATGTTCAAAGGTGAGTCCACCCTCCAGCGCTGCCTTGTATCCTACCACTTTGTGTTCCTTGGGGTACGTCGATACTGTACGGCACTGAGCTTGCAGCGTGAGCCTGCTTCTCACCCGATGTCACTCCCTTACAGGAGTAGGCTACGGCATGATGGTGGTGTCCACCTACATCGGCATCTACTACAATGTGGTGATCTGCATCGCGTTCTACTACTTCTTCATGTCCATGACTAATCTGCTTCCTTGGACCTACTGCAACAATGCCTGGAACACACCCGACTGTAGTGGGGTGGCAGGTACCGGGCGGCTCAGTGCCAATGCATCCTTGGCTAACGTGACGGCCACAGCCTCTGGCGTGGTCTCCAGCATCACCGAGCTGGTTAACCGGACCAAGAGGACTAGCCCCAGTGAGGAATACTGGAGGTGAGGACACACTGGCATAGTGCGGCTTCGAGAACGTAAAGGCAAACCATGTGTGGAAAATTAAAAGCCATAGTGACACGTTAAATGTGGCTTAGATGTAAATCTATCATATGTCTTTGTGTCAAAGCACAAGTACTTATTTGTCTTCAAACTCGGTCTAATCATTGTACTCTGAAAAATGTTTTATTTGATGTTGGCTGGCTGTCAGACAGTGATACCCACCAGGGAAGCACACTGCCCGTCTAAGGATGATGTCATAGATTTATGTTGTCAATGGGGCACCAAAAGGTTTTTTGTTACAGCAACAAGTCAAAATAATGCCATTGTGTCAGCCTTGCTGTTCTGCTTTTCTAAAGTGTGTGACTGTTTTTCTAAGTCTTAAGGCGCTGATGTTCGAGGGCTGTGTGAGACAATACATCGCTCTGTCCTCCTCTTTGGCTTTGTTGACACGCTCCTCATTTGCCTCCGCATCTGTGATCTCCCCACTGTTTCGGGTGCAAAAACATTGTGTTTGAATCAATCTGCTGCAGAAATTATGTGCTGAACGTATCGGACGATATCGGAAATTTTGGGGAAGTGCGGCTTCCGATCCTGGGCTGCCTGGCCATCTCCTGGATCGTGGTGTTTCTCTGTCTTATCAGAGGAGTCAAATCCTCAGGAAAGGTGTGTAGAAAGTTCCACACTCTGCTATGTCATAACAGACTGGGTTCAGGGCCTGGGTTTCTGACCAGATTCAGTTTGTGGTTTGTTCATTTAATGTTTGGCATCCGTGCAGTTCCTATAGAAGCTTGTTAGACTGTTGGAAGGTATAACTCAACTCTTTCCCGGAATAGGTGGTCTACTTCACAGCTACCTTCCCCTATGTGGTGCTCACCATCCTCTTCATCAGGGGCATCACCCTTGAGGGAGCCATCAATGGCATCAAATACTATTTGACCCCGCAGTGGCAGAAGATCCTGGATGCCAAGGTAGGTTTTATTAAATCCATGTTCATGTCTATGGTAAAAACTGAACCAGAGCACCCATCAGTGACTAGCTGGGCATGCTGGTCAGTTCTGTGGTTAACCTAGTTAACACAGTGTTTGCTCTACCTGCCACAGGTGTGGGGAGATGCTGCCTCTCAGATCTTCTACTCCCTGGGGTGTGCTTGGGGTGGCCTGATCACTATGGCATCCTACAACAAATTCCACAATAACTGTTACAGGTAGCAGTCTGGGTGTCAGCGTGTCTCGCTGCCTATCTTTGCTTCATTCAGCTCATACATGTATTTAAGTTGCCGTTAACTACTAACATTCAGAAGTGGCCTGAATTTGTCCCTGCAGCACCACTCAGTGGTAAAAAGTATGCAGAGCAGATAACAGGTTTCTTAATAGCACAATTCTGGTCATTGTAGAGAGACCTTTTCATGAATGTTGATCGAGTTGATTGAGTTGCATTATTACTTATTTCAGCCAATGATATAGTGTCTAGTGTCTATATAGGCTCTACTCCGTGACGTGTAAATCAGATACATGTGTGACACCAGGGACAGCATCATCATCAGTGTCACCAACTGTGGCACAAGCGTCTATGCCGGCTTCGTCATCTTCTCCATACTGGGCTTCATGGCCCACCACCTGGGCGTGGACGTGTCCGAGGTGGCTGACCACGGGCCCGGCCTGGCCTTCGTGGCCTACCCAGAAGCCCTGACCCTGCTGCCCATCTCCCCGCTGTGGTCCCTGCTCTTCTTCTTCATGCTCATCCTCTTGGGTCTGGGCACACAGGTGCGCCTTCGCCTTTCACTTCACAGCCGAGGGTGGGGGCTGCTCCGGCGAGCCGCTTCCTCAATCTTTCCGCTTCCTGTGTCATCAGTTTTGCTTGCTGGAAACCCTGGTTACAGCCATTGTGGATGAGATTGGGTCGGACTGGATCATCAAGAACAAAACGGTGGTCACCCTTGGAGTGGCAATGATGGGATTTCTGCTGGGGGTTCCTCTGACAACACAGGTGAGGCAAACACACTCCAACATACACACTCACACACACATACACGGACACGTTGAGTGCACGTGCACACACAGAGACACACACACACATACACACACACACACACACACACACACACATATACATGTACACATAGACACAGATAGACACACACAGGGCTCCCTCCCTATCTCCATGCTATCGCTTACTCCGCCTATCCCCTGTTCAGGCTGGCATCTACTGGCTGCTCCTCATGGATAATTATGCTGCCAGCTTCTCACTGGTCATCATCTCCTGCATCATGTGCATCTGCATCATGTATGTTTACGGTGAGTGTGGATGTGGAGCTGCAGGCCGGAGGAAGAAGCTTCCGGAGCATGAATTTCGCGAGTGCCCCGTATCCTGTAGCGCCGCCCGATCGCTATAATCCATCTCATTTTAGGGCACAAAAGCTACTTCAAGGATGTTGAGATGATGCTGGGTTTCCCCCCTCCGATCTTCTTCAGGATCTGCTGGAGATTCATCTCTCCAGTCATCATAACGGTGAGCAGCAGGAGGACGAGGGTGTCTTAGAAATGTCCTTTGGGATGCTGACGTCTTTGCCTTACAAAGTATTACTGAGATTTTGTGCTGGTTAGAAGCGAGTCTGTAGACGTGGCAGATTCTCCTATTTGCCCTGTTGACTTGGCATGGCGCCCATCTCTCTGTCCCCAGTTCATCCTGATCTTCACGGTCATCCAGTACAAACCCATCACCTACAACGAGTATGTTTTCCCGGACTGGTCTCTCGTCATCGGCTTCTGCATGGCCGTGTCCTCTGTAATTTGCATACCACTCTACGGCATCTACAAAGTGGCCACTTCCGAAGGGGCCACCATGCTGGAGGTGAGTGAGACCACGCCCCTTGCGGCCGCTCCCGCGCGCTCCTCATCACTGTGGCCGGTGAAAGCGGCCTTTTCGCAGCGCCCGCGATCCTCATATTTTTCACGTGACCCTACCCCCCCCCAGCGGATCAAGTATGCCGTGAGGCCTGACAGGAGCTGGGGCCCGGCCCTGCAGGAGCACCGGATTGGGCGCTACGCTGGGGGGCCATGCGGCGCTGTGGAGGCCTGCACTCTGAAGGAGGAGGGGAAGGAGAAGCAGGAGGAGATCAAGCTCTCCATCCAGGGGGCCGTCGGCCCCAGATGCAGCAGCAGTAGCCTGCCCTGCGCATAGGGCCCGAGTCCTGGGGAGACCAGGCGCGCTGGGGGCTCTTACATATTGTAAGGGCTCGTTATATCTCACCCGCAGACCGGTCTCTACCTTGGGTCCTCATCGTACACAGAATTTAACAATGCAGTTTTACTTTTTTTTTTCATATACATGAAAATGTAGAAAGGTGCCATGCACACTGTTTGTACATCGCACAAAATGTAGGCCAGCGACGCGCAAGGTCTTCTTTCCGAGGTGTGACAGAGGAGAGCTGGCTTCTGGTGGTCAGGGCCACTGATGCCGGCAGTTTAAGGCTGGAGACCAAATATTCTTCTCACTGCTGTTATTTTCCAGGTAGCGACACTAGTGTGTGTTTGCTTGTGATCCCTGGGCCTCTGGCGGCTCTCTCTCACTCGTCTCCCCGAACCAGCCGCTGTTCGGCACCAGGTTGTTTTTAACGTGTCTAAATCTTGATCCGCTTTCATTTCGGCACAGCTCTCTGGTCGCAAGCCGGCAAGTTGAAGTTAATGCAGTTTTACCCTCAGTGTTATACTCTATAAACAGTGTTTTATGTTATGATAAGGTTTCGCCAGAAGGTTAGTTGGTCTGGAAAACAATATGAATGAGTTTGGACTGCAACTTTCATAACATCCGGTTGGATCTGTTCTTCTCACGGCCAATCTCAGGGTCATAGCTTTTGTAACAGCTGCCCTGATTGGTCCGTCCCCTGCCCATCCTCAGGGTCCCAGCTTTGTAACAGCTGCCCTGACTTGTTCTTCCCAAGTACTGATCTCAGGAGAGAGCCGTCTCTCTAGCACAAGCAGCTCCCCCTGGCTGCAGTGAGAGATCCTGAGAGTCAAGTAGGAGCAGCCAGTGGCTCAAAGTGAAATGACTCAGCGTTGCTCAGGACCTAAGGTGCCGCTTCTGTAGGTTCTTCCAGGCTTCCTTTCTTTGTGAGATGTGAATGGAAGCAGGAGATTTCTTCTTCTAAAGGTGAAGTCAAAGTCAGCCAGGACCACTGTTACTAACGACCAGTATTAACTGCCACATTGCCAAAAATACAGCGACTAAATTTTCTCAAGTATGAGCGTAAAATTACAGAAAGTATTTCGGACTCGTGTTTTTCCAGAGGCTTTTTTTTTTTTAAGGCAGATCATAGCAATAGGTTGTGTGCATGGACTTGGGAATGGGAAGCGGGAGAGCTGTGCGGCCCTCTGTCAGGTGAGGGATGAAGCTGACATCATCGAAAAAAACACAGGTTAACATTTGTGGCATTTGTGTTTAGTTGTCTGTTCTTGTAACTGTAGTGTTAATGTTCCCTTTTATTCTTATGTAACACAAAAGTTTATTTTTTCGGAAAAATAGAATCTCGAGTAATAGGGGAAATGTTCACCGTTTCTCATTCGTGACTGATGGTGCACGCGTTTCCTTCTGGCTGCGTGAGAGGGGAGGCATAGGGGAACACTGGATTCAGGATGGTGAGCTGTCACTGGGAACAGCTGTCTTCAAAAGCCCCTCGAGTAATATAGGCAGGCCAGCCTGTCCCACTGAAGTGTTATGGGAGTTTATGCTTATTGCGTATGGTTACAGGTTGTGGCCAACTGACTGAGAATGACAGCCAGTCACCTTGTAAGGTTTTGGTCAACGGAGCATAAAAGGCAACAGCGATATTCAGTCGCTAGTTTTGCTAATTTTGTTTGCTGCTAGGGATAAGACACAGGCCACGCCTGTTGTCTGCTGTTATCTTCAGATGAAGCAACAGGGGGATGGATGTATAGATGGATGGATGGATGGAAGCTTTTAGCTGCCTGTTCAGTTCATAACAGTAGCAGCATGTCTTTGTTTCATTCCATTTAGAATGAAACCTTATGGGATGGGAAATAAGTAAATATCTCAAGGTGCCATCTAGAACTCAGGGGACTAGTTTGTCTTGGGGACTTTTGCTGATTACTAGTGGAGCCTAGCACTCAGTGACAGCTGTCATCTGCTGCTTGTTCCTGGTCCTGCTGATCGATGGGCCGTTTCTCCCGCTCGCGGCTGTTGGTGGTACGTGGGCCGGCATGACGACAGAGCACCCTCACTCACGCCACGTTCATTAAGCAGAATGTCCTGTAGTTTACGATTAATCTGCCTGCTGTGTATCTGTTGTGTTTTTGTGCTGTTCGGGAGGGAGGGGCTAGCGGGGGACCTGTAGTGAAGGTAATCCTTGGGGTTTCGTTTAATTTACTGTGGATTTTGTGCCCCAGGCTGAATCTAGTTACTTGAGGATTTTATCTGTGTCCGTGTCTATGTGCCATTATAGTCTGTATGTAACTGCTCATGTGTTTTTTTCTAACAACCACAATCTACCTGCAAAATATACATGTATATATATTTTATTTACGCATAAAAACGCATTTGTGACAATTAACTATTCTAATCCAGATTCTTTGACACTACTTTTTCCAAGTTAAAAAAAAAAAAACTGCTGACATGAAATGTTTTGCCAAACGATAAAACATTGGAACAAGACTTGAACTAAAAGGGTAAACGTTGTACTGTAAGGCGTCGGTCCTTGGCGCCGCACCAGATGGGGACGAGTTCACAGCTCATGAAGACTAACAGCCAGCAGGGTGACAGAGGAGGTGGGGAACATTCAGCATGTCAATCCAAACCAAAGCTGGCGCGTGTCTGCTTCCCAGAGACTAGGGGGCGTTCTCAGCAGTCCCGCTGTGCTGCCCCCATCACTGGCACTGATCTGGAACCCCTTTTTAGTTACGTGTTGTGGAGATTCGGCTAACTGCCCATATTGGATAAAAACTCACATGCACATGGTTTTTTTTTTTGATACTACCACGTTTTACACAATTTTGATAACTATTTAAAGAACTATGTGTAGATTTAATAAGTAACCGGTACACATGGCTAAAACTGTGATGTTTCCCAGTGACTTTCTTGAAAGCACCGATAGACAAACTGAACTCGCAAATGTTCATACTGCTGCAGCACTTTAAAGTCACTTGTGTTCAACAGCAACAAAGATAATGAAGTCCTGACGTTTCTGCCTTTCGAAGGAAGGCGTGGCGCCATGCCAGTGCACATTTACATCCGGGGACAGCGGGGAAAAGCACAAAAGAATCATTAGTAGCATCTAACCAGAGTTTTAGGGCCAAATGTCGTTGCAGATGTCTGTAGTCTTATGTCACCTGTATGTGTTAAACTGTTCAACTTCAAATGGTAAATAAAGTTCTATTTTAAAAATTGATCGCTTCTTTGTATTTGCATCATCTGTCTTAGAAACCGGATGCTTAGAAGCCAGTGTGCAAGCGCTCATCTAATCCTAGGTACCGGGGCTGGTTTGTGGATCTCCGAGTTACGCCTCTGTGGCTGTGATCGGACAGTTGCCGGCTCAGATTCAGGGCTAGCAGAGTGATTTCACCTTTTGGCCCTTAAGCAGAGTCCTTGATCTCTGGGACTGGCTGACACCTGCTCTCTCAATTGAACATTGTTTGGGTTGGAGTGTCTGCTAAATAAATATAATGTCAATGCAATCTGAGTAAAAAGAAACCTTCATCACTGTATAATAAGTGTTTAAGGACACCTTTTCAAGACATTTTATTAAAAAGCCTATTAAACGGTATATAGTCTATATATGGAGTCAGAATAGTGCCATATATACTTGTATGTGTACTTTCCAATTTGCTCCCGTAAAATTAAATTTGCTCGCTCTGAACACAATTTTCATTCACAAAATACTGAACAGAAATACGCGTCACATGATCCGTATGTACTCGTATATAAAGATTTGTAGATGAGCGTGAAAAACATTTTGCAAATACACATCAATATATTTTGTAAATGCGAATTTACAAATGCATTTAAATGCGATCTGTCTTCAGTCCCGTCATTAAAACCTGTTCGATTATATCTTCGACTCCGCTGTCCTGCTTCCCCGCACACCTTCCAGCACCCACTAATGACACCAAACATCTTCATATTTTATTTTTTTACAAAGATAGAATGGTTTTCAAGTACAAAACCTGTATTGCAAATCCAAGTCCTCTTGCAAATACCAACCTGCAAGTGCAAATTCAAACTTTTGTACATAAATAATGTTGCCACTAACTTGCCTAGAGCTTTACAGATAAATATTTGCTCACACAGCCACCAATCAAAATAATACATTTTCTAGCCAATCATAAAACCACTGGGGTCTTGCATAATACCATAACCGTACTACTGGATAATTACAAACTTGTTTTATGTGTCCATGTATCTTAGAATAAAATACTACAGCACTCATTTTAATAACATATCTATTCATTATTATTAGATTAGCTACGTTTGTTGTAAGACAAAAACAAAACATTCGCGGTCTTAGTAGACTTTGTATGAAACGCTGATTTAGCAAGTAACCTATAGTTAGCATTCAAAAAAGTTTATTGCTAATTTAAAAAACATGTCAGTTGAAACACCCAGCTAAAAATAGAATTAGCATCATTAAACAAATTAATTGCATCACATAATCTGATATGGCGTTATCATATCATTACAGCTAGCGTGGCTAATTTATTCTGTACGTCAGTACAATTTATCAAATCGTTGGATTCATACAAAGTTCTAACTACTATCTTCCTGTTCTGCTCTCGCAAGTGTTCTGATCTCGCATGATCTTCTTCAACATGTTTTTTACTGGAAGGCCAGGATTGGTTGCTATCTTACCTGCAGCTTTATGATTGGCTAGAAAATGAACTAATTTAATTGGTGCCTATGCGAGCAAATATTTATCTGCAAAGCACTAGGCAAGTTAGTGCACACCGCATCTGTGAAACAGGTGTAAAATGTTTGTAACCGATAGTAAATTTCGTAGGGTGAGGACCTTCACCAATGGCTGATTTCTTTCCTCTCCCCCACCACGCCCCCCCCCCCCCCCCATAACTCTCACCAGCGGACCCAGCAGCTGATACATGCTTCACTGTCACATGTCCACATGCCATCAAGATACCCTGTGTGTCATCGAGGTTCCCAGACACACTTAACATCTGGTTAAACAGCTACAGCCTGCTCGATTAAACGATCAGTGCAGACAGCAGCCCGACACACTAACCGGTCACACCAGTGTATGACGTATATCAGGTGATACTGACCAGGCCATCAGCCTGCAGCAGACGCAAGCGCCTCATTGAAGATTGCCGCCTGCTGGCGGGTCTTTGTATCACAGGTGGTGTAGGCAGGAACACACTTAGACGATGGTGCTGAGCAGGTGCGGCGTTGCGGTCAGGGCCCAGCAGGGGGGTGGAGAGGGGGCTCTGAAGCACGCCACGGCTGGGGGCCCTGCTCTGAAGGTCCTGGCATGGAGTCCAGGGGCCCGTTGTGCTGAGCTGCGGAGGCTCCAGGACTGGGCTGCTCCTGGAGGGGGCGAAGTCGTCGTGGTTCGGCAGGGTTGCCGCGGACCTCCCTCCTCTGACGTCGCTGAGCTGGGGGGTCGCCAGAAAAGGCCGGGGGCGGCACGTCCAGCCCACGGGCCTGAAAGCAGAAACAGGAGGCAGCCGACGGCAGCGATGCCGGGGCCCACGTTCATGTCGATGGCTGCAGATGCAAACTGGCTATCATCAAACCCTATCATCAAAATGTCAGACACCTATCATCGAAGTTCATTGCGAAGGCCACTGACTTTGAGAACAAGAGCATCACTCCAAAGTTCTAACACTTTAGTATTCAAACCACCTAACATCTGAGAATGTCTCTTTCACCTATGTGAAACCCCTGTGTCTACAAGCTTCAGAGCTCAAAAGTCTTGGCTACAAATGTCTATAATGTTATTTCTTTTTTTACAATTTCTCAGCATGTGTGAAAATAGGTTTTTGAAAAGCAAACTGTATGTTTAAAGTTGATTTTAACAAAAAATAAAATAACATTCCAAGTGGTCTCAGATTACTGGTGCTGCGTTTGTGCTGAATAAAAGCGAATGTAACACTTTGGGATAAATGTTTTTTAGATAGTTGAAATATTTTAAAATGTCAGGACTAGCCCGAAAGTAGCCGAGAGGCCTCAGACTCCAGAGGGTTAAGCGCTGATCTCTCACATGGCACACCCCCCCCCTTCATTACATTGAAGAGAAAGAGACACCCACCGCATTGAGGTGCTGCCACCCTTCAGGTCCTCCTCAATGCGGCTCCTCACCCTCCTCAGCTCTGCAGACGGAAGAGCAATGATACATCCCTTCACTCAATGTCCTGGGTTTCCAGTGAACCACTCGAGCTCTGGCCACTGGTGTATTCATACATGACAAGGATTGGTTTGAGCCCCTTAGTCTTAGTTGGAAACTATGTGTATTAGTATGGTATAGTAAGTGCTTCATAATTACTCAACTCTACACTTTAGTAGATCCTATACTATATACCTGAAAAGATGTTAAGGGATGCACAAGCTAACATACGAAAAAAAGATTGGCTGACAAGAGGGTCTTGGGGGCAAAGATGATGGGCTACCCCAGAAGGACCTCAATGGGTCAGCGGAGGCCTTCCGTTAAGTGGAGAAGCTATGCATTACGAAAGCATACCTGCACTTTCTGCCTAAATACAGGCATGTGACCCACTCATGACCTCATGAGATGACACACAAACGTCACATAAAGCGCCAACGTCAACATGCTAATGCACCAACAGCTGGAGGCACCACCGTGTGACCTATAGTTCCTTCTTGGGGATTCCAACCCAAAAGGGCCTTCCTTAAAACAGCGGCCTTCCTCTTCCTCCCTGCTCCATGTGTGAGACCAAGGGCTCCTCCTATTGTCTACATGCCCAGAAGTGGCTGGTGTTTTACATTCAGCCAGCAGATGGCAGCGAAATACAATGTACAAGTAATAAGCCATCATATTTTTAAAAACCATGTAAAAATGCTGGAATTTTTTTCAAAGCCTTCTGAGCCTCATCCTGTAAATTTGGACCTGTGTGAGTTTTTAACCCTCCAGACATGGGCAACACCTCACTGATCGGAGTCTGGGCTGACCTGGCAAGGTGGGCTCCGGTTCCGGTTCATTATTCTGGTGCTCTTGCTCCACACAGGCCTGAAACAGAGCAGACAGGCATTTAGGACAAGGCAATTCAATCATAACCAATGATTCTTAATCCACGTGTCAGCACAATGTAAACACTGTCTCCCGCAGAGGAACCAGTGAGGCAGGACTACTTCTTAAGGGAGGAGCCTGAGGCCGACATGGAGGTCAGGCCCATAAACCTGACCATGACAGGAGCCCTCAGAGGGGCCCAGCTTCTCGCCAAAGGTGCAGCTTCATACGAACATCATGGTTAGCGGCCGGGACAGTTACAGAACTTCATACTGCTCACATTAAGGGCTCAGAGACTTTACAGCACAGAGAGCACCATTTATTGTAATTCGATTCAGGCACCCCCCCCCCCCCCCCAAAGTCCACCCATGATGTCTTCAGACTTGCTTTCTTTCTAAAGTTTGGTTAATTACCGCTTGAAAGTTTTATCTGTGCTCCACTGTATATTTTGTACTGGAGCCTTAGGTGTACCTTTTCACTAAAATGGTTAGATGGGGTATATAGGTGATTTTTGTGATTGATTTCTTTTATATTTAATTTGCTATTTAGTTGTTACTGAACAAAACAAATAAGCAGACTTCTGTAAATAGTGATGCTTGTAGGTTTCTTCCTGTAGCATAGTGGCAAAGCTTTTGTTTGCGCAAGATATGTTACCTATTCTTGGCATTAGCGAAACACCGCCACTCGAACACTAAATGCAGACACTTTGCCATGTTAACTGAAATGTAACGATACAAATGTTTAATGCTTAGCGATTGTTAAAGGGGGAAAATATCAGACTGGCATTGTGGGTTATAGTGTGAGACCCGACATGAGGGATCCTGCTACTGGTGAGACCTTCACTGATTCTCCGTCTCACTCGACAAACACAAAGCAGTTAAAGGACTTCAGGACTGAATTAGAGGTGAAAGGTGAAGGAGACCTAAGGAACCTTAAATAATAACCTTAAATGAAGTGATGCATTTTGAGGAAAACCCAAAGAAACGGACCTGTATAAACTGAATGTCCTTCCGAAGGAGCTCACATTCCTCTTTCAGGGCAGATCTGTAAGTGAGAAGAGCACAGAGGTTCATCTGTATCAGGCACACCAGTGGGCCTTAACTGGGCTTATGAACAGCAGGTATATTAAACCCGAACACAATTCAACCATAATCACAGCCTGCAAGGGATGAACCCCCCCCCCCCACACACACACACCTTGATGTTAATCACAGAATGCAAGGGATGAAACACCCTATATCTATCACGGCCTGCGAGGGATTGACCATCCCGCATATTATTGATAATCACGGCCTGCGAGGGATTGACCATCCCGCATCTTAATGATAATCACGGCCTGCGAGGGATTGACCATCCCGCATCTTATTGATAATCACGGCCTGCGAGGGTTTGACCATCCTGCATATTAATGATAATCACAGCCTGCGAGGGATTGACCATCCTGCATCTTATTGATAGTCACGGCCTGCGAGGGATTGACCATCCCGCATCTTATTGATAATCACGGCCTGTGAGGGATTGACCATCCCGCATCTTATTGATAATCACGGCCTGCGAGGGATTGACCGTCCCGCATCTTAATGATAATCACAGAGTGCAAGGGATTAACCCTCTGGAGTCGACGCCATCGTTGGCAAAGCCACGTATCTTTCTCATGTATTTCAGTTCAGAGGGTTAACCACCCCGCACCTTAACCGTCTGGGGTCTAGGGCTAGGAAACAAACTTTCACTGACTGGGGCTTGATCACACATTTCGTCAAATATCATAAACTTAATTCATGGCAAATAGATTATTTCTTATACATTTGTTTTGCCATTACACTCATCTTCATTTTAATGTTTATTGTAATTACATCAGATTTTTGTTAAGTTTGTAATTGGGATGGCACACAAGGTCTGGCTGGGCACAGCTCTTCCCCTTTGGTCCCGTCTCTCTTACATATGCGCTGGCTTGGGGCCCAAGCCTGCTTCTCATTTCCCCACTTTCAGGCTTTGACTAAGTTTTTGTTCTTTGGGAGTGAGGAATCTGGTTCTGAATCAGGCTTGCAGTAGAAGCAACGTTTAACTTTGTATCCGAGTACTGTGAAAAAGTGAAAATATTCAGATATTCTGCTGTAGCTACATACACACAGACTGGAGTCCACTTCTGATAGTTAATCAGAGTTGATAACGTGATTGGTCAGGAAAGCTGGCCTGAATGACATATCATGGGAAACAGAAGATGCATCTATTGCCCTCATCACTGAGCCTCATTCTCTTCGTTTACAGTATGACCAAGGCAGAATACTCACTTAACATGGTCCACAATCTCATCAATGTTACTGATCCTCAGCTTCTCCCTCATGGCCTCCCAGTTAGTGTAAGACCTGTAAAAAATTCAAACAGATGCTTCTGGCAAAGCTACCCGACGAGAGGGCAGTCGGACGCGTCGCATAAAGGTACCCGACGGGAGGGCAGTCGGACGCGTCGCATGAAGGTACCCGACGGGAGGGCAGTCGGACGCGTCGCATAAAGGTACCCGACGGGAGGGCAGTCAGACGCGTCGCATGAAGGTACCCGACGGGAGGGCAGTCAGACACGTCGCATGAAGGTACCCAACAGGAGGGCAGTCAGACTGGTCGCATGAAGGTACCCGACGGGAGGGCAGTCAGACGCGTCGCATGAAGGTACCCGACGGGAGGGCAGTCAGACGCGTCGCATGAAGGTACCCGATGGGGGGGCAGTGTGACTGACCTCACATCCTGCTGATGCTGAACAGATTGAGGGTGACTGGGAGCTTCATGCTGCGCATCGCAGGCCGTTGCGTAACGCACCACATCACAGCTGTAACGTGACACTGCTGCAGCTCCATTCCTGAAAGGCAGGGCTCATTTCCTTAAGCTACCTTGAGCATAAATGGTCACGTGTCTCTGGCGTTCCACAAAAAACTTATTTATATACCAATCAAAAGTTTCGCATACACTGAGATTTTATACATTTGCATGCTACTCAAAATGGACTAAAAATACATTCAATACATTCAATGTCTTTGCTACAATTCTGTGCTAACAGATACATTTACAGCCTGTTCACTATTTGAGTGCCTTTAATAGGAAGAACACGTCATGTCTTAGATTCATAAAAATAGATGCTAGAGGAGGTTGCAACAGTAGAGAAAATGAGGCATTCTTTCTACAAGAGACATCAAACACTGCTCTGTTTCATGAGATGACACCGTTAACTAGTGCATTTAAAGTTAAAGGACAGCCTAGAATTTGACTAAGCCATCACCACTCAGTTAATAAGATGTCAAACATGCACTGTTACATACTGTTTCCATGTTATAAAAGAGTAGTTATACAGTAATGTTGTTTTATTTGACTTATATTTTCATTTATATTTGTTCACTCAACTTCCCAATGCCAAACAAGCATAAAATATTTGTAGTGTATGAAATAAATGGATAAGTGACAAAAACCTGTAGTGTGTAAAAACTTTTGACTAGTAGTGCATACAGACACAGACACACACAACATACACTTAAATTCGTTGTAATGATGCACAGGAACAGTGCCGATTATGACATGAATGCTGATTATGTGGACTGTACAAAATACAGTGGTACCTCGGTTCTCAAACTAACTAGAACTCGAATTTCCTGAAAGTCGAACAAACCAGTTTGACCTAGAACTTGATCTGAATATCAGAAGTCCAACCGTGAACACTGACCTAATATAAGTTGTACACGCCAGGAAATGAGT
>JAABNY020000043.1:316369-339799 GCA_015164015.2 Brevimyrus niger | reverse complement strand
AAACCACTAACTTACGTGTACTATTAGAGCATTTATGTCATTTATTTAAACTTTATTTCACCAGGTAAATTAACTGACAACCAGTTCTCACTGCTTTACATGATATTCGGGAGAAATAGCAGATTAGGCATCAGAACTGCTTGGGATACAAACATCATGCGTGTAACTAAATTCTTCAGCCAATAAGGGCAAAGGTGTGTCGTCACGGAGGCGGTTCCAGTTTGTTCCGCTGGGTGGGAGGTTGCAGTGCATCTAACCGTAATGCATTGCATCAAGATTAAAATGCGTCGCTTTAAGCCACAGCTGTAAGCAAGTCTAACGCACCCAATGACCGAACTCGGGAAACAAATCTGAAACGCGGACTTATTACAGAAGACTAATGACAACAACCAGAAACAGCTGATCACATGGGGATCCTACATGATGTTAATGAGGGGACGTGGCACGCGGAAGGAGCGGACGATAGGGGCAGGACAGGGGTAAGGTAATGTTGGGATAAGATCTTTATCGTTTTTGGAAGCCATTAAGAAAAAATGCTCTTCTTGTTTTATCCTGTTCATTTTGTATTTAAATGCTTAAAAAAAACCTATTTAGGTGTCATTTTGGGGGAAATGTAGCTCAAAGGAGCATGAGAGAGCAGACACTTTGACCAGGGTTTCACAGAGGTTATAAGCCACTGTTTCAGAGTCACTGTTTCCCAGCCAAAGCCAGTGAACATGAGGCCCTCCTTGGCTGGGCTGCACTCAGACCGGCCCCATCGGGACACTGCATCACTGCAGCCGCTGCCCTAACCTAACAGCAGCCCTCACCTGCCCTCCCCGTCCGCTTTTTGACGCACTGCGAGCAGCAGCAGGCGAATCTCCTCCCTCAGCAGCGCTTTGATCTGGGGAGGATCTGCGAGGGGGGCATGGGGGGTGCCGCGACCGCCGGTCCGCCTTCGGCAAGCCCCCCTCCAGATGTGCTGCCACAGCTCTACCTGTATCAGCGCAAGAAACCAACCAGAAGACAGGAGAGTGAATTCTTATCTGGCCAATACTGTAGGTTTCATCTGGCTGGAAATGACATGAGCAAAGTGGCAAAGACAGTATGACATCGTGTTACAGATATGAATGAAAAAATATCTTTTTTTTTTCAGCTACTCCTCAATTCTCGGCAGTAGTGCTGGGTGATAATTAGGTTTAATTTGAGATGTTTTAAATTGAAGGGAAAAATGCTTAAATCAAAAAATTAGATCTAATGTGACCTCTGTCACAAGTTCTTCTACACAAGTCTGCACTTAAAATTCTCTTAGTTACCACAACTGGAGGTTGGTATTGTTTCCCAGAGACCACTGTGTCAAACAAACACCAGTGACGAGAAATGGCTCCCACTAAGAACACTCATTTCATGCGGCTGAAGACAAAACGAGGGCACGGTACTTCAATTACGTGCGTGTGGTTTGGTTTTGTGAGGTCTGACGTGGAACAGACCGCTGTGCAGTGTCAGGTTTGGAAGAAGAAAAAAAGCTGTTAGAACAAACAGTAACAGCAATACAAACCTGTTCCAGCATCTGAAACAAAGGCATCCAGCGGAATGGAAACAATGTATTTCCCCCCGATATTCTGATTCGATGTATTCCTGGAACTAGCGTTAAAATAGCAATAAAGTACTTAATAGAAACTTATACAATTCCAAACGGTCCTAATAATTTCTACCATGTTCTAGAGCACTCTATTTAACTACAAATTGAGAACAGCTGATGCAGTACTTCTTTAGTCAGTTTCTATCCATCCATCCATCCATCCATGCATCCATCTGCCGCTTATCTGAACTCGGGTCGCGGGGCCAGCAGCCTTAGCAGATGCCTCATTCCAGGCAGCTGACCAAAGATTCGACTGAAACGGTTTATCATTCCTTTGCCCTGTTGCTCTGACAGATATAAAAAGGATAAAACATTATATGCGTCACTTTTTAAATATATTTAAAAAATAATAAGACCATGCCCGTAACCCATTGTAAGCACGATTAAAGCGATCTGCTCTTTTAGTATTTGTGTTAAAGAGAGGCTTTCATTTTTTATTACTGTTGTGGTACTAAGATTCATTTCACAAGACTAATCTATGGAAATTAATACTTAAATCAGTGAGCACAAAAACATATGACATAAACACGACTGTATTATGGATTTTACGGCATTTCTGGGGGTCACAGTCTCTGCTGCTGTGATGATTACCGACCATCTCATTGTTGTTTTGATAGGTTAGTGTACATGCTAATGTGATTTCCGATTAACAAAAACAAAAGGTGTAATACACTAAAGTATATTGCAGCTGCTGTTTTAAAAGGAGGTCGCCAGTTCCATTGGTGATAGGACCTTTCTGAAACAATCAATGAAATATGAAGGCAATTCATTTACAGCTCAGTAGCGGAATTAGTTACAATTTTTTCCGCGCCGCGAACGCTAAATTTTCTCCGGGTTTCACGTGTATGCTGTTTGTAGGCGTGTACTCAGTCGCCTCGGGCCACTTCTGATTGGTGAGCGTGACTGTCATCATAAAGAGCACGGTTCCTGAGGTGGGAAAGCGGCTACTAATAACAGCTGCTTTTGTAATAAATCTATTTCATTGAGTGGGTCTATGGGGAACCACGGTTAGTCTCAGCAGACATCCAAAGCACACCGGCACTCTCATATTCTGCATTATACATGATAGGAATTCATATACTTTCCCTGAAATCCCGATTAATGAGAATGACTGTTGATCCCAGAGTCCAGCATATATGTGATGCATTACTGCTCTGCTCTGAAGTAAGCCATGTATCTATAGGAGGCGGGAAAGACAGCGCGAACGTCCAGGAAGGCTCAGGTTCTGTGTGCTGAATGCAGCTTTTAGAAATAGGCTACAACTATCTAATAACAGAAATTTCGCTCAGTAGTGGAAATCCGTAACACAGAACACTGCGATCGTTGTCATTTTCCTTTGGACTATATGTATTTTCAAACGCCAGGCGGAGCCACATTGACAGAATTAGCTAAAGAACACATAACTACGATGTGATTTCACAGTCTGATACGGACCTAGAACCAGCGATCTTCCGACACAAACAAGATCGCTAGTCTGGTCTAGACCAACGGCCGGTCTTGTCTTACCTCGGAGTGCATCTCTGAACAGAGGTCCAGCAGCGTGTCCCCCAGTACACGGCGTATTTCGGGAAGTTCGGCCTCAGGAACATACTCCTGCAGCAGGCTGCACACACACCTCGTGGATCCGTAAGTGAGCAGTGATGCCGCCTGAAAGTCACGGTGTCGACAGTCCATGTCCTCCTGCAGCCTGAGATCCATGCGGAGAGCAGCTCCGTGACATGCGACTTTATTGAAGCAGTTTCATAAACATACTAGGTAAAGGCAATTGCTGCATAAGTAAAACGAGCTGCCGAATAATACAACTGGGCACATTTTCGTATTAAACCGCAGTCATATTACATGGAAATAATTACGCTAAATGTTTGATGCCAAAACCGTGTGCAGACGGCACCCACGCAAGCCCCGGTCTCCAATGTAAACATCCCGTTTCCAAGGAAGAAATGTTGCGAGATCTGGAGAGTCGTAAAGCTGCGCGTTGAAGAACCTTTCGTCTCCGGTGTTGCCCTGGCCTGTTGCATCATAACTAATTTGTTTCTCTTAAGCATTATTATGTGCAAAGATATTTGGTTGTTACAAAAAGATATTTTGGTGAAATATCATGTTAATAATAAACCGCATATTCTATCCGTGTCTCCAGTGGGCTGGAGAAGGGGGGTGCACTAATGATTCCGCCCCAATAATGTGTGACGGTGTGGTGCCCCCTGATAGTGAATCTGCAACAATAATGTGTGACTGTGTGACCCCCCCCCCCCCCCAATATTGAATTTGCCCTAATAATGTGTGACGCCCCCGACAGTGAATCCACCCTAATAATATGTGACTGTGTGAGGCCCCCCCCCCATGCATGAATCCACCATAATATTGTGTGACTGTGTGACGCCCCCCAATGGTGGATCTGCCCTGATAATGTATGACAGTGTGATGCCCCCCAATAGTGAATCTGCCCTAATAATGTGTGACTATGTGAGCCCCCCCCCCATGCATGACTCCACCATAATAATGTGTTAGTGTGACACCCCCAATAGTGAATTTGCCCTAATAATCTGACAGTGTGACGCCCCCCCAATAGTCAATCTGCCCTAATAATGTGTGACTGTGTGAGCCCCCCCGCATGACTCCACCATAATAATCTGTGACTGTAATATTTGTGCAGGCTGAGCAGAGGCCCATGGCGTACGGCGCCGCTCCGAGAGGCGGGGAAGCCCACCGGGGAGTTTCGGGCTCAGTGCCCTATAGCTGGCAGCCTGTTACAGAAATATGTCCGTCGCTACAGGCTTTATTTAAATGTCTTATAACTTGAGAGCATAATTAGGATCTTGGCGGTTGATTGGATGCGGTCTTGGTTCATGTTCATTAACTTTGTTTTGCGTAGATTACTGACGATGATGCCCTGCTGGGGATGTCCTCCATGAGCTGTCCTGTGCCCGTCAGTCCTGGTCCTCAGTGTCCAGGCCGGTCCTACTCCCTCCACGCCGCAGCAGCCACGAGGCTGGCAGCGGCGCCTATCGTGGGGGTGAGTTTCACTGCGGTCCTTCGCACTCCTGAATGCACCACGGGCAGAGCGGTTTGTGCCCGGACTTGTTGTATACAAGTGAACTGCAAACCTGGAGCCAGAGAAGTTCGACTGCAAGTATGATGGGGCTGGTCATTAAGGTATGAAAACATTTTCTTTAACTTTAACCAAGCTCCAGATAGCATATTTGTTACTTACATGATTTGATTTTTAAAGGGGAAATAATACTATTACAATAAATATAGTTACAGACAAAATGTAAAAATCACTTGTAAGGGTAGTATTGCGCAAGTACATTGGAATGAATTGTCTAGTCCAGGGCTAGCCAATCTTATCCTCAAAGGGCTGGTGTGTATGCAGGTTTTTGTGATAACCTGTAAGTCAGCTCTTCAAACCCAGGTGTGAGGACTCTTTCAGCCAATCAGTCCTCTAGTTAGTGATCTAATTAGGGAGTTGCAGCGAAAACCTGCATACACACCGGCCCTTTACGGATAAGATTGGTCACCCCTGGTCTAGTCGAAGTTATCTGAGACTGTTAATGTTTTAACAAACATATTTTATCGTCAGGTCAAAGTGGGCTTGATTTTACATTATATGGATTAAGATGTTTGGCACTAATGTGATTAAACAACCTGTAGCCCTGCATTTTGCTGAACATAAAAATAGCATTGATTAAATACACAGAGAGCATCCCTGCTCAGGTTTCAGTGTTTACAGAAATGGTATTTTGCGCCCCCAAGTGGCTCCTTTCAATATCTGCTAACAGAAGATGGCAGCTCCAGCTACTTATTTTGGAGTTCCTAAGTATTTCGGGCAATAGAAGATAAGAATCATGTTAATAACTTCTTTTGTTGTTACAATTACAATATGTATTTTTCAGGATTTATGTGCGGCATGGTGGCTTAGGCATCTGTGTACAGAAGGTAATAGTTTCAAACCCTAATGATATTACTGCTGTGCACTTGAGAAAGGCCCAAACCTCAATCTGCTCCAGGAAGTTTGGGTGACCCAGCGTTAGTACAAAGGCATCTCCTAGAAGAATGTAAATAAAGCGGTAGGCCCTATAGCAATCATCACACATTTCTGACATATGAAGGGTCTGTGGGCAGCGTGTGGCTCGGTGGGCTAAGCCTGTGTGCCTGCAATCACAAGGTCCCCAGTTCAAACCCAGCCTCAGCATGTCTGTGAGCAAGGCCCCTTAGCCCCTGGCTCCCTGGGCGCTGCTACGGGGTGGCAGCCCTTCACGGACAGCTACCTCCGCAAAGAGCGAGTTGAGGGAGGCGTAAAAAGACAATTTCCCCATGGGGATCGATAAAGTATCGATTATCATCATTACAAGCAGTTGCCTACATCTAAATCTACATTAATAATTAGTAAATAAAACTAGGAAAGATGGTAATGTTCAATGAGCTGGATGCCACGTAGAAATGTTATCCTAACACATCTTACCATACTTAATGGGTGGGAAGCAACAATCATGGTGGTTTTCTTCCACCACAGTAAAAATGACTGAATGAGTGAGGCTGGTGTGATGTGATTGGCAGATGGCAAAGTGGTGCCGGTGCAGCAGAGATGGCATCCTGGGCAGGGTGACCGCTCTGCCAGCCCCCCCCCCCCCTCCCACAGTACCTCTAGTTGTTGTGCAGGAATGCTGAGGAATCTTAACAACCCCTGTGAATTGACCACAGAAGGATGGTGGCTGCTTTGTGAGTGCAGCTGTCTCAGGTGACGGCAGGGCCTTCCTAGGGCCACCGTCCCGTCGGCCAGGGTGCTGGGTGGCTGTGAGCGGTCAGCGTCGCTCAGACGCGAGAGGAGAGAGGCGGCATGTCACGTTCGACAGAAGCAGGTGCGAAGTATGACTGGATGACTGTGCCACCAGATGCCTCTTGCTCAGGTACCATTCCGTCGGATATGCAAGCCGTCTGAGTGGTAACAGTATGATGAGACCCAGTGAAGGCATTGGAACTGGGGGGGGGGGATGTGTACTCCCCGATATTTAATTTGGATTCATTAACCCCCCCCCTCCCCCACCAAACAAAAAAAAAGAAAAAAAAATTGTCCTTTGTTCTTAAATTAAGTTTTATCCGCCCCAATATGAAACACCACCCTTGGACCCAGTGGTTCCCATAAGCCTTTTCAGGGGCAAAAGCTCGACTTACAGTCCAATAGTCCATAATTTAGACATGAAGCAGAACCACATCCTGATATACCAACAATGACATAAAACCCAGAATATTCCCCATCAGATTTATTGATTGTATACAAAAAGTAGGACTGATATGACATTATGCATTCTATATAAGATATTAATTACATTTTCGGACATTCAATGTACAAAATCTAGATAGAGAAAAAATTTTAAAAATCCACTCCAGCATGGAAGGGGTGTGGTCAGCAGGTTATGTATGTTGAGGACATATAGTTCTGGGAAATGCAGCTTTGTCACATGGGAGCGTCATGTCTGAACAGGAGGACGCATGTGAAACACGTGTCTATCTGGGCGTTCCATTCCATGGCATTTGCTCTCCCCCTAAGTGTGTGTCTAGATAATGTAGAATATCTTTTAGGGGCTGCAGGACTGTGGCGTCCTGGACACCAGCAAGCTGTGACCAACTCCAATGAGAAGCAATCATGCTTTCAACTCAGCTCAAACAGATGTCAGCTTAATCCACTCAATGGGATCGGGGGAGATCTGCCAACAGGATCCGGGGAGATTCTATGGCCAGGGAGCTGAGGGACCTCGGGCGGCAGACTTTGCTGTCGCACTTAGGATCTGCTGAAAAGTTTCCTCATCGGCGCCGAGGTGTTCCTCGCACACTGACAGCGGCGTTACAGTGTGCTGCGGGCTGGACGTTAAGTCCCGAGGGGCGTCTACAGCACGTCAGGTGTTTACGTACCTGAAGACACGTTGGTGCATCATATCCACATCCGCGTAAGACTCAGGCCAAGATCTCATCCTCATTTCCGCCATCAGTTAGCGCAGGACTGTCCTACTGGCACTGTTTATGGATGTTCTGTAGAAATGCTGTGTACAAACTCATGTCACTAACTAATAACAGGCTAACAACCAATTAAAAACCAATTATAAAGAGCCATCCACTGAGCCTAGAACAGAAAACCTGCAAATAGAAGTTTACCATGTATGAAACTGCATGGAGGATATGTATTGCATATCATGATGTCTATTATTTTTATAATCAGAACAGTGAGCATAATTCAGCATATTTTATTGTATTCCCAGTAAGCAGATGATTTTTTACGTACTGCAAAGTATGAGTGAGTACTGGGGAATGAGTACTGCTGACTGGAAACGTTCTATATCAGAATTTCAGTCAGGAAACTTTCACTCAACTCTAAATTGTTGAACTTATAAAAACAATTTAATCTGAAAGCCCCCATTTATAAGATAATTAGCACATTAGAAAGAGAGGGATTACTACATTAATGCTGAATATGAATGCGTTTCTTACTCACTGAGTATATTAGCGTATGGTAATGATGAATGTGAATTTGTTCTTTACGTCAGTGTTGGTTAAATATGGAGGAGCATGTGTTTGTCCTGCATAGACAAATACATCAGTGTAAATATGAATAAGCATGTGTTGAACTCACTGGGTTGAGTACACCACTGTGGGTTAAATATGAATGATAATTTGCATGTGTTCAACTCAGGGGGATGAGTACATATGTGTTGGGTAAATATGGGGTAGCATGTGTTGAATTCGTGGGGATGAGTACACAAGTGTGGGTTAGATATGAATGAGCCATGTTGAACTAGTTGGGATGAGTACACAAGTGTGGGTTAGATATGAACGAGTTTGTGTTGAACTCATGGGGATGAGTACATGAGTGTGGGTTAGATATGAATGAACCCGCGTTGAACTAGTGGGGATGAGTACATCAGTGTAGCTTGTACTGGTAAAGTTGTTTTTATATTGGATAATGAAAAAGGAGAATAATGGAGAAAATCTGCACAAACAGACAGTGCCATGTTGTTTGGTGTTATGCTCGTGCCTAGTGCCATGTTGACCTGCATTTGGGGAGAACAGAACCCCTGTTTGATTTAGACATGAATTGCACAAGAGACTCAATAACAAAGATGTTGATCAAAAGCATATGAGGAAACTGGAAAATCAGATGTTTCTTTTTAAAAGGGGTCAAAATCTGCATTTCAGGAAAACCCAATACAAAAGTTATGGACAGAAGAATGTGCTTTCCCAGAAGAGAGAAGGCTTCCCTCATGTCATCTCAACAAGTCCATAATGGAAATTCAAAGAAAGGTGGCGTCGTGTTTGCTGTGAATGCTACTTTTAATAATTGATGCTGTGATATTTGAGTAATTGTGGTTGTAATGAGTCAAATTACAATCACCCAGTTTGCCTGAAGTATCCAAGCAGGCCCCACAAAGATCCTTTGTTTGGGAAGCAGCGTGATATGCTATAGCACACCCTAGGGGAAGGAGGTCGGACTGGCTCTTTAGCCTGAACCTGGGCAACACTGTCTTCAGGCTCCTTTTGAGGTCATGAACCAGAGAGATTCTTGAAATCCAGCTGTAAGTGGGATGAAGGGCAACACAGGGCACTAAGAAGGCAAGACGGACATCAAATCTAAATGAAATAGGGGTGAAAGAGAAGGGAGGGATGGACAGAATAGCTTTTTAAGGGCTTTTTAGAGCAAACAAAGGAGGGCCTGGGGAAGGGGAGAGGGGGTGTTTTCATTCCTCAGACGGTTTAGAGTCAAGCCAAGAAAGCCATTGATAGATTGTACAAAAAGAGAAAGGTTTCCACGTCACTTCACAAGACAGGAAGGTTGATTAAAAAATCCCAGAATGCAACAATCCTAATCTTGTTTCTCCCTCATAAAAATTCTGAAGGCATCAGTTTGGTGCTTAGGCAGTACAAAAACAAGGAAGAGGAGAAACAATGAAGGAGAAGCTGATTTTGATGTGTAAAAGCTTACATAAGCTTTTGGAGGAAACGGGGAAGTACAACTACCGTTTTACTGCACCCACTATTTCTTTACATCATTTCCACAATTCAGCCAGTAATCTTAAAAAAAATAACAGAACATTTTGATTCTTTTGCATTTGGGTGTGAGAGTGGTTTAACCTAGAAGGTGCTATAGAACAGGGGTGGGCAATCCTGTCCACAAAAAGCCGGCGTCCATGCAGATTTTTGGATAACCTTTAGGACAGCTGTTCAAACCCAAGTGCAAGGACTCTTGAGGCAATCAGTGCACTAATTAGTAATCTAATTAGCGAGTTGCAGCAAAAACCTGCATACACACTGGCCCTTTGCAGATAAGATTGCCCGCCCCTGCTATAAAGTGTGATACAAAGCAATAAAGTGAGGCCCCTCAAAATGAACCAAGGCAATTGACAGGTACCAGCACTCGCTATTTCCACCAAAAGTTATAGAAGCCCTTCAAGTTTGTGTTTGTCAAAAGAGTGTGTGGTACTTCAAAAAAAATAACACAGAGTTTATATAAAGCAAGCGGCAAAATGCATGTGAACTTCTGGGAGCTACTGCTACACGGAAAGGGCTACGAGACCAAGGGATCTGCATGGAATGGGCTGCCCTTCCATTATGAGTATAGCCAATCACCCATGAGACTGAGGGTCCGACACAGCAAGGGCTGCCCCTCCGTTGACAGCACAACCCATCGTCCATGAGACCGAGGGACCTGCACAGAAAGGGCTGCCCCTCCATTGTGAGTATAGCCCATCGCCCATGAGACCGAGGGACCTGCACAGAAAGGGCTACTCTTCCGTTGTGAGCATAACCCATCGCCCATGAGGCCGAAGGGGCTGCACAGAAAGGGCTGCCCCTCCATTGTGAGTGTAGCCCATCGCCCATGAGACCATTGGACCTGCACGGAAAAGGCCATGAGACCATGGGACATGCACAGAAGGGGCTGCCCCTCCGTGAGTTCAGCCCATCGCCCATGAATACGAGGGACCTACGCAGAAAGAGCTGCCCATCTGTCGTGAATTCAGCCCATCGCGCATGATACTGAGGCAACAGCAGCAGCTGTAGATAGTCCCCAGCTTTGGCAGCATACAGTACCAGTGTCAGGAGAATTCTCAGTCCACTATAGGCCTCTCTGCCTTCTTTTACCAGGCTGACAAAATCCATCACCCTGTGAGGTTTTGGTTCAAGTCCAAGACAGACACAGTTTGGGGAATGTTACCTTTCAGGAGGTACACATTCAGCTTTCAGGATGACTTCCTATTGTCAGCTTGTATGTGAGGCTGGGGGTGAATGAACTTTAAGTGTGATGTTCAGCCACAATGGCTATATCAGCTGTGACACGTTTCATCCTTACTGAGAGACCCAGGCTTCCAGATCCTGTGCTCACTTCCAAAGTCAACATGTGAAGGGAGTCAAGCGACAAGCTTTGCTCCTTGATTTTTCATGATTTCATGATTATCATTCTGCCTGTGAACAAATAATCAACTGCGAAACTAACAATCCAGAAACCTATAGGTCATCAGGGAGCAGTGAAATTGTCCTGAACACCCATCATTGGATGACATGGTCACTTCCTGACTGGGTGCTGGTTCCATTCAGAACTGGACTATCTGACAGGATTTTAGTCTCTCTGGAGGGGTCGGGTAGATCCACGCAAGACCAGTACCGTGGGAACGGAACATGGAATAGGTCTGAAGACAAGACCAAGTCAAGGTGGGGGGGGGGAGCAGGGACTATATGGAGAGGGGGTGTTTACCCCTTAAAGGGCCGAGGAGGGGGCTTGCCAATCTCCACAGAGATGTTAGTGTAGAGTGGATGCCTTTTGACCTGGACTACCCGGTACGTCAGAGAACTGATACCATCCTTCTTCATGGTGTTCTTGGTGTTCTGGATTTTGTTGAACCTGGCGGGACAGAAAAGCATACGATCGGGTTATATTTCTCCAAATCATGACATGTGGCTCGTAACACTTCATTAGTGTTTTATCGAGTCTTTAGGGTTTCATTTTATCTTCTCTATGTGCAGTATGAGCCACAGGTGGCACCCTTCACCTTACTGATATTTATTGATAAGACTGATGTTTCAATGCATCCTACACATAGAAGCGATATCAATGAGGGTCCCGGCACTTGGCATAGGTCCTCCTGCTCCATTGCTGCTCAGGCCAGGACAACCTGTAATCCTGTAGCCCTGCTGGGCTTCTCTTCAAGTTTCATGCCCTCAGAACACATTGTTCTGTCCCAGTGGCTTCCTGGCAGTACTGTGCACACAGGCCAAGAAATCACCCTTCGGTCATTTAGTGAGCCGAGGCAGGATCTGCACAGCGCCCTGCAGACACTCAGTCCAGCGTCTCGAACACATTTCATTTACATTCGGTGCAGGTGCACCTCCAGAGCATCACTAGTATGAGACCATTCACACTAAAGAGAGACTTCACCGTCAAGCCGTAGCACGTTTGATGTATATTGCCGGCGTTCACTGATAAATCAGCCAGCCAGTAACACAGGCAGTGGCGCTGCTCAAAAATTACGATTTACAAACGAACTGACAATTTTGGCATAGAGAACGACATTTCCAGTGACAGATATTCACAAAGCCACAGTGCGGATTGATCTTGAAATGTCAGTGCCCGAGGCCTTCTTGTTTTACGCCATCCCACAATGCCTGTCGAACATGGAGGAACAGTGACAGCTGAGCTGGTGGACTGAGATGGGGGTGCTGCATGGGGGTGAAGCCGCATCACAGGGATCCGCTGGGAACAGCTGAGTCTGGGACGAAGTCTTCAGCTCGCAACTACAGTACAAGTGATGGAACATGCATGTCGGTCTGATCCATCTCTATGGCTTATCATCAAGGCGCAGATCAAATGTTTTGTTTTCGCATTATTCCAAGTGGCCCCGGATTGAGTTTTGATGCAGGGGGCCATAGTGAGCGAAATACCAACACATTTTCGAGGAACCACAGAGTTGTACTGTCCCACACCCGGTACGGCGGCAGTGTCGAGTAGCCTCCAGGACTTCTAAATCACTTGTTGCCAACAGAACCACAACATCAGTCATTTGAATTATTGAGTGGTGAGTCACAAGCACAGCAAAGACAAGCTTCCAGTATCGGGTAGCTGGCTCACAGGATATTGTGGGATGCCTCCTGTTACCAGTGACTGCTGGTGAAGGAACAGGAAGGTCAGTATCAAGCGGTTGCCATGGCAGTTGTTCATCATTTACGAGCCAGGATGTGAACACATCAAAATGTGTCTCTTGCTGTTATGTGACTAGGCATATTTTGAACGTTTAAAGAACACTTGCTAAATATTTCAAGGTGTTCCATAGGCATTTATATCATCGCTCAGTTTGTTGTAGTCTATTAATTATGAATCATATTTCCTGAAATGTGGAAATAGTGGCAGCTATACAGTCAGGCCCCTGTTTAAACCTAACCCTTGACATGTCTTTGAACATGCAACTGCCTAAATGATCCACACAACAGTTTCTAATTGTGAGGTAAGAGCTGCATAAACTGACCTTTGGCTACAGCTCCAGAATGGAGAGGTATCAAGGAGCCATGACTCCTATGAAATATCCTTCTCTTCCAGCAGCTCACAAATCAGAACGGTGGTCAGAAAAGCCCCAAATACACTTTCATTTTAAAAATAAGCATCCTGGATATGTGTTTCTCCTCCTCTCCAAGATGGCCGTGAATTATTTACTGATGCAAAGTTAATGCTGCGTCTGTCACCTTGGCAAGATGAGCCAATATGTGTAAATAGGAGCCTTTCTGGAGACAGACGCCAATCGACACAGTAGGAAGGAATGTGGCGGACAGACCAGCCGGGCCACCTCCCGATAGCTTCACCTCCATTTCATAAACAGCCTCTCTGAAAATGGAGTCTGTTCACTAACCCTGCATTACGTTGCATCTAGTCAGAAAACAAGCAAGGGCAAAACCAGGGGTCAAAGATCGGAGCGTATCAGTTAACATGTGGCACCTCCGAGGCAGTTGGGGTTAAGGGCCTTGCTCCCAGATCCATAGCCCTTGGTTTTCAGTTCCCCATTTACAACTAAATTGTATGTTAATTTAAATTAGACACTGTGTTTCCTTCCAGAAAGGGCTTATTGGTTGTTGACAAAAAAAATCATTATAAAATTTAATCAAAGGTTTCAACAGCCATTCAATCAGCTCCAAACTGTCACAGAGTGATATGAAAGACATTGATGAGGATGAAACATAATAGCAAAGGCACTCTACATTTACTCCTAACAACAGGGATCCAAGTACATCTTAAGCTGCTGTTCACTTCTGCTCCAGGTGGTGTCACTGTTAACACAGTGTACAGTGGTGCTGATAGTAAGTGGTTGCGGAATCGCTTTCCAGGGTTAGGGCTCACCTCTGTGGGTTGGGTTCATTGTGCTTGTCTCTCTCGTGCTTGATCATTCTGTAGCGTCCAATTCGCACATCTGGCCGGGAAACCTTCATGCCATTCAGGGTGATCCTGCATGAGGACAGAGCTCACATGTCCCGTCACCTGGCAACAAAGCTGTGGTCATATGTGCCTTGGGCCCGTGCACAGAGGCTGCTGGGTCTAAAGGGGGTGCTGTGCTCACGGGGGAAATGGCTGCTCAGCTTCAGCAGCAAGATAATGAGCTGTTTACCCCAGACTCCGCTGAAAATAATACCAACAGTGCAAAAATAACAGACAAGTGCATCACAGGGACACTTTTCATCTAACTTTGGTATTTTCATTTGAGCCACTTTCTGTGCATTTTCACCCTTTCATTAAGGGCCAGAAACATCAGATGCAACTCGCTGCATGATCAAGGCTATAAAACTGACAAGCAAAAGAGAGAGAAATAAACTAAAGCCAAGCACTGAAGAAGCAATCTACGTATCTTTCAAACAAAATGACATATGAACAATAAACACCTTTGCCCACGATGGCACTGAAATAAAAAGCTGTCTGAAAAAACAAATCAGTTCTTGTAGGTAAAACATTCATTGTCATTATAATTGCTTAAATTTACTATTATTTCGCAGAACACATTTGTCTAAATACAGGTAAGGAAATGTTGGGTCCTCCAGCACTCATGGCTCCTGGAGATATCTGTTATAAGGGGCTTTCTCCAGAGCCCAACACTGATTTGGTTATTCAGCCACAGCCAGAAGCCACAGCCTTCCAGAAAGAGGCACAGATTTGTAAAACTGTGAGGCACAGCCTTCCAGAAAGAAGCACAGATCTGTAACACTGTGAGCCACAGCCTTCCAGAAAGTGGCACAGATCTGTAACACTGTGAGCCACAGCCTTCCAGAAAGAGGCACAGATCTGTAAAACTGTGAGGCACAGCCTTCCAGAAAGTGGCACAGATCTGTGACACAGTGAGGCACAGCCTTTCAGAAAGAGGCACAGATCTGTAACACAGTGAGCCACACGCCACCCCACTTGGGTTATATTTCACATCTGCTGACTAACATATTTAGAAAAATATTTAGAAAAATCGCAAAAGCAAAGTGATTTATAAACATTCTGACAGTAATACGTGTCCTTGATAATAGTACCTTAGATTATTACAATATATAGCTTTCAGGAGGTTCAAATGACCATATCTCTGATGTAGAATACAAGATACGAAATGTTACTTGATACTAGAAAATATTATCATATTATACCAGCTGTTATTTCTCTGTGTTGTCTCCCAGTCAATTTGAAGTTTTTTTTACGAATCTTGCTACTCACCTGTAAGGCTTGCATGGGCAATGTAGTATATATCTGACCTATTTGATGCATACATGTGTGACCACTGTCTCCATTCATTCTCACATGCCTGCAGGTGTGAATGAGGACTTATATATTAGCCAGTGCATATAGTTAGATGATGCTACTGGTGCTGCTGTACTTGAGGCGTTCTGTTGTCATCCTGTTTGCGTAGCTCATTCCTCACCATATGAATCTTCTTTCCTCTGCTATCCTTAGGGCAACCCAGTGCTTCAGGTCTACAGCACAGGACCTGGGGTAGAGTTTACGGTTGAATTTATGCTCCCTGTCTCGGAACGCTGGCAAGGCCTCCGGACGACTCTCAGCAGATCACACTGGATGAGAACTTAATACGACTTACCTACCCGCTAGCATGTAGACATCTTACTTAACTTGGATAGCTAACATGCCCAGGAGGATTGGGCAGCTGGTCTACCTTGGACACCGAAAGGTTTCATATTGCTGTCCCCTGCTGTCTTTTTCTGTATTATATATCAAAATAATTTCAAGGTCAGCCACTGACACAGAGCAGCCTTCTAGCCTCTAGCACCCTGAATCCGAACATTTCCTCAGCATGCCTGTGCCCTTTTGAATGGATTAGCTTTGCTATATCTGCCTCTTCTTCTTTGCATTGCAGCCCCCCAGATATATCAGCAGTTCCTTTAGGGGATATCTGCAGACCAAGGCCGCTGGGTTGGGCTTCTGGGATGCCAGAGAAAAGCACTCCCCACAACAACTACTGTCCTCCATGCTGCATGCAAACCGGCAAAGGCTGGGATAGCGAGGATGCCCAGCCATGTGTGATTCTGCTCTGGGGGGGGCGGGGATTCGCCTGACCATTGTGGCTAACCTGCCCATTTGGCTCTAATTCATAAAAACTGACCAGGACAAAAAAAGTCACCATACACTGCGGCTGGAGTGAATCTCAGACATGGTATTCCAGCAACAGTGTGAATGCTGGTGTTTCCTTGCTCCCAGACAGACCCACAGTTACCTCCATGCGCATTACCCCATCCACTTCGCAGATCTGTAGTCAGATACCCTCACTTTCTGCCCTGGGAAAAAATATTCTCTTCCGGTTAGATTTTCCAAAGGTAACATTTCCCAGAGAAACACGGGCACTTAGGCTTATGTAAGGAACTGGTGTGGTTCCAAGGCCTTTAAGATGATGGGTCTGCTCAATGCTTTGGGAATAACATTTGGCTGAGAAACACACACAGGATTTTCCTGTAATTCATCAAAATACCATGGATTCAATATGTGACCCATTATCTGTAAGCAATTTCCACACAGGCAACATAGATCTTCAAAAAAAAAAAAGAGCTGAGAGTCACATAGGGGGGGCCCTGCAGAGTTCCTGACATCGACGACGCGACACAGCAATGACACCCTGCTGTTATCATCACAAGTCGCAGAAAAACTCTGCAGCTCTAGTCGTGGTCTTTCTGTATGCTTGGCGTTTCTGCATGCCAGTCTTCAGGGTGTCTGCTGCTTGGACTGTCTGCCACTCAGTTTGTGGTACAATGTAGACAGCAGGTGTGGACAGAGCTGGCCGTACCAGCCAGGCAGCCGTGCTCCTTTAGCTTACTGCATCCTATCGCGATAGAAAGAAGCTGCGTAATTCGATGGATCTTCATCCTGTTCCACTCTTAATTTGGAAATTCTCCACCCATATCCTGGGGATCCAGCCTTAACTTGGTAGGCCTTCACCAAGATAGTGGGGACCCACTTACCAGGTATCCCCCTTGGTCCTGGAAATCCAATAGCATTTTTTCCACTCCAGTCCTGGGGTTATGCTACTAGTAAATACTCATCGCCCATAGCCGATTATACAATAAAGGGCTGCATTAAGCCTAGAGTGAATTCCAAGAAATACAAGGAATGGGGCAGTAGAGACCCCTAGAGGGATGACAGTCAGTCACAGAGCACACTCACACATAATCTAATATCCAATGTGCATTTAGAGATGCCAGTTCACCTAACCAAACTCCGCACACAAGACCCATGCAAACACCCAGGAGCAAACACATGGCATATCACTTATAGGCTTGTAAAGCACAGCAGCTTGCTGACAGAAGCATGGCGCTTACAGGCCTCTCGGAGCCGTGGTCATACCTGTTGTAGATGTCATCGTCTTCGCCTCCCCAGCCCCAGTACTCATTTGGAAAACCATTGATCTTCAGGAACTGTTTCTTACTCAGTCCAGAGACCCCACCAAAGTAACCGGCGTAGGGCAGCCTGAAATGGGACAAAACCAAATATGGATGGACTGCCGCAGAAGTCTGCCAGACCGACCTCTCCTACATGCCCGTGTTGCACTATGGCATAAAGATCAAAAAAAAAATTAAAAAATTGAGCATATTTAAAGCATGGATCTCTGTTCAACTTTACATATTAGTTCACATTGCAAAATTGTTCAGGGTTCTCATACTTCTCAGAGTGACCTTGCTTTTAGGCCTTGAGCCAAAGTTGCAGTGTAGCCAGACCAGCTAGAGCCTGGAGCAGCCCAGCTTGGAGGACATCCTTTGCCTGAAACCTGTACTATACACAATTCATGATATGGCTCAGTGCTATTTTTGAAGGGCCACGAACATATAACAGATTAAAAGTTCTCCACATCACATCTGGTTTGGTACACGCTAGATATATATGGTCTATACTGTGGATACAGTACATATAATAGCAAATACACCCCCTAGCTTTTCTCTATGTCGATGTGTGTTGCTGCTGACTCCCTCTCTGCCTTCACTCTCTTGCTCAGCTCCCTTGTTCACGTCCTCTTTTGCTTCCTTCCCCACGGGGCCCAGTCAGCAGAGGGAGCCATCAACTTGGACGGCATCAACAAAACCAGGAACTGAATATAAGCCATGCCTCTGTTAAACGCAACAACCACAAACAGGCACAGCCATCTGGGAGCATGGGGCTCCCACAGGGGCAGTGGGTTAGGTGGGTTCCTGTCTGCCGCACCTCAAACACAGCCATCTGAGGACGTAGGGTTCCTATAGGGACAGCAGGCCAGGCATGTTCCTATCTGCTACACCTTAAACAGACACGGCCATCTGCGGACACAAGGTTCCTACAGGGCCAGTAGGCCCGGCGGGTTCCTATCTGCCACACCTTAAACAGACACAATCATCCTGGGATACAGGATTCCCACTGGGGCAGCAGGATAGACAGGATCCTATCTGCCACATAAGTCTCATTTCCACCAACACAGAGCTGGTCCTGATGCTGGGCTGGTTTTTGCTTGGTGCCCTTTCAGAACCTACCTGCGTTTCCACCAGTTTCAAAAAAGAATGCAATGTAAATGTTACACAGGCGGAAATGAGAAAGAAAAAATTAATATGCATTCAGTTTTTTAGACCTGTTTTGATCTGTTTCCGATTGTCACTTTTTCTAAGATGCCAACTTTTTCGTGGTGCTGTGCCGTTTCTGGCCCAGGGTCAGTTTTTTTGTGGTGAAAATGCACAGAATTAGTTCAGGATTGAAAAAAGTCCAGCACAGGCGCCGGCAACAGTAAACAGTGAGGGATTTCCCTAGTTAATCTTTAGTTATCTATTTATGTTCATTTAGTTCACTCATTTATAGCTTTCATATTTCTTATTTTTATATTTCTTTCTGTCCTTGCTACTCGCTCATCATGTTCTTATCTTATGCTCATATTGTTGTTGTTATCTCATACAACTTACTCTCACCAAGGCCGTCCCGGATCCAGGAGTCTGTACAAAGTCCATAGATAAAGGGCCTGCTTCCCTCAGTGGGGGCAGAGACAGACACAGACAGACTCTGAACTGACCGTGTGAAACATCTTTCTGTAACTTCTGTCTTTCATTCTGTCTTAATAAACTGCTTAAGTATAAGGAACCTGCCTCATCATTCAACTAAAAGAACCTGAGGTTTCGCTGAAGAAATGTAACAACAGATGTGGCCGTCTGGGGATGCAGGGTTTCCCACAGGGGCAGCGGGCTGGGTAGGTTCCTTTCCTGGCACATTGTATACAGACACAAACATCTGCGAACGCAGGGTTCACACGGGAACAGTGGGCCAGGCAGGTTCCTATCTGGCACACTGTAAACAGACATGGCTGTCTGAGGTTCCCACGGGGGCAGCGAGATGGGCAGGTTCCTCTCTGCCTCACTGTCTTTACTCCAGGATCTGGCTGTGCCAATCTTCCATACAAGCGGCATGCGTCAGCATCAAGAGGGCTGCTTTCAGAGGCTGAGCGGAGCTAACAGACATAGAGGTAGGAACCTGTCGAAGTCAGAGTCTCACTGAACCTACATCCATCAGTAATCATTCAACAGCATAAACAGATGAACCACATTCTAACAGAGCTGTCTAAGAAGGAGCCAAACTCTCAGCCAGTGGCCAGGCCTCTAGCACAACGTCATTACAGAATGGCAGCTTCACGCACCGGAAGCCGAACTTGTCCATGGCGATGGCAAAGTGTCGCGGCTGGTCGTAGCAGTGGTACAGGTTACGGTCGTCCATGGGGATGAGGTCCACGTCGCTGAAGATGAAGCAGTCGTACGCCGCCTCCTTTAGTGCCTCCACGTAGCCGATGTTCAGCAGCTTAGCCCGGTTGAATGTGTCCTCTCCCAGCTAGGACAGACCACAAATCGGCGTTATTCACAATGGCCAGCTAGAACAAGACAGACTGCCCGTGCTTACGTTGACCACCTGGAACTGCCATGACACATGGAGCAGCTGGAACTGTTGTTAGTGACCTCACCCCACTGGGGCAGACCACACTGCCGTTATTCACAGTGACCAGCTTGAACATGACACAGACCGCACACAGTCACGTTGGCCACCTGGAACTCCCATGGCACACTTGGACCAGCTGGACGCGCTCCTAGTGACCTCACCCAGCTGGCCTATATCAGCAGCTTTCAAGTCCTGCCCTGCCCTTTTCACACATGCAGATAATTCTTTGTATTTCTGTAACATCTGGGTCATTTCTACCAAGTGAGGATAAACACATGTACGCACACATACGCAGACACATACTCACGCATGTAAACACCTGCTAGTGTACAGGAATGGCGGGATATCTCCTGTCCTGCTCTGTTTTACCTTCAGCAGAGGAGTCCAGCTTAATGACTGAGGGGCGCATTGATCTGGATGAAGTGCAAGGCTGATGAGCTAAACATGCAGCTTAAAAGTCAGAATCGCCACACCAATACCAGTCAAGCTCGCATTGCTAGGGTCTATAGGTGACTTCACTGAGCGCAGATCACTGTGCCATAGTAGGTCGGAAATAGTAAATTAAAGTGCAAAAATGTGCAATATGCTGAATGGGAATTCTGGACATTATAAGGAATATTAAGGTCGGTCAGCACTGCTGTTCCACACCCTGAAATACAAAGGAAAAAGACCAAATTCTCAAAACACCCAAAATACAGATGACTCAAAATCAGGACCAGGTCCTTTGATGTCATCAAGTGCACGCAGAGGCCGTCTTTTAGCAGGCTTCCTCGTGGGCTTCCTTCAGAGCTGCCCTGACAGCAGGCAGTGAGCCTCCCCGCAACAGCACTGCCCCGGTGAAGCGCGGTGTGCTGACAGGCCAGCCTCCCAGTGCTCCTCAAAACGCCTCCTCACCTTTAGCGAACCGTAGCTGGAATGCGAGCAAGACCTTGTCGGTGCAGCCAACCGCCATTCAAACTTTCCCGTCGGAACAGTACGGTCGTACACGTTCCTGCCCTGTCACTGAGATACTGCAGATAGAAATACGGGTGTCTTAAGGAGCCTCAAACGGTCAGGAGTCAACGATCCCAACTGCAGTGACTATTTCAGCAAGTGTGTATATGTGGGTGAGTGCATGTGTGAGTTTGTGTGTGAGTGCGCAAATGTTTGCGTGTGGGAGTAGGTGTGGGAGTGAGTGCGTGTGTGTGTGAATGTGTGCGTGAGTGTGTGTGTGAATGTGTGCGTGAATGAGTGTGTGTGTAAGTGAGTCCGTGCATGTGTGTGAGTGAGTGCATGCGTGTGTGTGTCCGTGAGTGTGTGTGTGTGTGTGTGCGAGTGTGTATGTGCGTGTGTGTGTGAGTGTGAATGTGTGAGTGTGTGTGTGCATGTACGTCTGTACACTTGAAAACTGGCTGACAGATGTCGATGCTTTGAGTGCATTAAAGCCAATTCATCACCTTCACTTGCACCCAAGCACTCACACTTGTACACACTAACCCTCTCTCACACCCCCCCCATACACACACATTGGCATATCTAAATGCTATCTAAAACTCTAATGCCATTTGTGACACCCCTAACCCCTACCAAATGAGGACCTGAAGGTTTTAACACACTTTAGGGACATTTTGGTGCCCAAATGTGAACTATGCACCCCCCCCCACACACACACACAGATTAGATTAGATTTCAAATTCTTTTTGGAAGTCCACCGCACTCCGCACTCTCCGGGCTAAAGAGGAGAGGGACCATCCAGCTTGTTATCAGTGGAAGTTCCAAAGCCAGTATCCGTGATGGAATGGGGGTGCATTAGTGCCCATGGCCTGGGTAGCCTGTACATATGGGATGGCACCAGTAATGCTGAACTATATATACAGGCTTTGGAGCAACACATGCTGCCATCCAGACAATGTTTTTTCAGTGAAGCCTTTGTATATCTTAGTAAAACAATGCCAAACTGCATTTTGCGCACATCACAACAGCATGGCTCCACAGTAGAATAGTCCAGCTGCTATACACTGCACTGCCTGCAGTCTACACCTGTCACCCACTGAAAGCATTTTTTGCGCATCACAAAACAAAAAGCATGACAAAGGAGACCCTGGACTGTTTCCTTCATAATTTTCACTCTGTTTTTATTCACGTTTTACACCGCTTTCCAGCTTCTTTGGAAACAGGGCTTTATATACATGCCTGCACACACACTCGCACGGTCAGTGTTCACTTCCTACCGCTTTCCTGCCTACTTCCTCTTTATCCCATAATACATCCTGGTACAGAGCAGCCAACAACCTTGAGAAAAAGCCTGCGAATCCTTTGAAATTATCTGCGCGTTCAAAAATATGAATACTGAGCATCGTTTGCCAAACGTATTATTTTTAGTGTGACTTAGACGAAGATCAGGTCACAATGCAGGAGCGACTCATGGTGTTTGTTGCACAGACTCTGCCAAACTGACTCACTGGGCGACGTGGCAAAGCACCGTGGGAAGCGTATGCTATCGTTTCACACAAAGCCAGAAGCTCGCAGCAATGCCAGGGTTGGCGGAATCCGTCCGTCTGCGTTCGGCCCGGCGACGCCTGGCCAGCTGCAGGCCTCAGACGTGGAGCAGACGTGGAGCTCCATGTAGATGCGATAACTGCAGCGTATTCAGGGAAACGGCCCAACTGGCAGCCAGTAATAATACTGACCTACTGGGGGGAGCACGAGAGAGCAGTGGGGCTGCTTCTCTACCACTGCATTACACGGCGGCTCAGCAAAGACGGCTTTGCCGTTTGACCTACAGCCGGAGCCTGAACACTATTTAGACCAGCGGGCCTCGACCTTTTTTTTTAATCCAAAGACTCCCTGTGTCCAGGAATACATGTTTGGGTCCTGCCACACAGATCACAATATTTCTCTCGCATGCATTCTACAGTTATGATAGATATTACCAATGTTTATTACTATTAATGCATTTTAATTTGATTACACTGCCAAACAATGTAATTTCTTTTAAACATGACTGAATGTTTCACTCCACTATGTCCACCAACACTCTTTTTCCCCTAAGTTTATGACAGTGCGCTAAAAAGAGAATGTCTCTAAATGGCTCTAAAGTAGAAGCCTGACAGCTATGTGCTTAATCACTGAAAAGACCCTCTTATTAGCCTTCAACAAAATAAAACACATATTGCAAGGTACAATATTTTAATAATGTTGCTGCAGACTGCAGTCTCTGCCTAGGTTACATGTGTGTGGAGTTTGCATGTTCTCCCCGTGCCGTCGTGGGGTTTCCTCCGTGTACTCTGGTTTCCCCTCCACAATCCAAAGACATGCTGAGGCTGATTGGAGTTGCTAAATTGCCCATAGCTGTGCATGTGTGAGTGACTGGTGTGTGAGTGTGCCCTGCGAT
>JAABNY020000043.1:296593-307999 GCA_015164015.2 Brevimyrus niger | reverse complement strand
CACTGTGAACCATGTAGGCCGAGGATGAAGAACACAGACGACACGCTGTGAACCATAAACGTTCAGCCATTTATGGTTGTTGTGACATGGATAGGTGAAGGTGAAATACTTAGTAGGAATCTTACAAAGCTGCCGCCGGCCGATCATGATGAACACGACAGGCAAAGACATACAGAGGCAACATAGCCACCAACTGATCAGTTTAAACCACAGCAAATGAAGGAGTCAATGCAGTGAAGCACATTTCAGTGGAGAGCCAATGCAGATGGACCTCGACTCTCCTTCTGCATAATCCCCCCCCCCCACACACACACACCCCCAACACATGGTGCAAACTCTCCTCCTGTCATTCCCACTTCTACATCTGCCTGTCCACTGTGTTCTCTCACTGACCTGATTTTGTTTCCTGCACACACACCATGCACATCCGCGTTCATATTTAAGTAAAAATAATTCTTAGCTGCGCACCACAAAATACCTACATTGAGTAACTTCCCAACGTTGCTGAAGACCTAACACCGTGCCGCAATGTGCGTCCCAGTTTCAGGTCCCTCTTGAAGTGTGTCACTGTCTTATTGATAAGACCATAGCAGACACGGACAAAGCAGGCTCCAGAAGCTGGGCTCCGCAGTCATAAGACTTTCCATTCTATTCGATTACCCCGGTGACCATCGGTCCATGAGGTGACACAGGCAGCCACCTAAGGTGCCATCATGTCAAGGGGCGCTAGCTTAGCGAGCCAATTGCACTTTATCTTATATGAGGGGATGCTGGTGATGAGGGCTGCCTAGGCTACCGCATGGGCTTCCACTGGTACTGGGAAAGCTTGAGGGGAAACAGGAAGTGCTGCAGTTTGACCTCCCTCGTCCATAACAATTGAAACTCAAAAATAATCAACTTTAGTAATCAAAATCAAATCAACTTTGCAGCTTCCTGATGAGAGCGATATGCTGGGCAAAGTGATCGGCACACAATTCTGATTCTGACGGCGTCATAAAACAAGTAAAAGGTAAAAGATATATTTCACCACAGAGATATACAAGCACTCAAAAACAGGATGTGAAACCTGGCAAAGCATCATAGGCATTTTATCACAACCCTTGACAGGCTTTTCAGCCTAACAAGATTACATACTTTATATCACTATTAGCCATGGACATATTAATAAAGAATGCTCTTTAAAATAGAGAGGATGATTTATTATTTTTGACTAACTACCTTCACATCTAAATGCTGGTGAACTTAATGGATGTAGTAGATGTGCTGCCTGGGGGGAGGGGGGTTATGTACTTTGCTCAGAGTAACTCAGTTCTGTTTTATTTAGTCTGTACACAGGACTCTCACAAAGGGTTCCAGTCAAATCTGGCAAGTGAATTAAGTGGTGATCAGTGGGGTTAGATGTACCTGAACATCCCTACAGAGGCCATTTCAGAAAAGAGCCTTTCGAAGAGTGAGCCTTCCCAAAATGTGACACCGTGCAGGACCTCGATTTTCGGCTTTGTTTTTCCTGCACGTCACCCTTTCCCACCATGCGACGTCGTGACGATGGCAGTAGGAGCTCGGTTTATGGCTCGGCGTTTCTGACACCATGTTCTACGCCATATTTCTTCAGACATGGATCTTCAGAATTCTTCTCTAGTCAGGCATCACTGCACTCAGATTACAGTCCACAGATTTGTTGCTTGTCCCTTTGTAAAGGGCCTCCAGGCACTCCAGTGTTCCACATTGCAGTCTGCACTTGCACCTCGCCTGCAGTTGTTCAAGCATCAAGGATTCTTCAATTAAGGCAGTAGATGGCAGATTTGGGACAAGTTATCTGGCTAAGCAAGAAATCCAGCTAAGTGGAATAGACCCCTGTTCTCCACTAATTTCAGCGTACCCCAGTTTAAATGGACTTTATCTTCATTAACTTACAATTAGGTCAGACTACCTTAAATCTGACAGGTTAGTGACTAATCATGTCTTGTGTTTACATGTAGTCAGCCACCAGCATGCCAGATACACTGACAACAGACACATTCACAACAGACAGGAACAAACATGTATGACTGTAGGATTTTTGACCATAAAACTGTACCAGCAAAAAAAAAATTTGAAGGATTAACAGTTTAGCAGAAGTGAATTTGTCCGCTGATGGTTTTCAAAGTTAGCAGAAACGTTAATCTGCTAACAAAAAAAGTTAGCTTTGCTAATTAGCAGTTAGTAGATTAGTGGAACCTTGCCCATTACTGATGGCCACCCCTGGCCATGCCTTAGTGGCACCCCTTAGCTTTGAAAAATGAATCCAAGAAGAGGCGACCACTCCAACCTGAGGGCAGGAGACCAAAACCTGAATGCAGGACAGGACCCTGACCTAAAACATTGTGAAGACAGGTACCCCTGATGCTGGTGCGGCAAAAATGCCTCCTGTGCTAACTGAAGTTTGTATTAACTGTCACAGTGTATCAAAATCCACTTCAGGTAGTAAAAAACAAAAAACCTTCCCAATGAGGCTTCAGCATGCATTGAGGCAGAAAGGATACTGTCGTTTTTTAAATTTAGGGAAAAAAATTCACATCGGCTTACTTTTCTGCTGGAGTGCCCCTTTAATTGTTTGATTCGAAAATCCAGATTTGCAAGTGCAGAGTAACTGATGATTCAGACACAAACAAAGACATAAATCATTGGGGTAGAAAGACTAAGGGAAGGAGGATATGCAGGGAGTCACAGCAAACTGGGTCATTTGAACATCCAGGTTTGTATTGCCTGTAATGCGACTGGGTGACACCAGGACCAGGTATCGCCTGTGATGTGACTGGGTGAGACCTGGACCAGGTACAGTATCTCCTGTAATGTGACTGGGTGACACCTGGACCAGGTATCGCCTGATATGTGACTGGGTGACACCAGGACCAGGTATCGCCTGATATGTGACTGGGTGACACCAGGACCAGGTATCGCCTGTCATGTGACTGGGTGATATCCGGACCAGGCTGATAAAGAGCACCGATGCCGGATTTCGGTCCTGCTCCACACTTATGCCAGTGCCTTTGGCCACTATTTGGCACTCAGGGAAAGACAGTGTTTTAATGCCTAGCGCTCACAGCCTTCATTACCGTGCACCAAAAATCAGGAAGATTTATGGGATCTTCAGTTACTGCTGGGTGTCTTTCACTATACACCCTAAATTTAATTACCGAAGGCCGCTCAGCTGTGGCTGGATGTAACTAGCCCTGGCAGTCTCACAGGGGAACATTCCCAGAATTCACTGTAATTGTGCAATGGAAACAGAACACACAGAGAGATACGGCTTTCTTTGCAACCCAAAAACTTCAGAGTAATCACGATTAGAGTCTACACGTGTGGTTACGTGAGTTAGGCCTATGTACCTTGGATGGTTGGCTGCTGGTTCAAAACCCATACTTGGTTTCTAACCAACATCTCTGTTGGGCCCTTGAGCAAGACCCTTAATGCCCTGAATATGCCGGTACTTCATTCTGTGTACTATAATGTATCTTTCCATCACCAGCTATTAACACTGGAAAGGGTTTGAAAAACACAGTATCTTCACAGAATGGGTTCCCTTCCTGTTTTATTCATATAGGCCCCACAACACGTAATTTTGAGCCTCACGGTCCTAAAAACATGCCTATAAATGGACCCTGCCATTTGAGTGTACTCCGGGGCACAGAACATTCCGGTCCATTCCAAACAGGAGGCCATTCCAAGCAGTGTCCCGGTCTGTGCCAGGCAGACCTGCACACTCACTGGTACTGTAATGGGGGCTGGCCTCACGCCGTCGTGCTTTGTGCAGCTGTCCTGAAGCCATTCCACCGGCGTGACGCTTTAAGCCAGTTTGAGCTGCGTTATTGGAGCTTTGAGGAGAAAAAATGCAATTGACTAGACTGAACGAATGGAGCACTAAGGGAGACAGCGGCAGTGACGAGTGTAGTTGGTGCCAAGGATGTAAAATGTCTCAGTGGAATGTTGTCACCTGTCAGGTAGGACAGCAAAGCACAGCGGGAAGTCGTAAATCAAAAAAGAATAAAGGTTAACTCCGGGTGTCTGAAAGTGGTGCAAGAGAGAGCTCCAATTCTCTGTCCAGCTCCTGTTCCCTATCCAGCACGTTTAGTCACAGAAGGAAAGAGTTCTGGCTTCCTATCCAGCTACTGTTCCCTCTCCAGCTCCTGTTCCTTCCCCAGCTCATGTTCCCACAGAAAGAGAGCATTCAAGTTCCTGCTGCAGCTCATGTTCACACAGAAGGAGAGAGTTCCGGTTCCCTCTCCAACTCCAGGTCCCTTTGCAGGCCCCGTTCCCTCTCCAGCTCGTGTTCTCCTAGAAGGAGAGCATTCCGGTTCCTGCTGCAGCTCTTATTCGCACAGAAGGAGAGCGTTCTGGTTCCTTTTCCAGGTCAAGGTCCCACTTCAGCTCCTGTTCCTTCTCCAGGTCAGGGTCCCACTTCAGTTCCTGTTCCTTCTCTAGCTCATGTTCTCAAAGAAGTATAGAATTCCGGTTCCCCATCCAACTCCAGGTCCCTCTGTAACTAAAACTAAAGTGAAAGATGAAATGACCATATAATATAATTACCATATATATGTATATATATATAAGTAAGGCTGAGGGTAAATATACTTAAAGTGCACAGATCTGGATGGCCATAGGAAAGAAGCTGTTATAGAGTCTGGCAGAACTGGCTTGGATGGTCCAGTGCCTTCCTCCACAGTGCTGGAGGCTTTACAGGTTCATTGTTTTGAAGATGTCATTAACAGAGGGCAGAGAGGTCTCAGTGATCTTCCTCACTGCATGCACTATCCATTGTAGGGTGTCCCTGATGGACCATAGCAATAAATGATAACAGGTGTTAGAGCTACAGAGTGGTAGCCGCTGAGGCAGGAGACACAAGATTTCCTTGGCACTGGTATGATGGTGTTGGCTTTGAAGCACATGGGGACCAAGCCCTGGCTCAGGGAGATGTTAAAGATGCCTGAAAGTCTGGGCACATCTTGAAAGCTGCGTGCTGCTCTTCAGGATTTTGATGGATGTTAATAAGGATTATTCTGGCCCCTGTGAGGAGACTCATCATGGTAAGGCTGCCATCTTTGCCACCATAAACTGAGAAAAGTTTTTTTTTTTTTGTTTTTTTTTAATGTGTCCTGTCCGGCAGCTTTAGTAAGCAGAATAATGATCTGAATGCACTGCTGTGTCAGACATATCTGCTTTACCATGAGGGGCTCTATAAACTCTGTACAGGCCCTTCATGTTGGTCGATTTATTTTATTTGCGTATTTATTGTATTTTATTTTTAACACATGTAAAATGTTCCAGTTGCGGAGCTGCCTGGGAGTGACAGATTTGGAAAATGAGTGAAGAAAAGGGGTAGAGAGAGAGATTAAAAAGGAGGCAAGAGAGGAGAAAACGAGAAAAAACAGAGAAAAGAAAAAAAAACACGAACAAAGGGGGAGACAACAGTGGGAGGGAGGCTAAGAAAGACAAGAGTAACGTAAAAAGCACATAACAAGGCAAGAAAAAAAAAGTTATGTTTAACATTAAAATCAATCCTCTTGTCTAAACCAAGGAAAAAAAGTTTTTACTAGGAAAAAAAAAAACCATCATCTGAGTTGGAGTATACGCTGTGAGAATCATCTTAAGTGTACTATACGATATGAACATCATCTGAGGTGGAGTATACACTGTGAGCATCATCAGAGATGAAGTATACACTGTGAGCATCAAATGAGGTGAATTATATCCTGTGAGCATCAAATGAGGTGGAGTATTTGTTGTGAGAATCATCTGAGGTGAAGTGTATATGTTGTGAGATTGATCTTAGGTGACGGGCCAGACTGAGTGTGATTCAAATGACCCTGATGAAAAATATGAAGAAAGATCCAGAAACTGGTAACAGGGATACCAGGCAAAGCAGACAGCTGACAAGCTATAATCCAGACAGTCAGCATGCATTTCAGACAGATTCAACACAATGAACAACAATTCAGACAACTGACACACCTTACAGCTGGATCCAAAACAATGAACAACAATCCAGACAGTCGACACACATTTCAGACGTTATCTAACACAATGAAAAATGATCCAGTTGACACACGTTACAGATGGATCCAGCACAACGAACAAAGATCCAGACAATCAACACATGTCACAGACGGATACAACACAATGAACAATGATCCGGGTCTAGACAATTGTGCTGTGAGTGTGCACTTAAGTGCTCTTAGGGCTGTTGCACGTCCACTGCAGACAACAGTGCGTTATTATGGAAGAGGCTTAATCTGGAGTGGGCAGACACCTTTCTGTATCATGCGGGCAGGAGTCCGGCAGAATGTGAGCATTCTGAAATGAGCATCTGCTAAATGAATGATAATACAGATATCTATTGGCTCCAGGCAGGATTTTCCGGAAATATTCAAATAAAAATCAGAGCAAGGCCCATCTGTTTGCCAGAGATGGGGGATCCGATTTCTTCACCTCACTGGTTACTGCCAACATGAAGGACTGGAAGAAACTTGGAGGGAAGGCAAAAAAAAAAAACTAAAAACAACAGCAGCAGCATCTGATAGGCAACATGAATGCAGTCCTGATCCCACACTGGCCAGCATGGAGCCAGTCCAGAAACCGCGTGTCAACCAGACAAGACTTTGAAGTCGTGTTGCGTCTGCTTGGTACTGAACTGTGCCATCGCAGGACAGCAGACTAAAGGAGCAGCAGCCAGCCTACATCCTTCCATCAAACGAGGAAGGTCTCTCATTCTGTGAGAAATGGGTAATTAAAGCGGCAAACTGAGGACTGAGAATTTTCATATTGGTGTGGCCAAGACCAGCTCAAGGCCAGAAGAAAAAGTGCGTGTAAACCCATGCATTCCTTTGCCACAAAGAAGAGTCTGAATAAAACGTGGGGAACTTTGGGTCAGTAAGCATAGGGCTCCTGGTGCAGAATGTCTTCACCTTGATTTTTCAGAGAACAAAAGGCAAGCAGAGGCTGATGTCACACCATTGTCCACCTGAGCAAAGCAAACATGCTCGATGTCTGTCTGATTGCGTGAGGAATAGTGGAGGCCAGACATTTGAGGTCCTCTTCATTTCATCTGTAAAATGATGCTTCCAACTCATTGAATTTTCCAGGTACGAGTAGGACGGTTAGATGATAATGGGTTAGATGATAATGGGATAGATGATAATGGGTTAGATGATAATCTTTAACAAAGGGTAAACAGCTGATCCTGGCCGAAGAATTCCGTTATAGACTGGAGTATTGTGCATTTACACACAGGCCGTGCGGGAGATACTAATGAAATGGGCTTCCCAATTAAGTCAAGATACAATGAAAGTTAATTGCACTAAACATTTAACTTTTTCCCAAATTAAAAAAAAAAACAATTATCAGTCCTTTAAATAGCTCACAGGTTTCAAAAATACTTAACAATTCTTATAGTTAATGATTTCAATAGATGAAGTGCATGGATTTTGTAGCAGGAGTAGGAAAACTGTAAGGACTTTTAGTTAGGAAAGATAACCAAGTACATAGCGGGAAAAAGCTAGCAGAATCTAAGCCTTTCATTTGCTTGTTGGTCTCTGTCAAAAGAAATGCTTGCCTGTGAAATAGTCACTGTGACTCAATCATTCAGTAAAGTCAAGTGAATTGAACCTTCCCATTATGTGATAAACTATGCTTTGCACTTCGGCTCATTTACGTAAGGGTAACTTAATGGAAGGACTGAGCACATTCATCAGTGAAAACGACAGGACCAAGACAAAAGCAGATCAATAATGCAGAACGTGATTAGCGTGATGCTCTCATTGGTCAAGGTAGGAACCTAAGGAAAACCGTAAGATTAAAGAGCTAAGCATAGAACCCCTGGGTTTGGGCCCAGCAGCTGGGGAACCGGCACCGGCTCTGAACACGGAGAGGAAGCAATTGCTGGGTTTTTTCTCTGACTGCCTTGCTGCTCCTTCCAGGGAACAGGTGTGACATTGCTGTAGTATAGGCTGGTTTTCACAAGGTGAATTCAAAATAAACAGAATGAGGGCAATCCAAGTTCTCAGTCAACTTCATTACTTTTTATTTTCAGCAACAAGAGTGAAACCCTCAGAAAACACTGATCAAGCAGCATGTTGCCACCACTCATTATGAAGCTTTATTAGTAATAACAGTCTTTAAATCATTTTCTCCATGAGCTGATACATACAGGATGTTACATCTTAAACGGATGAATATTGACTAAAATACAGGATGTTGCACCAAACGTTGTTTTTTTCTCTTCCAATATTTTGTGTGTTTTGTCTATGATGGCAGGAATTAACACTAACAGCTAAAATGTGATATTCAGGTTTAGGGTTTGGGGTTTGTATAGCGATTTGCACAAAATTTGCAAATGATATTGACACCTCTTCCCCTCTTTCCCCTGAAGATATTCTCCAGATGACAGTAACCGCCAGGGAAGGTCACTTCCAAGCCCAGCCCCTGGCTTGGTAGGTCAACTACAGAATACTGCATCTCTTTTATATAATTTGTAGCAAAAGAAATTAGTAGGCAGTGAAATCATTTATGTCTTGTGGTCATCCACGATGATATGAATCAATTTAAAGAAACACAGACATGTCACTGATTGAGTCGAATAATAGCAAGAAACTTTGGGTGGAAAAAATATGTTTACAGCATTATTTGTGTGTTTGTGAATAATGTATTTGTATTCAGGTGCATCCCTCCTTGCTAAACCAGACGTCCTCAAACCGTCGCACACTGGTGTGCCTTAGGAACTGGCCGGGTGTGTTGTGGAATTAGTCTAACGATGTTTTACATGTGCTTCCGGGATAGGCTCCGGACCCCCCACAACCCAGTAGGATAAGCGGGTTGGACAATGGATGGATGGATGTTTAACATGTAAAGGTGCGCCTTGGAAATACCCATTTTCATAAATGGTGAGTCTTGTTTCAAAAACATTTGAGTACCGCTGAGCTACACCAGCTAGGGAGCCTTGTTCTTCACCAACCTGAGCCTGCAGATGAAGCTGCTACCATAACAGGAGATAACTACTCCTGCACCTCCTCCACCCTCGCCCGCACCTCCAAGTCCCTTCTCTTCTTTAAAAAGCTTCTTATATCCATAACTCTTTTTGCAAAGTTGCTAGCTAGCTCCCACCAGATGCCAACAATGACACGCCCGGTAGCCACTCTCTCCTGCTTACACAAGATGTGCATGAGGCAAGTAGCGTGAAGCATATCTGCTGCTCGAGGACAGAAGCCAGTCACTTTAGTTATAGGGCTATGAAGCGTGTTCATCATGAAGCATACTGTACCGTGGGTAACATTTCATTTTCTGTCAGCATTAGCAGCTAAACAGCTAAGGTTGCTCATCCAAATTTCCAAAGCTGATCGGCAGCCAAAGCAGAAACTGCTCACAGCCCCCATTTAAATCAAGGCCCGTAAACAACGATTAAGCAGCTATTTTCTCGATTGCTGATAACCTCCTCACCACTTGTCACTTATCCAGGAACACGAGCTAAGATATTCTCCAGATCACAGCAAAATGCTAATGTGCTGCATTAGCTTTACAGTCTTACTGGGCAGCACTGGCCCGTCCCAGAGCAACCCGCAGTGGACCTATGGGTCTTTTCAAGCTGGAGCTTCATAAACACCCCTTTCCAGGTTCAAACTACCAAAAAGTGCTGATGTGAGTCCACCACACATCCAGACAACTGCAGGCTCAGTGCAAAGTCAGCTTCGACAGAGAAGGTGGGGTCATGAGAGATGAGCTTTGCTCCCACGAGGTCTACTTAAAGCTAATTAGGAGGATATGAAAGCCAAAGGGTCCTGCTCACGGGCATATCAGATGACATTACAGGGTGTTCATTATCCGCTCTGTCTCATTATGACAGAAAACGCTTTTCAGTGACATGGCAATCATCAGCCATCTTTGGTCCCGGCAGTGAGCTCCCTCATCAAGCAGATTAAGGCTAATATCGCTCAGGCCAACTGAGCAGTTACAGGTGCACCACTAAGCCACGTTTGCAGCTCTAAAAGACATCGGTACTGGATACCGCAGAATACGGTATTGAAATAGTGGCAACTCCATCAGTGCTTGAGTATCACGCCATGATTGGTGTCCACAGTATGAGTGTCTATGCTGTTATTGGTGTCCACGGTATGTGTGTATCTACACTGTGATTGGTGTCCACGGTATGTGTGTATCTACACTGTGATTGGTGTCCACGGTATGTGTGTTTATGTTGTGATTGGTGTCCATGGTATGTGTATCTACGCTGTGATTGGTGTCCACAGTATGAGTGTCTATGCTGTTATTGGTGTCCACGGTATGTGTGTATCTACACTGTGATTGGTGTCCACGGTATGTGTGTATCTACACTGTGATTGGTGTCCACGGTATGTGTGTTTATGTTGTGATTGGTGTCCATGGTATGTGTATCTACGCTGTGATTGGTGTCCACGGTATGTGTATCTACGCTGTGATTGGTGTCCACGGTATGTGTGTCTACACTGTGATTGGTGTTCACGTTATGTGTGTCTACACTGTGATTGGTGTTCACGGTATGTGTTTCTATGCTGTGATTGGTGTCCATGGCATGTGTGTCTGCGCTGTGATTGGTGTTGTAATCTGACTCCATTACATAATCTACTCTGTGTTAGCTCACACATGATAAACAGAAAAGGATCCATAATGATCCAAAGAGTTGGGGAAACTCACCCAGGCCAGGCGGCATCTCTGGGCATGGTGGCATAGGTTTGGCGGTAGGTGTGGCGTTAGCCTCGGGCCGGACGCTGGCGAGCAGGTGATCAGCAGTAGACAGGTAGCCCGCAAAAGTGGCATTGGGCCGGGAGAGGTTATAGAAATGCTGGGCCCGGGACAAGTTACGGCCATTGTTGAAGCGACTGAAGATGTCAAAGCGCTGGCTGTAGACATCAAAGTAGAGGATCATCATGATGAGGAAATGTACGAGGCATAACAGCAGGACGGCCTTGCAAATGCGCTCTAGGGTTCGACCCAACATCAGCCGGGTCATGGTCGATGCCGTCCCCGCCTCGCGGATTTGGGCATCGGTCACTCTCGTGTGGCGCGATCACCTGCAAAACAGGAAAATACAACTTGAACGGTCCAGTCACTCCGCTGAGTTGAGGTGTGTGGTGGCACACGTCTCAGTGCTTGAGCAGTCCTACATAGACTTGAGGAAAAGCAACTGTCAGGCCCGCTAAGAAGCTGCTGCTAGCTGGAACAAGGCTACAGGGCACTTAGGAGACAGGGACAAGGGAGCTCATCTCCTTACGAGACGTTTCCAAAAGGAGCAGAAGCCAACGCAGTATCAGTAAGCTGACGGTTTCTGCAATGGGATTCCCTGCCATGGGATTCCCTGCAATGGGATTCCCTGCCATGGGATTCCCTGACCATGCAATGCGC
>JAABNY020000043.1:285185-296493 GCA_015164015.2 Brevimyrus niger | reverse complement strand
CTGCAATGGGATTCCCTGCCATGGGATTCCCTGCAATGGGATTCCCTGCCATGGGATTCCCTGACCATGCAATGCGCCACACCACGGAATCCCGATAGTATTGTTCATGTGTAGGAGAAAAAAACTCCAAATCGGAACTGCAGGACAAACAGAGACACATCTATCTGCCCGGCTATCCACCAGGCCCCAGAGGCACAAAGAGCAGCAGGGAGCTGAGCCCTTAGCCCCCCACCCCCCCTCCCCGAAGGGAAGGAGTGTGATGACAGGGTTACCACCGGTGATTAGCGGCTCGGTGCAGATTCACACAGCTTACCAAGTATCACGGCACAAAGTCCCTGCTCAGTCCTGTCCCCGAATGTTCAGTGGAGGAGCACACACACACACACACACACACACGCACACACATACACACACACACAGAGATACACACACACACACACACACACACGCACAGATACACACATGTAAATGCACACACACACACGCACGCACGCACAGATACACACATGTAAATGCACACACAGACACATACACACACACACACGCACAGATACACACATGTAAATGCACACACACACACGCACGCACGCACAGATACACACATGTAAATGCACACACAGACACATACACACACACACATATACACACACATAAATGCACATAGATACATAAAGACACACACAAACATACACACGGACGCGCACACACACAACACCAGGTCTTACGCTGGAGGATTCCCATATACACATCCTTGCGCAAGCATAAAGAGAGAAATCCCGTCACCATGGCAATACTCATGTGGCTGGGAAAAAAAAGGAATTACTGGGAATGGTGGTATTTCAGCAGCAGGCAGAAGCACAAGCAGTCACTCCTGATGAGTGCAGAGGAGCGACAGCAGGCAAACGAGAGCTGAAGCAGAGAAGTAATGGTAAGCAAGGTTATGGGCTGGTTTTAGGCCACAGATACCCATAAGGAAAGGTTTTAGCTGCGGAATTTGACGACAGAAGGCAGGTATGATTTTTTTGGAGTCTACAATGGAAACAACCTAAAATGTTGCTTAAAAATACTGTTTTTCTGAAGTATCTCCCCATAGAAGGAGCTCTTTATCCTTAAGGGGCTTGTGTGTACAAACTTCCCGTCAGACTGATGACAGCAAGGCATCACAATATTCTCTTTGGGCCAAACATGTTCTTCTCATATTCACTCGGACCAACACAGACAACATGCTACTATGAGGCCTGCCTGGGTAGAAATCTATGGTTAAAGACGGTGCTAGGTCTATAGCACCATGTTATGAGTATGTGAGAGGATACGGCAGACTATGGGATGGCTGCATAGCAACCAGGACTGGAGAACCAGAGCCAGGGCAAACTGGAGCTGGAGGAGGGGCAAGGAGAACTGGAGAGGACTGAAATGGGAGGAGGGGCCTGGAAAGCTGGGGCAATCTGGAGTGGGGGGAGGGGCTAGGAGAGCTGGGGCAATCTGGAGAGGGAGGAGGGGCTACGAGAGCTGGGGCAATCTGGAATGGGTGGAGGGGCTAGGAGAGCTGGGGCAATCTGGAATGGGTGGAGGGGCTAGGAGAGCTGGGGCAATCTGGAGAAGGAGGAGGTATCAATATATGTATATACTGGATGATATATTAAGGGGCGATGTGAGCGCTCAAGAACACTTTCCACACAACAGCCCCACAAAACAAAATTAAAAAATTAAGGTTCCAGTTAAAACATGAGAAGGTTGTGCAGGCGCGTCCCTAACTGGCCTGCAGTACCGGGGATGGGCAACATCTCATAGTGAAGGATCACCTGGACATTCTGCTTCCTGCAGCCACTTCAGGCAGATTTATGGCAGACGTACATCAGCGAACCTGCCTGTCCCTCTGCTAGCGATTGGTGCCGGCTTCTAGAAGCTGATCACACAAGCTGCACACCCAATCCGCCCAGGCTGTTTGTCTACAGGGGCCGTAACCAACGGGGAAGTCCAGGTCAGGCCCTCCATCGGCTGTAAGGACCAGGTCAGGCCCTCCGCCCACTGGGAGACCCAGGGCAGGCTCTCCCTCTGCAGGGAGGCCCAGGTCAGAATCTTGTGAGCTCCTAAGCGACGGGACTCAAGGCTACAAGGAAAGAAGTGAGGTGAAGACAGAGGTCCACAAAGGAGGCCAAAAATCCAGGGGGCACCAATGCTGCCCAACATTAAGGCTACTGTCTCACACCAGAAAGCATATTTCATTTAAATCTTCGAAACTAAGGATGGACACCACACTTTTTTTTTATCAAAACCTGCACAAGCACCAGCAAAACACCTTCAACACAGGTCATATGAAAGCACTTTTCAAGACTTAACTGGGTCAGCGGAGCAGTGCTGTATGTGTAACGTCTACCACTAAAACTCAGAATAAAAATATTTTCCTCATCATCTGAAGTACAGTGAATCATAATTAAATATCTCAATAGTCCTTTAATCATTTTTACATTATCTTTTTCTGGAATATGGCCAGTATGTCTGTCATTAAGTAACATAAACAGCAGGATTTGTGAACCTTCTCTGTTCCCCAAACAAACTGTGGGGGCACCATCAAGAACAAACAATAACATATGATGCACTTTGAGATGAGTTGGCCCCCTGACAGTGCGTTACACACCCTTTAGAGGATGTCGGGGTTACAGGGAAATGAAGGAGCTTCCCCATCTAATCCAGTTCATGACGACACAGAGGCAGACTTCCTAGCTACTTCTGCGAGCACCTTTTCAAAACTAAAGTAACAGGGGAGCCTCCTGACAGCTCATATCCTTGCAAAAACCAGTACTAACTGCCAAAAGATTTCCTTCCAAATCACAAGAAATGATGACATTCATGAGAAAACATAGTCCCCTTAATAGAAAAACGGATCAAACAGGGCGACGGGAGCACAGAGATCACACAATAAACATTTTCATAACTATTATTATTAAATTGATTAGCATCCAATTTCTAGGTATAGGGCTCAAGGCAGGGGACATTCTGGATGGGATGCCAGTCCATCCCCGGGCACAGAGCAGGGGACACCCTGGACGGGATGCCAATCCATCACAGGGCAGAGGGCTGGGGACACCCTGGACGGGATGCCTGTCCATCGCGGGGTACATATATACCAGTGACGTTTAGGAGAGAGCTTAGGAGAGAACTCTGGGCAGAAAGACCCACAGGTAATAACTGCAGTCTTCTCCTTCATAACACTGATGTACTTCTTATGTAGCTTTATAACCATGCATAAAATTACAGAAAAGACCAGAACACATCCGGTGATGCTTTGCATGGTGACCATTTACGTGAAGCCATTTGTCCTGTAGTCTCCCCTCCCACGTCTGACTTGATCAGTCACAAGGGAAACTCAAGAGCGGATCTGTCCCCAGTGAGGAGCACAGAGGAGCAGCAGTTTATGCTGTTAATGTGTCATTTGAATGCACAGAAACCATTAAATGGATTTTTCAGAAAAGAAACACCGTGGCCTAGATTTAACCAGGCTGCTTCTGTTATTGAACTATTTAGAGAGCCTTTTGTCAGTGCTGCTTGTGTTTATTTTCCACACTGATACTTCAGAATTTACTTTATTCCTTTAATATAAATGTTTTCAAACTTAACACTCATTTAGTTGGCAAGAGATCTTTGCAGACCAAGGCGTGCGTGACCTTTCCGCTCATCTCCAAGCCGGACGTCGGCTACGGCCAGCCATTCAGCTCTCACTCACACACCGGTCTGCTGGGTCAACCGCATAATTATCAATGAGGCATCGTTTATATTTAATAACGCCTAATTGGCGACTGCTGAAACTCAAACAGGCACGCTCCCACAGTTCTTGCTCTGGCAGCGCATAGGAATTATTGATTTAATCCTGGCCTCGGCTTGTACACTCCAAGGGCCTTATTACGGGCACTGCTGATGAGTGCAAAACTTGACAGGCTGCTGACAGAAACATCATTGCATCTGCATTAACATGAAAAAACTCAGAACAGCTCTAAAGGGCTGCGGAAGGTGAAGCCCTCTCTGTGTATGACACTCTGGGAGAAAATGGGACAGTCGTGCGCCATCCATCTCGACAAACGGAGTAACAATTGGTCTAATGTCACAGAGAACCGATCAGGCAGATTGACGGTCTGACCTTTCCTCTGTCTGTTTGCAATGACAGGAGAGGCTGAGGGACGACACTAAAGTCCATGACAAGTCCTGGGAACCACAGAGGACAGCAGCTGGACGGTAAAGGAGGTACGAGACGGTTCGACCGATGTTGCAATGTGGGGTCTGTTCGGCTGTGTGTGAACCTGCACAACCTTGAACATTGCGGAAGTGTATACAGGGGTCCCTGGTTAGGAAGATCCGAGAGTGTGTTACTTAGTGCTTTGGTATCATTCTCGGGCTCCACAGCTGGTCTCACCATTGAGATGTTTCCCCATTCCCAGAAAGAAATCAGAGCTGTCTGCTCAATACGTGTTGGTCTTCATTCCCAAACATCATTCTGGTCCCATTAATTTCACCTGTGCTGTTTATCTTCCTGCCCTTCAACCCATGTTATTCTGATAAGGTAAAATGAATATGAGGGGCAGCTACAGGGTAATGAGGCCAAACACCACTGAATACAATGTGGATATTCCCCCTATAGGCTGATATATACTCCTGCATCCAGCCTATGCCGTAAGCTACACAAATGGCCTACGCCGTAACCTAGGCAAGTGGGCTATGACATCACCTACACAAGTGGGCTACGCCGTAACCTAGGCAAGTGGGCTATGACATCACCTCCACAAGTGGGCTACGCCGTAACCTAGGCAAGTGGCCTATGCCCTGACCTACACCGTTGTGAGCATTTATACTTGTGCGCTGGTTTGGAATAATGTTGAGTCACTACAAAGTCACTTTTTATGTATTTTCCCTTCTAAAGTTAGTATCTATACATGTATATTTAAGTCTTGTAAAGTATGAATAAGTAATGGAGGTAAGTGTATCCGGCACTGTCATCCTGAGTGTTTTATAGAACTGCTGCTATGATGCCTAGGGTGGGTTATTTAATGCTATATTTAAATAGCATTTCAGCTTCAATTAGTGATACAAGTACACCTGGGACGTATGCTTTCTTTGTTCAAAAAAAAAAAAAACTCAACTAAGTGGACTAATTGCAGCTGTTGCGGTCTGCGTGGCTGCGATGCGCAGAGACATTTTTGGGTAGTTGTGCATCAGGCTACAGCGTAGGACCCGGGAACTTATGGCACTGGTTCAATACAAAAGTATAAATTTGAATTTAAATCAGATTCACTGAGCACAATCGGGTTCAGTAAATAAAATCTCAGAAATTTCCTCATACTGTCTCTCGGTACTAAAACACAGTACAGTGGTACCTCGGTTCTCAAACTCAAATTTCTTGAAAGTCGAACAAACTAGTTTGACCTAGAACTCGTTCTGAATATCTGAAGTCGAACTGTGAATGCTGACCTAATACAAATTGTACGCGCCAGGACATAAGTCATACTACAATGCAATTCTTACTTGAATGCCTTCTTCACAGACTGGACGATTAACCAAAGGGAGATATTAGAGCATTTATGTCATTTATTTAAACTTTATTTTACTAGGTAAATTAACCGAAAACCAGTTCTCACTGTTAAACGTAATATTCGGGAGAAATAGCAGATATCGGAACTGCCTAGGACACAAACGTCATGCATGTAACTAAACTCTTCAGCCAATAAGAGCTAAGGAGTGTCGTCACAGAGGCGGTTCCAGTTTGTGCAGCTGGGTGAGAGGTCGCAATGCATCTAACCGTAATGCATTGCATCAGGATCAGATTGCGTTGCTTTAAGCCAGCGCTATAAGCAAGTCGAACGCACCCAATGACCGGACTGGGGAAACAAAATGAAAAGCGGACTTAATACAGAGGACTAATGACAACAACCAGAAACAGCTGATCACATGGGGATCCCACACGAGGTTAACGAGGGGACGTGGCACACGGAAAGAGCAGACAATCGGGGCAGGACAGGTGTTGGGATAAGATCTTTATCGTTTTGGAAGTCATTAAGAAAAAAAATGCTCTTCTTGTTTTATCCTGTTCATTTTGTGTTTAAATGCAAAAAACCCCAAAACTAAGTATAACTTTATGGGGCCGGGAACCAGTTAATTGGTTTTCCATTATTTCTTATGGGAAAAATTCGATCAGAACTCCATCAATCCGAAACGGATTAAGTTTGAGAACCGAGGTACCACTGTATTTCTAAAGAAGAGTCATCTTCTTAAATTAGACACATTAATTACATAACCACAAACAAGGCTAAAGCAAAAAGCAACTAATACTCAAGTCTGCTCTGATAGGACACAAAGTAAGAAAAGACTCCACCACTCGGTCCAATCACATCTACAGTAAGTGCTACTGCTTATCTGCAATCAGCATTTTCCAAACAAGAGGAGAATTGGCTAGTAGAAGAAGTCAGATTGGAAGAGTCAGCAAGAAGGCAAGCATCACCAAGAGTGAAGCCTACAGTGGCAAGAAGAAGCTAAGGACGGGAAAAACAAAGTCTGAGAAATTAAGATTGATGCAAGTCCGAGAGGGTCTGCAGGTTCTAAACTACATCCTGCCAAATGAGCCAGTCCAGGAGGCAGAAAGTAACCAAGCCAGGCCTGAAAGACTGACCAAATATGTAGAGCAAGTGTGTATTTTGTAGGTGAGGAAGAGTGAAGAAGCCATGTCAGCTGCAGAAGTACCATTTAAGGCTTCCGCCATAACACTGTCTCCTTTTCTCAAAGTCCTGAATGAGGGGAAAGGATGAAAGGGGTCCACAGTAGCTCTGCACTGGGAAACGAGGTGTAAAAAACAAAGCTTTCCACACAGAGCCACCTTTGTTGCACAGGTTCAAAACTGTTCCCATGACAACAAATTCCAGCCCTGGATTTCCCTGCAAGAATGTTTCTGAATAATAAACTGCTGAGAAAAGAGGCAAGAGGACCGTTGGAGAAAGGATGCCTTCTCCAGCTGCTACAGCTGAACAGCGATAAAGCCCAAACAAAACTCTGATTATAAAAAGGATAATTCACTTCAGAGATATACAGCAACAGAAGGATCCCATTGAGAAGCCCCATCAGATGCAGCTACAGGGCGAGGAGGCTGAATGATGCATCCCACTCAGTGATGGGGTGCAACTACAGGGCGAAGAGGCTAAAATCCACGTCCGACTGAGTAATGGAGGGGGCAGCTACATGGTGAGAAAGGCGAATGCTGTGTCCCACTGTGTAATGAGATGCCGCTACAGGGTGAGGAGGCTGAACACCACGTCCGACTGAGTAATGGGGGGCAGCTACAGGGCGAGGAGGCCAAAAACAGCATCCACTGAGGAATGGGGTGTAGCTACTGGGTAAGGAGGTATAATGCCCCATCCCACTGAGTAACAAGGTGTTGCTGCAGAACAGGGAGGCCAAATGCTGTGTCCCAATGAGGTGCCATGTCTGAGTGAGTAATGGGAGCAGCTACAGGGCAAGGAGACCAAACACCCAAACACCATGTCCCACTGAGTCATGGGGGGCAGCTACAGGGTGATGAGGCCCCACGTCACGTTGGACTGAGCAACACGAGCAGCTACAGGGCAATGAGGCCAAACCCAGTGCCCCACTGAGTAACAGGGTGCTGCTACAGGGCGAACAGGCCCAACACAGTGTCCTACTGGGTAAAAGGGACAGCTACAGGGTGAGGGGGCCAAATTCTCCATCCCACTGAGTAACTGGGGGCAGCTACAGGACAAGGAGGCCAAACGATGTGTCACACTAAATAATGGGATGCAGCTACATGGCGAGGAAGCCCAACACTGTGTCCCACCAAATAACAGGGGGCAGCTACAGGGTGAGGAGGTCCAGCACTGTCCTACTGAGTAACAGGGGGCAGCTACAGGGTGAGAAGGCTGAGTGCTGCATCCCACTGAGTAACTGGGGGCAGCTACAGGACAAGGGGACCAAATGATGTGTCACACTGAGTAACAGAGTTCACATGTACATTGTGCTGTGCCCATGGCCAAGACACAGCAAAAGATGCAGAAGTACATAAAACAACTGCAGCCATTAAGAAAAAACAGGTCATTTATCTATAAAGCCATTTATCTATAAAGTTATCTAAATATTTCTGTTAATTACAATGATGGTCCCACTGCAGGACCCCGGCATGCTAAGCCAAGCAACATACGAACAACAATGTTAACACCACTAGATTGGAACTAGTCATTCCTGCCAGTGAATCCCTTGTCACATGTAAACAAGGCCAGGCTTTATGACTGATAGATGGTCTCTGTAGCTGTCGTGAGGCCTGCCTGTGCAGCACAGCTTCACCCATGGCAGGGACAGGCTGCGTGGGTCTTTTGCTATTAGATTACACATTGCTCTGTGTAACATACAAACTAGGGAGTGGCTAAAGCATTAGGAAGAAAACTAGATGATTTTTATTAGATATCACCTTTATCTATTTTTTAATGGTGTATCTCTTTTAAAGACATGTAGTGTTATGCAATAACTTGGTTTTAAATAAATAAATACACACATAATTTCACTGGTAGCTGAAAGGTCACCTGACCAAAAAGACGGTGACAGAATGCATGCAGGAGTATTGTGCAGAAGCTTATAACGGGATAAAGGCGGCGGCATCCTGCTTAGGTACGAATGTGTCCACTAATCCAACAGCTACACCAGCACAATCCACCTGACAATGTAAAGACTCATTTTAACTAAACTGTCACCGTCAACTTCATCACCTGCCAACAAGGCACTCAATGAGCACAATGAGTAGAAAACGAGCTAGAAGTTACATTTTGAAAAAAAAAAAATAGGGGAGAAGGGGAAAGACCAAGAGTCATATTAAATATAATCTGGTATTTTCAGGTCATTGCTGGAGTAAAATGGATGGCAATTGATCTGTGTGGGTGGGACTCGCCAGTACAATAATTCATGAAAACAACAAAGGTAATTCATGTTTTCATTTGTGTTACTGCCTGGCTGTTAGGATTTTACAGTCTGAAGGACAGAAAAAACTCCAATGACCAAAGTGACTTTGGGTAAAAGCCAAAGTCATCTCAGGATACACTGCAATCACAACATATAAACATATAAATATACATATAAATCTGTAATCATGACAATATACTGCAATGAAAAGTGTAGACAATGTACAGAAAGGTACAAAATAGACACAAACAAACGGCAAATGTACAAATATAAACACAGTGAAAAAAGGTGAGGTGGAGATGAGTCAAAAACTAAAAACGGTAAATAAAAAGTGATGTGGAGACAGGTAAACATAAAGACAACTAAATACAAGGTGATGTGGAGACAGGTAAACATAAAGACAGTAAATAAAGGTTATTTTGGGACAGGTTAAAATAAATACTGTAAATAAAAGATGTTGGGGGGGGTAAAAATGAAGGCAAGTAAATAAAAGGTGTTGTGGTGCGAGGTGAAAATAATCACAGTAAATAAAAGCTTATGTGGGAATGGGTTAATATATTCACCATATTAGATGATGTGGAAGCGGGCAAAAATACAGACAAGTAAATAAAAGGTGTTGTGGAGATACCTCAAAATAAAGTACATAAAATGTTATGTGGAGACAGACTAAAATAATCACATTAAATAAAAGCTGAAGTGGACACAAGTTAAAATAATCACAATAAATAAAAGGCAATGTGGAGACAGGTTCAAATAAACTGCAAATAAATGGTGATGTGGAGAGGGGTAAAAATAGTCAGTAAATAAAAGGCGATGCGAAGATGGGAAAATAGCCAGTAAATTAAATGTGACGTGGAGACCGGTAAAAATGAACATGAAAAATAAAACCTGATGTTTAATCAAAATAATCACTGTAAATAAGCGGTAATGTGGAGACGGGTTCAAGTAAATACAGCAAATAAAATGCGATGTGGAGACAAACACAATACACAAAATGCGATGTGGAGACAGATTAAAATAAATTCAGTGAATAAAAGGAGATACAGTGCTGAGTCAAATTAAACACAGAAAATAAATAATGATACACGGATTTAGACGAAGACATCGTTACTACAAAGAAGAAGGTTAACACGCAGGAGGCACACTGGGCTCTTGCCTTGCACAGGTGCGCAGCCCCGCAGCCGCAGCCGCAGCCCCTCCTAGGGCAGCATCCTCCGGCGGCGCTCGGTGTCTTCGGTGGAGCTACGGGAGGCCGGCAGCCCGGAGGCGCATAACACGGCCGGGCTTCACTTCGGGCCGCCGGCGGACGGAGCACTCATTTCAAACGGCTGGAAACGGTGCAATTCAGGCACAAAGCGGGCGACCCCCCCATCCCGGCTGGGCGGCTTCGCGGCGAATCTCCGCCGACGCGAACCCGGCTGAGTTCGCTGTGGGTCCGCCGGGCGGTCACAGGGTGGTCACGAAGCGGCCAAAGAGCGGTCACAGAGTACTTATGGACGACCACAGACAATCAAATACGCTGCTGTAGAGGTCTTAAGAATAAAGGCGGGGGGCGATCTCGGGGATACGGAGCGCCGGATGGCTCAAACGGTAAGTACCGCGATTATCCACAAGGGTGTGCTACCGCTTTGCGAAACGTCTCTGCAGCTTGCCTTTTTATTAATTTTTTTACATATAATATGGCTTCAAAATCCTCGCCATTAAGTACATTAAATTCCACCTTTATATTTTGAGCCCATATTTGATATTGAATCAGTGTTTCTAATATTTTGTATGTAGAGAATTAAGTATTACTACTTATAGTGTTACTATTTCCATTACAGGTATTGTCTTCATTCATCTTTTTGGATAGGTTTTGACAGTGCCTTGGGTGGCGTGGTGGCTCTGTGGTGAAGACTGCTTTCTCACTCCTCAAGGCTTGGAGGATTGGAGTGTGGAGAGCATCCAAAAACAGCATAGGGCTGCAGTAACATGTAATCATACGTGGCTCGCGTAACAGAATTAGCTCCCAATGAATAAGTTTCTCATCTGTACTGGAGAACTGTTCAACACAAGTACATACGATTTTAGATGGGGTTTGTGTTAGGATGCTAAGTAAAAGATATAACAGATATGAGCAACCAGAGGCTACGTGAGCAGAACCACATAAAAGAGTCCCAATCATCCAGCCTGGGAGCACAATCAGCATTCAGGCTTCCCTGTGTGTGTACACATCAAATGTAACAAATGACCAAGATATCTTCAGCTGTATTTGCAGGATAGCAACTCTGCCAATTAAAGATACTGTAGTACCTCGGTTCTCGAACTTAATCCGTTCCGGACTCCGGATCGAATCCTAAAAAGTTCGAGTTCTGATCGATTTTTT
>JAABNY020000043.1:274351-285085 GCA_015164015.2 Brevimyrus niger | reverse complement strand
TACCTTGCTCAGGGTACCTCAGTGGTGACTTGCTGGTGGGGGATTCGAACCTGCAATCTTTCGATTACAAGTGCGCTCCCCCCGTCCTGCCCCAATCGTCCACTCCTTCCGTGTGCAAACCAATGAACTGGTTCCCAGCCCAATAAAGATATATTTAAATGTTTTGGGTTTTTTTTTTGCATTTAAACACAAAATGAACATTATAAAACAAGAGCATTTTTTCCTTAATGACTTCCAAAACGATAAAGATCTTATCCCAACATTACCCCTGTCCTGCCCCGATCGTCCGCGTGCCACACCCCCTCGTTAACCTCACGTGGGATCCCCCTGTCATCAGCTGTTTCTGGTTGTTGTCATTAGTCCTCTGTATTAAGTCCGCCTTTCAGTTTGTTTTCCCAGTCCGGTCATTGGGTGCATACGACTTGCTTACAGCGCTTGCTTGCTCACACGGCTGCACAAACTGGAACCACCTCCGCAACAACACACCTTTGCCCTTATTGGCTGAAGAGTTTAGTTACACGCATGACGGTTGTATCCCTGGCAGGTTCCATACGTAATCTGCTATTTCTCCAGAACGTTAGGTAAAGCAGTGAGAGCTGGTTTTCAGTTATATTACTTGGTAAAATAAAGTTTAAATAAATAAATATTTATTGATACTGTAATGTTGTGCTGCTTTATTTGGTTAATCGTCCAGTCTGTGAAGGCAGCATTTAAGTAAGAATTGCATTGTAGTATGACTCATTTCCTGGTGCATACAATTTATATTAGGCCAGCGTTCACGGTTCGACTTCTAATATTCAGATCGAGTTCTAGCTCAATGTAGTATTTCAAGAGAAGCTTCTGAAGTAGATTCATTTAAAGGACCAGACACAAACTTCAATGTTTGAATGTTTTATTCCTCCACAGAATTTCAATGACAAATAATCAAGTTTAACACATCTCTGGGAAAACAGAAGAACAGATTCACATTAACATTTCAAACACCATGACAAAAATTGAGATTAAGGTCTATGTTAAGGGGAACAATTACATTAACGAGTTTCATCAAAGAAAAAAGTATGATAACATGCAAGGGAATACCATGATTGGTCAAACATGTTTATTAAAATGTCATTACAAATATTGAGGAACAATTTCACCTGAATCTAACTATACAGCAGAGCATGGTGGGGGCAGGGTTGGGTATTGGTGTCGCACACTTTTAACAGTTGCCCACTCTAGAGTTGGTTCAGAAAAATAGAAAAGAAACCCAAGTAGGCATGTAATTTGACATGACTTGCACCTATAGCATGACCAAATGACACATTTCAGTTAACAGATCTCAGGGCCAACATATCACAAAGTTCAAAACAGCTGGTCCCATGGAAACCAACTCCCTGCATCTAACCAGAAAGAAAGTGGTACATTCCACTAGTAAATCCAGCATAGAAAGACTGCAAATTAAAATCAGGACACTTTCAGCCACTGGCTTGATGACCAAACTTGACATTGGGTGTGGCACTGGCTGTTTATATATGCCACAGACTCCTTAACTGGTAAATGGCGCAGAACTGGCTGTGTTGGTTTCCACAATAAAACAAGGCCTGCACTTCAGCAATACGAACAAAACAATGCAAACGTGGACACGTATGAAGCATTCCATGGAAAAAGACGCCGGACAGCTGCCCTTCGAGTGAGCCTGGGTCTCAGGAGGACAGAGACATTCGCAGCCAAAGTAGAGGCTGTGCCCAGGAAGCACTTACACACCATCCATCGCTGGCAAGGAGCTCCTGCTCCTGCGTCACCACCAAGGAGCTGCGTGCCCTCCATGTCAGTGGGTATAGAGACAGATCATCACACAAGTGTGCCCTCTGCAGGCTGGATCTCAGCAGGGGAAAAAAAAAGCCATGTGGAACGGAGCTGAAGGGCAGCATCAATGGATAAAATCCATGGAAGGGAGCAGTCAGGCAGTGTACCCTCTGCAGGCTGCAGTACAAACTGAGCCAAGGCCCGGCATCATACCACTAACACTCCCCTGATGCTACACACGCAGCGCTGGCTAATCTGCTAACTACCACAATACACACTAGGTTCAATGACAGTACAAAGAAACGGCCCCGGTGTTTACCATCACGCTGCGTGCATTAGACAGGTGAGGGAAGGCAGAGGTAAAACGCAGGACATCACTCTTCACCATAAATTTCTCAAGTCTAAACTTTCACTTGATTATGCATCTGCTTCAGTTACACTTGGCAAGATGTATACCATCTTCTCAAACTTCAGGGGAGCCTTAACACTAACACACTGGCGTTCAGCTCCCACCACAGTGCTCAGAGCAGCCTGACATCATTTCACACCTACAAGGTTCCATGCACCCTAAAATTGAATTGCGTTGGAGTTGGTTTATAAACCAGAATCAAGTGTAACATCCACTTGGTCTGTGCCTGAAAAGCTGCAAGCTTGCGCGTCACACTCCTTTAAGACATCCTCATTACTGGGGCCTGGAGTTTCACAAACACAATGGAGAACAATGGGTCAAAGGCATGAATACACCAGAAAGAGCCATTAAATAAATACTTCATATGTACACAATACAATAAACCAAAACTGCTTCTCAGGAAGATTCTGCCGCTTCCCCTCTTCTTGGTCATCTAATCGCCCATCTTGACTTTCGATGTCTAAGAGAGGAAACATGCCGGCATCAGAACCACAGCTATTCCCAGACCTGCACTAAAAGCAGATATATACATGGATCTATGGAACCTATTTGAACAGCACTGCTATCATTTAGGAATTAAGAATGACCAGTAAAATACCTTTACGGCCTCGAGCTCCATATTTTAGTCTTTGAAAGGAGATGAAGCCGAGGCCTTTGGGGACCTGGGCGGCGACACACTCCGAGTCCCGTTACCTGCAGGATGGCCACGATGACGCCGAACAGCCCGATGGCGCTTCCGAAGATCTCCACGATGAGGATCTTCACGAAGAGGCTGGCGTTCTGGGCATCAGCCAGGGCTGCGCCGCTGCCCACGATGCCCACACAGATGCCACAGAAGAGGTTGGAGAACCCCACGGTGAGGCCAGCCCCAAACATGGAGTACCCTGGAAGAGAGCAGGAGGCTGCACACTGAAGGGGGCGCTGCCGAGTTCACCGCTCAGGATGCTGGCACTGCTAAGCACTCTGCCAGAAGGCTTCCCAACTCGTATCGCTAATGCTGTAAAGCGCTATAGAAATGTAACATTCATTCATATGCGCGGGATTCTGCGTCCTTAACAGCGTCCATGAAAGTGCACCGGGAGTGATGGCCACTACAAGACTCTCTGGAGCAGAAAAGTCGCTTTGAAATAATAGTGTGTGCATGCACAGCTTCAGGCATCACTGCGGCGTTTCAATGCCCCCTTGTGTCAGACAGGAGATTAACAGTTATTTGAAAGCAGGCCTTTGCAGGCTGTTATGTAAGGAGTGACTCATCTGCAGTCTCGGCCGGTCAGCGCACTTTGCTGGTGCTGTTTACAGCCGTCTCTCATACGGAACGGAATTAAGTCTCCTTTCATGACAGAATATTTCATCATCTGGCAGATCCTTGGAATGAGACGCATTAACCTGAACCCGCTATTCAGAGGAAGGCTTTGAAGGACACACTGAACACAGCCCTAGAGCCGACACAGGGCAGTTATGCTCACCAGCTTGGTAGTTCTTAAATCCTATGGTATCTGGGGTGGTCCCACTGAAGTTCTGGAGGGACAGACAGAGCATGACGCAGTTAGACAGTCATGAAGGAAAGCAAGGTGCAGGGTTTCTTTCGAGCACTTTAAACATCTCATAACACCAGGTGACTCTGCTTGCATCATCAAGATAGGGGCCCCCCCGAGTGTCAACACTGGATGGGACTGGGGTCTGAATTCAGAAGGTACCCACCTCCGCCATGTTGCTAATGACAATAGCCATGATGATCCCATAGATGGCCACAGCTTCACAGAAAATGATGCTGGTGACAAGAAGATAATGCAGCCAGTCAGCGAGAGTAGCATGGGAGCGAAGGGCCCTTGGCGGGTGTGTGCTTCAGCGCTGGCAGTATGCGGGAGGAGGAGTGCAACTCCCTACAGCAGCACGTACCTGACCAGATTCTTCGTTTTGATCCTCGGTGCCTTAACACCTCCGCCAATAATGCTGGACCCAGTGATGTAGATTCCCCTTAGAAGGAAGACGAGAGTGAAATTCGCTTCTACGAAAAGCAGTACTCACTCGCGGCACTTCAAATCAAGCAAGACCTGGCCTGGTTAGAAGAGATCACTCATAATCACGCGGCCAAAGTGGACGTACTGCGGTAAGTTCTCCTTTTTATTTTTATTGGGTCATGAGTTTTAAAGTGCATTTCTGATTTTGTTTCTACTGGGGTTAAAAATAAAATAAAATGACATAAAAAAAGAGGCCACATTGGGCCGGGCCACAGCCCTCTCACCAGGCTGCCCCCACCACAGACAGCGAGATGGCCAGGCCAATGCCCAGGTTAGCCCACATGAACGGGGAGGTTTCCGTCAGGAACCTGAGGGCAGGTACACAGCACAGGTCAGGTCAACTCATTACAGCAGCAATGCACATCAAAGAGCATGCACACACTGCATTTTACCGTGTTAATACCACATGTAGGGTGTACTTATAGAAAGAACCCCAAATTACGAGCACTCGTATGGATGGTGTGTAAAAAAAAAAACAACAATCTCAAGGTCTGCAAGCAACTCACCAGGCAACATCAAACCGAAATCCAAGGTCAAATATTGTATAGCAAATACCTGGGAAAAAAATGAAGGCAGTTACCATGACATACAGCCAAAAAAAGCTGCATTACAACACCGAAAATATATGTGTGTGCGACTGTTAACAGGGTTAAGATGGCTGTATCCCCAACCATAACAGTCTTACTTAATCCTGTGCCATTCAGGAATCCCACACAGGGTAAGTAATAGTTCACAGCGGACACCACCATTAAGGAAACACACCCAGGGACAAAACACACCCAGTGGACACTACCATTAAAAGCTCCCACACTTGACTCATAATAATGCAGAAGTACTTGTTCCATATGCAGAAGTACTTGTTTCAGATTCTGAACGACTCCACTCATCAGTGCCACTATCCCAACAGTTCTGCTCTAGCACAAAATTTTGTTCTACAACAGATACATGGTGTAAGAGCCAAGTGAGATTCACTCATGATTAAGTGACCCATGAAAGGACCAGCACAAGATTTTATATACGTTTTCTTTAAAGCATATAGTGTCTCTCTTAGCAATACATGCGGTGCCACTAAGAAAATTTCATTCCCTATGCCCCAAGGAACAGAGGCTCCAATTTACATTCGGAATTCATTTAAAGGGCAAAATAACGTATTAGCGTCTACATGCTCTTAAGGGGGCGTTCACTGCCTCAGCTCCCTCCGGAGGCTCAGCAAGTCCAACTCGCCCCTAGATAAAACTATATTAGTCTGAGATGAGTGCCAAATGCTGAGGGATTCGATGGTCACCCCGTTGGTCCGTAGGAAACCCAGTATATCACAGCGTAATAAAATGACAGCATATATAGTGGTCGAATAAAGAGCAGATCAGGTGTTATGCCGAAAAAAGCATCCCTGCCGTAGAATGCATGACTGTCTCTAAATGATCGATTGGTCGCTGATCTGAAACGAGTTGAGCTACTTTGTCGAGTAAGGCTACCGTAGTGCTAATTAACAGCCCCCCAAAACCCCGTAAAACTCTAACCCTAACCCCCAAAAACCTCTAAACCCCTAACCTCCAACCCCCCTCTAATACCCTAACCCCAGAAACTCCCCGAAAACCCTAACCCTAAAAAAAAAAAAACTGACCCCCAAAAAACCCTTAAAAGCACAACTCGTCAGAACACCGGCATGCATTCTAAGGCAGGGGTGCCTTTTTCGGCATAACATCGTTTCGCCAACGGACAACCACCGACCTGAATGCCGTCGATACCAAAGCGAGGGCGAATGGACGCACAGGCCCAGTTACAGACGAGGTCCGACCGTCCGCTTACCCACGACAAGCAAGGTGCTCCAGAAGGCCACCGTCACCCCGCCGTACAAGAGGGCTTGTCCGTTCATGATGCCCGGTCGGCTACCCGTACACCAGCAGTCAGCAGCTGGATACTCAAATAAAATGTAGCCGAAAGATGAAGCCGGAAGGATCCCTCTATTAACGAGCAGTCACCCGCTGATCATGTGATTCTAACGCGCCGTCCCTCGTTGGTCATGTGACTCTACGTCGACGTGCTGCCGTCAGCCGCGAATCATGTGACTACGTATCTTCGCGCTACTTCTTCGGCGGATTTTCCAACAGAGTTCAGGTTGGGAGAGACGCTTATATGCCCCCCGTTGTGTACAGGAGGACAATTGCGTTAAATCTGAGCGACTTGGCATTAAACTGACCGGATCAAAACTTGATTTTAATTTCAGAAATCCCACTTCTTCCTGAATACTGACAGCAGCTTCATGAGGATACATTGATGCGCAGTGTCCCCGGAAATTTGATGTCCCGATATTCAGGGGCGGTGAAATTAGGTAGCAAATTGTTTTATCGCCGTGAACCCGCCCAGCTGAGTTGACTGACGACACCCGCAACGCGAACCCTCCAGGTAGCACTACGCTTGTATTAGCAGTATTTTTAATATCATCATACCGTTCAGATATTAACCACCACCCTGCCGCCGGTAGTCACGCATATATTTTCACAATATATGAAATAGATATTCAATAAAAAATAATATAAATGTAATTACAGTATAATTTAATATAATATAACTTTGGGGTGGCTTGGTGGTTAACACTGTTCCCTCACGAACCTGGGTTCGAGTCTCTGCCAGGGTTCTATGGAGTTTGCATGTTCTCCCTGTGTCATCAAGAGGTTTCCTCTGGGTACCCTGGTTTCCCCCTACAGTCCAAAAACATACTGAGGCTAATTGGAGTTGCTGCCCATAGGTGTGCATATATGAGTGAATGGTGTGTGTGAGTGTGATGGGTTGGTGTCCCATCCTGAGTTTCTCCCTGCTTAGTGCCTATAGGCTCTGGACCCCACACAACCCTGAACTGGATACCCAGTTCCAGAAAATGGATGGAGTTCTTTCTGAATGTCTTGGAGTATGATGTAGGAAAAGTATACTGTAACACAGCTGCTGCAAAACTGTGGTGACATAACTGCTATCCTAGAGCTATGGTTAGCTATGGTTGTGCAGCTCTGCAAATGGAGAGAAATGGTACCAGTCAGGGAACCCTTATTTGTCAATCTCAGATTGCATAGGCTTATAGCTACCACTAGGGGACACTACTCACCAGGGGTGTGAAACTCCAGTTCTGTGGGAGGGGGGATGGAGACCAGTAGCTTAGCTCTTTGCTTATTCCACCACAAATGATTCAGCTCAAGAGCTGCATGGTAATTAACAGTAGGAGATGCACGGAGTTGAATCAGGTGTGTTAAATGAGGGGACACCCAAAAATGTTCAGGGATCTGCGCCCCCAGTAATGGACTTTGACACCCCTGCTATACTGCTACTATCCTTTCACTCCACCACATAGCAATATAAGTGCAGCTCGCGCATCTGTTTGAAAAGGTTGAAAATGCACACTTGAGATAATAATAAAAATAAATATGAAGAGTAATAACTATTATTGTTCTTGCTTTTATTTTTATTCTTGTTGTTGTTTTGTTATTATTGTTATAGTTTTTAGTATCGTTGTTGTTGCTGTTATTGTTTTTGTTATTATTGTTCTTGTTATTGTTGCTGTTATTATTATTGTTGTTCTTATTATTGTTGTTGCTGTTATTGATGTTATTGTTATTTTTTTTGTTATCATTGTCCTTGTTGCTGTTTTTGGTATTGTTGTTCTTGTTGTGTTTGTGTGTATATATTTTTTCCCTAGATTTACATGTTTTTTCCATTAAATTAATTTAAGTTTTTGGTAACTGAAATATACTTGCAAACATCTGCTGATTTTCTTAATGGAAGACAGCTCTTGCTCCAAGGTGAACACCTTTATTATCTAATGTAACATGTGTGTCCTTTCAACAAACATTCAGATACATTTTACTTAAGGCTGAGTAAAAGGTAATTGCATCTGATTTGAGCCCAGCTTTGCACCTGTTCGGTGATAGATGGAGATACATACAGTCACTCCCTGGGTCTCAGTCATACACAGTAAATCTTATGCTGATGATTATGTGAATTATGCTAAGCTATGCACTGGCCTTGGTGCATTAAGCAAAGCAGACTGGGAAGCTGTCTAAAGAACACAGGCAGCAAGTCAGGTTTTTAGACAAAAATAGCCTCTGGTGCCAGCAGTGTTTCGCCATTAAAACTGCCCAGGGTTACTGCTCTGTCATAATAAGCCCATGATTTCCAGGAGGCTATTTCGGGGGCTGCCGCCATACAGGTTTCCCTGCCTATTTCTGAGTTCTAATAGGCAACTTGTCATGAAACAAGAATTAAGTAGGAAACTATCAGTATGTATAATGTAACTGTTTCCTTTTCCACTCCAGGCTTTTCACAGATTGAGTAAAGCATTCAGCTGGGAAAACTAGATATTCAAATGTGGGAATTCCAATGAGGGACACTTTAATTGCGGAGTTATCATAGTGTGACATGAAGGACGGCTGTTGATCATATTTGTGTTTCAGTGTGTGCAGATTCATGAACTGTAACAGACAGAGGAGGCTACATTTCCAAACTGCAGCCACTGACTTATTCAGGTGCGTCCCCCTGGTGGTGAAAATCCCACTGAAACTTGATAAACATGTCATTTAATAACAAGTTTTCAGTCAGTCACTTCATTTATGCATTGCAAACGTTTGTTAAGAAACTATAATAAGATGAAACTTCTTGTCTGAGAACATTTCACATTTTACATATCAAAGAATATTGCTTGAGTAAGACCGTGCCCTGAATTTCATGCCTAGTGGAGCCAGCATGATTGCTCAGTTGGAAAGCAGTTTTGGGGAAGCCCATACTCTGCATGAGAACCAGTGCCCTTATTCTCCAGAAACAGTGGAGCTGCCTGCTGAGAAACTAAGCAGCAACGTGATGAAAGCAGAAGACGGAAGGCAGACATCTTCTTTGAATCTCAGCTCTGTGCCTTGGATATGATGCACTTCACATCCTCAAATACCATGTCTGATTGACATTGAGCACCGGAAATTGACTGCACACAAAATTTCAAACCTCATGCAATGGTGTTGTCATTCGTTGGCATTCACCTTGCTAATGCATTTTGATTAACTTTATTATTGATAGTATCCCCTCTCATGAATAGCAAACATTTGTGACCATTTCACCTTTTTGTTTATCAAACAGTGCTTTTTGCCTGTAGTTGCCCTCAGGACATCAGGAGTGTGCCAGATGTGTGGCTGTCCCTGCAGTACTCTTCATAAAGTCAGTAGTTTATTGACTGCAGTCTATGCCATGGAGATCCACCATCTCAGTGGAAGATGTTCTTTTAAAACGGAGGATGGACTATGCTTGTGGTGTAATTGCTCTGCTCATTGCCCACAACATCCCTCAGGCTCTGTTTTTGTGTTTGTTTGTGTCTTAAACTATGAACAATGGAGCTCAGAGAATCCCTTAACAGTCATCATCGTACATGATATATATGTCTGTTAATCCATCTCAGTATAGTGAAAAATGAAAAGATTAGGGCAGGAAAACAGCTTTGCTTGCAAGTCGCGAATTCTATCACACCACCAAATTCATTTCACAAGTATTGCAAATCACCAATGCGGATGCATGTTCATTTATTGCCTGGCTGAATTTGAGATGATAAATAAATTTGGTCTGTTCTACTACTTTCTGCAGGGAGAAAAATAAGCGATGTAGAAAAGGGAATAAATTAAAATAAAGTAAGATGCATGGATTCATGGCACACATCATGGACACCGAAAAAATGAGCTGCTGGTTAAATAAGCCCAGAAGAGAGACCAGAATAGCAGGAGAAACGTGTCTGTTGGAGTAGTGAGTCATGGCTTCTATGGTCAGGACCTCCAGGGTATCTGTTTCCTACATCCTCCGGTCAGGATCTCCTGTTTGTCTCTGTTTCCTGCTTTTTGTGTTCAGGTCCTCCAGTGTATCTCTGCTTCATGATTTCTATGAACAGGAACTGCGGTGTATCACTCTCTGTCAATGACATTGCTCATTAACATGACCAAGGACGCATCAAGATACTCTGCTGTATGGTGTGATGCCGGAGTGCGGCATATATTCGTGAATATCTGAAATAACCGTGACAGCATTGCTGGGAATGAATGTGATTAGACTAATTAAAATAAATTGACTAATGAAAACACTGACATATGTAGGGGCAGCTTTAGTGTCTTTGGTGACGCTTAAGGAAAACACCCCATCTGTGCCTCCCTATCTGTGGCAGCAGACAGACGATGGTGACCTTTGTCACCTATTTCCTCAGCTGTCAGGTTACTCATCTTCCTTAAATGACTCACCTCACTTTCAGCAGCTCCAATGCATGTAATTACACACACCTTTTGTCCATTCAATCAATATAAAGTCTTTGGGATTATGAACTTGCTGATAGCTGCTATTTTGCATTTTTTTGTGGGGATAGTGGGGATTGGGTCCAGTGGACAAGTGGTCCATCCATCCATCCATTTTCCAAACCGCTTATCCGACTGGGTCGCGGGGGGTCCGGAGCCTATCCCGGAAGCAATGGGCACGAGGCAGGGAACAACCCTGGACAGGGGGCCA
>JAABNY020000043.1:218327-233082 GCA_015164015.2 Brevimyrus niger | reverse complement strand
GGGGGAAAAAAAAGCCCCCCCCTTCCTTCCCCCCCTCCCCCCCCCCCCGAAAAACCCCCCCCCCCCCCCCCCCCCACAGTGCTGGGATCAGCGTTCCTGCCACAGGCCCCCCTATCAGTCAACTGGGAATCTCAAGCAGGAGAGCATCCCCCCCGCAGTTCTCAGACTGCAATTCTCAGCATATTATTTTCATTTCCATCTCAATAAAACATCAGTAAGTTTATCAACCTCTTTTTTAAGACCTTCATCGACTGACACAGACTGCACAGCAGTAGCATCATTGATACTATGGCTGCTAGGAGGTGCACTCACATAGTCCATCTTCAGGGCCTCTGGTGCATGTTCACAACGTCCCGCTATCAGCAGAGCCTCCTCCAAATCTGTACCTCCCTCCACGAGGTACTTTGTCTTTAAAATGAGATCCAGCCCACCGAGAAGGCGCCTAAACTTCTCCTCCCGCTGCGCCACACTTCCATAATCCGGAAAAGCCTCCTGCACCAACCGACTTATATCGGCAGCCTATACATCCCAGCTCACACCGGGAACATGCGATCGGGCAGCAAGAGAAGCTCTGAAGCGCTCCGTGCACGATTTTTGGTTGAAAGCCTCATTCAACTTCTGTTAACCCGCCGCGTATTCAAATTGCACCGTATCGGACAGACTGTCCCATAGCAGAAAAGCTTCCCCGCTCAGTGACTGTGGAGAATCCTCACTAATTCATCATAATGATGAATGCCTTCACAGCCGCTTGCAGCAGAAGAAACTCTGGCTCCTGTCACCTGTAAAAGGCGCAGGCAGGTCGGTCCTCATGTTCCTTGTCGGTAGATCTACCAGTCTCTCTACGGACGCACTTCAGTTGATCTTCGTCACCGAGCCAAATGTTGTGCGAAGCGATTTCTATCTGACTCGCAAGCTAAGCTAATGTTAATAAAGATGCCGCCACTCTCGCCTATGGGAGGTATTTTCTGAAAAAAAAATAAAATGAAAATACAATATCTACTTTGCCATTTAGTTTCCAAAGTCGATGCGCAAAAATCCCGCAAAGTTAAAGTGAAATAGTACTATTTGCATTTTAATTTCCGACTCATGTATGAGTGAGAAATGGAAAATTTGTAAAAAAAAAAAATAATAATAATAAATTATAAACCCTTTTTGTCTTTTCATTTTCCAATTTGACTTTTCATTTCCTACTTGCCTTTACATGTTTAAGTTCACTACATGCAAATTACGTTAATCTGGGCGGTGGGCGGAGCTGCGGGTCACTGCTGCGCTTCTCACTGCCTTTGCCGATTCCGTCGTCTTCGTATTTCTTGGCCGTGGTCAACCTTGTCGCCCAAACTAATGGCAAAGTCACACGCGGCTTAAGTTAGCTATTTATCTGCAGCTTCCGATTCGTTTAGCTTCTTATTCGCAGCGTTATATCACGGCTTAATTTACTTCCATCTTCCTTATAGCGGAGTGTTCGCAGCTGTACATGCTGTACAGTTTTTAGTTGACACATTTTGAAAATACGAAATAAAATATGAACAGAATTTTTAAGCGATGGCACACATATTTATGCAGGTATGCCATTGTAAGGAAACACTGAAATTAGCCTTGGCCAAACGGCCATGCACATGGACAAAGCTCACCTGTCCTACGGCAACTTATCATCATTATCATCATTATTTTATTATTGCACACACGCAACATTTCAATTGATTTCTGTTGCAAATCGACACCTCAAGGGGGCTGTATAATTGCACGCCCAAATAAGTACTTTCAGTTTAAACTTTACTATTGAAAGAGGTAAGCTTTTCCTTGCCACATTTTTGCAGACTTTTGACCGCGTTCATTGTCTTTTTTTCCCCACCGCCTTTTGGTTTTGGTTTGCTTGCAGAATTTCCCCACCATCTTCGCTCTATATGTTATTCCCACCTTATCCAGATTCCCTTGAAGAGCGCCCCGATCGTGCTGTAGCCAACGACTGCAGGGTTGCCAACTCTAATGCATCTGGCGTGACACGCGCGCTTTCTGATTCTCACGAGCACACAAGACATCTTACGGCAAGTCTATATTACTCCGCTATAAACCTAACATGAGCTACATCAAAGAGTAGTTTGCAAAGCCAAAAGAATATTTTCGAAGTTAATGAAGCTGTGACATGCTTGTAAACCTCACGCTGGCCGGAGCTGGCAGCCCTGGTGGAGGAGCTGGAGAACAGGACAGAAAGACTCCACTACATGCCGGTGTTATGCCGAAAAAGGCATACTTGCCTTAGAATGCATGCCGGTGTTCTGAGGAGCTGAGCTTTTAAGGGTTTTTTAGGGGTTAGGGTTTCAGAGGTTTTTGGGGGGTTAGGGTTAGAGTTTTACTGTTTTTTGGGGGGCTATTGATTAACACTACGTCAGTCTGCCTCGACAGAGTAGCTCCCCTCGTTTCAAATCAGCGACCAATCGGTCATTCAGAGACAGGCATACATTCTACGGCAGGGATGTCTTTTTCGGGGTAACACCGGTAAGGATGAACGAGCTGACGCTTGTGCCTCTGGAAAATCTATACAGTAACGTAACCGTTAATTGTCTCAGATAGGGGGCGCAGGCTGTAAGTTAATGCGCCTTTCAGCGAGTGTCTGTTTTTGAGTTTAGATTGCTGCTCTGAGATGGCTGCGTGTGAATTTAAGTATTTCAGTTTTCTTTCGCCGCTCTTGATTGTGTGTGAGAGCCAATGCATGATCAGTTTCAGTGGCCCTTCCACTTCCCTACGCGCTCGCTGTTCGTCTCTCTTGGTCCCTCCAGTGGATAGATGCATGAAATTACTGCAGAAATGCATTCTGAAAAGCAGAGCTCATTGCCGGGTCAGTTACTCTTATTCTGCATTGATGACTGATGGTCTTTTAACACAAAGCAGACTTATGGGATCGTGAGTTTATTTATGAAAACGGAAAAGGCATTTGCTTTGTGCTTTCCCATAAGCTGTATCTGTCACGGCCCAGCCGTAGTCTGCTACGAGTCTTCAATGCATTTCCATATCAGACACAGTCTGCATGCATCACCTTTTGGGTCTGCCCTGTTTAGTCCAGAACTAGCTCTGTTGTGTGTCCCCAAAAGGAACCCCAGAGAATCATAAGGACCCTTGAATACTGGCTGCTTTCAAACTGTTATTCTTTCAACTAAACAAACCGCTTCTAAACACAGGGTTTGCATTACAAGCTCATATTTAGAGTCTTCCGTAAACATCGCAGGGCAGAATGAATCAATTAAAAGGGCATTAAGCCTGGTTCCTGTTTATTTAAAACATGTTTACACTGCACCGGGCCTGTCTGAAAACCTATATTGTTCCTATGTTCTTATAAAATGTGAACATATTTGTTAGTTTCAGTGTATTTTATAAATATTAACTTCCCCCCCTTGTGTTGATGGGGCTTAGCACACCAATTGGATCGACTGAGTGAAGCAACTGTAGCTGCGCCTCACTACTATTCACAAAGAATTCGCTCTTTCAGTCAGATTAATCCAGATAAATACTTTATTGATTACAGCCATGGATCTCTTGTGTAGAGAACCCCCACTGATCACACAATTATTTTTATTTTCTCCGGTGTCAGTGAGGTAAGTCGGCAGGTTCTATAATGTTCAAACTTCACTTCATGAACCGAGGAGTCAGTTTTGAGTTGAATTGTCTCTGGCGGGACTGATTGTTTTCATGGAACAGCAGAGAAGAAGTGATTGCTTAAAAATGCTCCCACTCTCAGCGGAGTTACTGTCAAGATACCGAGCCCAGAATTGTTAATATGAGTATCTTTGGGGCACGGCTGTGTGTGGATCAGGATACAGCAGTAGCCGGTATTTTGGTGTTCAGCCACACATTTGCTGATCGGCTCCATTGAATTTGCAGCACAATGGCTCGTGACGCACTGGCCACCCCTGAGAGACGCCCCCAGGGACCTGTGGGTGGGCCTTTTTCTCCCCTCCTCTTCTTTTTAAAGAGTTTAAAGAGCTTATTTGTCCGCACTTCAGCACCTAGACTGAGCAGCCCGTCGTCCTTGATGTCTGCTGTTATCTCACCCTCACATGGTGCCCATTCCTTGAGGACCATCTGCCGCTGGCTGCCTTGTCCATCCCCGTGGCAGCCCACACTCCTCCCTCCCATCACTGCATCACGTATTGCTTCCTTGCTCTTTTCATTCTTTTCTAAATGTTATAAATATTGGTCAAAATTGGTGAACTTTCTAGAATAGGGTATGAGGCCAGCTTGTGGAACCTCCCCCCTACCCCCCCCCAGCCTAATTTGTCAGAGTGCTGCCGAGGCCCTCAGTGCCAAGATGAGTGATGAATGCGCCCTGCAAACATCACTTCCTCCATCTAATTATTTTGCTCTGCGCATATGCCGTTGACGTCCACAGGAAGTTATTTTCCTTTCTCTGCCTAATTTGTTCAGAGGATGCATGCACCATAGACAGCATATTCTGACTACACCCCAGAACTATGTTTACACGAGGACATACGGGGCTGGGCTTGCGCTGGTTTGGTCTACATAGCAGGACGAAGACACCGGGCTACTGTACCAGAGTTTGTAGGGCTGCCTCATGGGCCAAACAGTCTAATGCGTTAGTGCAAACTCTCCAGGCTAAGACCAGAACCATTATTTGCGCCAAAATTCACAAAAACATCACCTTCTTACCTTCTTCGCAGCACTTTGCAGTTGTCACGTTTTAGCCGACATTCAGACTAGGGCTGCCGCTAACAACTACGTCTCTGTGGCTTAATCTGTCGACTATTTTACCAAATGGTCTATTAATGTACATGATTCATTTTCCTCCAGAATATCTAATTGGCCATTTAATATGTTGATTTTCTGTTGACAACAAACTGTATGGTGTTGCAGGGCTTTAGATAGGGGCTGCCGGCTTTTCGGCGAATGTTATTATACGGATGTTATTCTCACCCACAATGCGATAAGCGGATTAGTAAAATGCCTAAAATATGAATGAGACGCGTATTGTGCTATCCAAAAGTTAGCGAATTCGGCATATCTTAATTAAATTTGGTTAGTGCTGCTGTTTTGGTAAATCATGGAAGCGATACGCACTGAAGTGACGGTGAAGGGAGCTCAACGGCCACGCCACCTTTCAGAAGAGGAGATATTGTGGTCAAATTAAGTAAAAAGACATTGCTGGGGTGGCGGTAGTTTTTGCTGATTAAAGTCTGATACGTTATTTTTTTTGTAAATATACTTTTCTTTTTTATTTCAGTTTACAAGTTATTCTTTTATGTAGTGTCAGTTTCGTTTCAGTCTTAGTTGACTGTAATAAAACTGGTCCCAACAATTCCCAACACCCATGAACACACACAGACACCATCAACGTAGAATAAGCCCATATTCTAGCCTAAATGTATCTGGATTAATGATTAAATGTAAGCATTAGCTGGCTGATTTTTAATAATAAATAACACAGCATATACATATATGTGTGTGTTTGTTAAATACTGTTTTCCTAACTTTGTAACAATGTAAGTCAAGCGTTTTAGCTTGACGTTTCCGTAAACATAACACAATAATCTCCATACCTTGGAAGTCAGACCACATGGCTTGGAGTTAAAGGCCTTGCTCAAGGGCCCACAGACATGTAATCATTCCACCAAGGCTGGAACTCAAACCAGGGACCTACTGTTCATAAGCACAGAGACTCAGCCCACTGAGCCACTCACCAGCCACGTCAGCTGCGGTAGGATCCTGGAGCAGAACTGGTCAGTAGTCAGTCAAAAATGAGTAAAAAAAACCTGTACTTGTGCAAATAAAACACGTTTGTTTGTTAAATGTAGCCCATTTATTTCCAGACTGACTGCTGTGCTTGTGAAAAGGGGGTCCCTGGTTTGACTCCCAGCCCTGGTGGAACAGCTACATGTCTGTGGTGCCTCTGAGCTCAATGTCATGTGGTCTGATTTCCAAGAGATGGTGAAGAAGCTGTAGCTGTGCTTAGATTCAATGGATTAGGATGCCTGTGTGAATATGACGCACATTAATGGTGAGAGTGGCAGTAAGGGTTAGGTGAATCGTAATAGATTTTTAACTTTGGTGGTATATAACAGTACCACCTTTTGTGTGGGTGTGATAATCGGAGTGACGGCCCATCTGTAGCTCCTGTGTGAGGAATGCTACGGAAAAAGCCCAGAGCTCAGGTATCATCTCCATCCCGCTGGCCGCCAGCTCCGTGGGGGGGCAGCTGTGACATCAAAGGCCGTATCAGATAATCATGGGCTGCGGTAAGCGCCACCTGGGGGGTCGGGGGGATGGTTACTGCCGGAGGCCTCACTTTCATCATATGCAGCGATCATGAAACATAACAACACAACAAGAAGTGTGGGGGCTTCATGTGTGCCTGAACAGAGCAGCTGCCAAAAAGCTTTGTGCTAAGACAAGAACTCCTCGGCTGGCAGAAGGAGGCCCCCTGGGGGAGGGGGGGGGGTGGAGATCAGGCCCCGCCCCCATCCTCCAGATCACCTCTGCTGCTCCTGCCCTAACTTGTATAGTGCTTCTCATTGCTTAAAACATTTAATTAGCTTTTTAGAAATCAATTCAGAATTACAATGGATGGATCAGTGTTGAGGTCCATGTATAAAAAACAGAGATAGAATCATATTTGTCTGTTTTTCATTGACTTTATTTTGTTAGTTCAATTCCTATGAATGAAGAACAGTGAGTCACAGAAGGATTTTTCTGGAACAGAGCTGTCACAGTGTTTCAGCCAAGGATGGAGCTGCGAGATGCATGGTGAGGGGTGGGGGACGCGTTTAGGCCACACCCCTCCAGTTGTGTGGTTTTGCTCTGAAACGAGGGGAACCTGATGACCATCCCAGCCCACCCCTCGTTAAAATCAACAACAAATAACATATAATTAGATATATTTATATATATGTATATATATATATGTATATATATATATTTATACTCTTTAAAAATAAAACTTCAGTCTGGTGGCTAAAACTGTACAAACTACAAAAAAAAAAATTTAATATAAATAATTTATATGGCATGACAAACATTTGAAAAAAAACCACAACGTAATGCAGTAAGCCCCCCCCCCCCCTCCCCCCAACACACCATTCCTGTCCTGTAACATGTCATTGCCCGCTATGGACAGAATGAGCTGCAGTTTCAATCATGTAGGCTTCCCTGCACTTACACTGGCAGTGTTGTGACCAATACTGAAGCATTTTCCTCAAGGCATGAGAGAATGGGAGAAGACAAATACTGGCTTGCACCCGGTGTGCCGTGAAAGGTCAGCCCAGGCATGGAAGCACCGGATCTCATTAACAATCATCTACCTTCTTATAGCTTTGCAGGTCTGCAGAAGTTATTTCTGCCTCCCCAGAGCGACCAGCTAGAAGAGCAGAAGCTACAGAATTCCCTTTGAAAACGAAGTCGGGGGAAACCCCTTACGAGTCAGAGTCGACCGATCGTGACCTCACTCGAAGTGTAACCTAAATGAAGGACAGTGGAAAACGTCACCTTACAGCTTCTTCAAGTAATGCAGGCCGACCCTGAACACAGGGTGCGCGGCGGAAGGGCCAGCTGGCTGTGAGCACAGAGCGTGTTCAGTAGTGACCAAACGCGTCAGCGAGCTCGGCACAGAGCGCCCAGGAGGGGGCTCGTGGAAGCGCCCGTGAATAAGAGCATCGTCACACACACAGAGACGCATTTTTGCTCTCATATGAGCATCGGTGGGAAGGTTACATCTCTGCTCCTGCGGCGGTACGGAGTACCTTAGTTTTTCAAGGCAAAACTTTTCAGTTCTTGTCTTATAAACAGTAGCAGCGAAAACAGTAACACTGACCTTTTTTTCCAATAAACTATTACCATTATACCAGTCTTTGTTTCTTTTTTTACATATAACACATTTTTCCATCTACAAAAGGGAGGAAATGGCCTCAACTTCACATATTATCTGACTTTTATATAACAGAATGCAAGTTATACAGTCTTTACACTTTTAAATAGCTCTTCACTGTTATTTAGTGTGTATATATATATATATATATATATATATATATATATATATTCGTACACTTATATATTTGCAGAATGAGAACTTTTAATATTTTTTTCCCAAAATAAATCCTCCTGTTTTCACAAGGTCTGCTTTATAGTCTGTACAGAACATGGCAGTGTCCCAGGCAGGTGCATACGAATCCCCAAAGAGCGGTTCACACCGACCAGCCCAAGCAGGGGAGCCCAGCTGGCGTGCAGCCGTCACAATGGCTTCCCTGCTGTGAGGCACTGCCTGCAGGCAGGGGGCAGCGTGGCACATGCAGGTCACATGGAGGTCCCCCAGCTGCGGAGACGCGGAGGAAGGGCCCAGGCCCCCTAGTGCTTCTTCGCAGCCCTGTGCTCGTGCCTCACTTCACACTCCAGGTCCTGCAGCTCCAAGGTTTCCGCCTGGGAGGCTTCAGCGGCCATCCTGGAAGTCTGTGAAATGCCCTCACCTAAGTGCATCTCGCCGCCTTCGAAGGCCTCGGGCACGTAGCTGCTGTAGGGCCCCAGCACATTTGGGTGCACGGACACCGTCACAGACGCGGTGGCTGTCACCATCGTCACAGTGTTCCTGGGAGCCTGAGGCCGCCCAGCATGGCCGGCAGGCGTCATAGTCCTGTTCGGTAACTGCTCTACTTGCGGCCCACAGCGTTGAGTCCTCCCTGAAAGTGGCACCCTGTTGCCGAGCAAATGCTGCCCCCTGGGGGATGCGTCCTGTTGGTGATGCTGTTTGCTCTCCTGTCTGGCGATCTGGGAACTGACTGACATGATGGTGGGTGGAGCCGGCCCGTTTAGACTCTTCTGGTTGGTAGAACCTGGCCTATGGCTGTATGGTTTCACTACCTATGAAGAAAGAATGGGTGGAGATTGGTTACAGACAGATAGTACAGCTTTTGCGGCTCTTTCCCTCCATGTGCTGTTTTTAGCAGCCAGCGAAAGGTAGAGAGAGATGTACCGTGAGTTTGGGAAAGCTGGGGTTCCTGCTGGCCTCCAGAAGGATGTGGGAGGGGGGTCCCGGGGCCGTTGGCATGATGTAGGCACCGTGAGCACACTGCTTATGTTCCTCATCGCCGGTGCAGCTGCTCTCCGAGTAGTACTCAGAGTAGTACTCAGAATCTGAGGACTCGCAGAAGGCCCCGCGGGGCGGGCCATGAGGCGGGTGGCTTGTAGGGGACAAGGACTCTGGAAATGGGGTGACCTCGGCAGGTGGCCCCATGAGGGACAGCAGGACGGGCAGAAGAACAAGGCCATTGAGAACACCCAACAGTGTCAGGATGGCCAGCACAGCAAAGAAGTACCTGCAGAAAGAAGTGGAAAGAAAGGTGCTTTAAGCGGGGTGTTCATGACATGGCTAACGGCAAACACCCGTGGTGCAGGTCATCCCGCTCTCCCTCCTTCTAACCCTAACCCTCTCTCTCTCTTTCTCTCCAGAGAAATCCATCAGTTGTGGCTCTTCAGCGAACCTGGGATCACCAGAGCTCCTCCATTTCCAGAAAATACGAGTTTACATTAGAGAGCAGATCCCCCTGACGAGAGAAAAGAATGAATGTAGCGCTCGGCCGCCTAAAGTCCCGCCTGAGGCGGACCTCATTCCTCCCGCCGTTTGCAGGCCCCCTGGTATTTACGCCGGGCTACCCGGACCTTTGCTCACTGCAGTGCAGGACCCGCCATTCTGCTTGAGGCTCTGAGCCGTGAGGGCCGCATGCACCATACTGGCACGAGTGAAATCCGCAGCATTTCTTAGTTAAAAATAAGAGAATCTCTGCTTTGAGGATCTCTGGCGGCCGCCTGTGCTGCACTCGGTCATGCATGTCCTACATGTCTGCCTGGCTCATAATGCAAAGCTCATAGTCACCAGCACATACTTTTTAATGGGACTGTGCAGCCTCTACAGCAGAGAACATCTCCTACAGCGGAGAGCATCTCCTACAGCGGAGAGCATCTCCTACAGCACAGCGACACAGAGGATTCCATTCTGCTCACTCATGTACCAAAACCAGTACAGGACCAGGCCGGACTTGCTCACAGCTCTTTTATACTAAGATTTAGATCAAATTAAGCTGTAAAGAAATGGAAAAACAGATAAAAAAAAAAACTGCTGGTTTTCCAACTTCTATTTGCTTTTATTTAGATAGAGAGGACTTCTATTCAGCGTATGTGAAAAATGAAAATAGTCTCTTGTTTATTTTACTAAGCCAACATTTGGAAAGTAGAGAGAGATTTATTTAGGGAGAGTAAAAATGCTGCCTCTGTGTTGGGCCCGACAGGATGGGACCTCCAAAGGGCTGGGTGTCAGCAATTCTGTTGTTTATACAAACTGTAATCTTTTCCATTTGGAATCAGACTCTCTTTGCGGAGATGGGCCACTGAGCTTGTTCAGCTGTTTATCCAACGTGCCACAGCGAGGAGATGTTTACAGCAGCTTCCATCTAAACAGGACCTCCCAGCGTGAGGGCGCCATGGAGGGCTGCCCCCCGGGCCCCTCCCCCGCTGAGGCTCAGCCCTCTCCCTGCCTTCATCCTGCTCCTCTTTCCCTAAGTCTCTCTGATAGTGTCTGTCTGTGTGATTGCGCGGGGGGGGTTGCTCTGCCATTCACTGGTACACCGGACTGCGATGAGGCACTGCAGTCATGAGACGTGCTCAGAACGGTCAGGCCCTGCAGTTACTTACCTTATGATGAAGTCAAACTCGGAGCCGGCCAGCATGAGCACACCCAGCAGCGTGGAGATGGCGCCATCCATGACGGGGGCGAACATGTGCTCGAGGGCGACGGCGGAGCGCAGGCCGCGGCTGCCGATGGCGGTCAGGAAGCCCTGCGGGGGGGGGGGGAGAGCGTGTCGGTGAAAGGGAGAAAAGATGATCTAAGGTCCAACATGGTTGCCCAGGTGAAAGACGTTGCGGGGACAGGAACAGGGACAGGGACAGGGACGGGGGTCTTACCAGTGACACATGGACGGTGAACTCGACGCCGATGCCCACGGAGGCGATGAGGATGACGACGGGGATGGCGCTCAGTTTGATGCCGATCAGACCCATGATGCCGAAGAGCTCCACCGTCATCATGGCGAGGATGAAGACCTGAGAAGAACGGAGAGCTCAGGAGGGCCGGTACGTAGGAATGAGCCCATCCTATTGCCTAATAGCTGAGTAGGTGTCCGGCACAGGGCTAGCGGCTGTGAGCACAGAATCACTGTCATATTCGCGGAAAAGATGCTTCATTACTGGCCCCTACAGGCCAGGAGAGGAAGCGCATCATCAGGAGCCCCAATGGCCTCCTGTCCGTTTCATGCTACTTCTACTCCAGCTCCTGTATCTGGATGAACACTGGAACCAAATTCAGGTTGGTTCTGCCCCCCCCCCCGCTGCCCTCCCCACTCTGCCCTGATGGACAGTTCCGCTGGGCCGGGGCTGGTGGCAGAGGCAGGTCTAGGTCCAGACCCAGCCTCTGTTTTGCATTTGCTTTTTGAAACTCTGGCAGCTTGGATTAAAATGACAAAGAGAGAAGAGGGGGCGTCCCAACATAGCTACCCCCCCCCCCGGGAGAGGCCCTCCACGCCTAGCTCACTGAGCCGTGTGCGTGTGGGTGTGCGTGTGTATGTGTGTAGAGGAGTACATGCAGAGCAGACTCACGATGATGCCTGCAGTCCAGGGGTTCAACAGCAGAATGGCGCAGACCAGGAAGGTGCAGGCGAGCAGCACACTGATGGCCAGCAGAAACCAGTGCCGCAGGCCAATGTACTGCTCCCAAAAAAGGAAGGGGTGCCCACTGGGGTAGCTGGGGATACCCTGGATTGTGAATTCATCACAGATAGAGCGCACGCTCTCGATGGCCTCGATAAAGTCTGACGTCTGCCGCAGGCCGTTCAGGTAAAAGGGAAACTGCGCAAATTCCAGGGGTTCTGCAGCCGGGACTGCAAGGGGAAAGGTCAAAGGTCAGGGTGCTGAGGATCCAGGTGCTTAAACTGGACCATGCATGTGCTATACTCAAATAGCACCGCCCTCCAGTTGATAAATACAGAAATTATATCACATATGAAATCACAAGTGGCTGACTTACTCCTCAAATTCTCGCCCGTCGTGTCGTACTTGTCATGGATCCATTCGCGGGGATGGGGGTAGAAGTTGGCCTGGGAGGCAGCGTAACCCAGGGGGTCATTGCTAACCCACACCGTCAGGTAGATGTAGAAAACATCTGGGTGCACCAAGCCCTCCTCATCTAACAGGCGTCGGGTGGTCAGCTGGCCAGGAAAGGAGGGAGTAGGCGTGGGTCAGACGGGCAAGGGAGGCAGCGGGCGTGGGTCAAACAGGCAGGGAGGGAGCGGAATAGGGTCAGGGGGTAAACTGCACACCTGGCTGTAGTTGAAAGGCTCCTTCTTGGCTCCAGTCTGGATGAGAAGCTTATAAGCCAGAACGCCATCCTCTGTGCCATTGCGGTAGCTGTCCGAGGTGATGCGGCCAGCAGCCCAGTCAGCATCGAAGGCGGCCTGCAGTCCTGGGAAGAGGACAGGGTACCGTCAGCCCGGCACATTCAGGCACGTGGGCCTCGGTGAAGAGAGCCGTCACACAGCCATTCATCAGATTGATAGCCAGCGGTCTGCAGTGTGCCCAGAAACTCTAACTTCAAACAGAGCTCTAACATCAAACTGCATATACCTCCCCCCCCCCCACCAACACACACACACACACACACACATTCCAGCTTGGGATATGCATGTGTGCTGCAAAAACAAACCAGAAACTTTTTTTTTTCTGTAAATTACAAAGTCTAGCAGCAACTCAAAATCCGACCCCATTGCCATTCCATAATTATAGGGATCCCAGGACTTACAACATGAAATAACTTGGGGTGGTGGGGGGCACTCGTGTCTTTGAAGTTATGCTAGCTGCTCCTTCACTTACAGAATCACTCTGGCCTTTCCTCAGGGATTCATTGCTGCCCTTCCTCTCATGCAATTTGACAGTCTTCTCACCAATGATGAGAAGGTGTCAGAGTGCCAGATCATCAGGGTCCCGCGCTCCCCCAGCCTTACAGCCACGCTGAGCTTACAACCAGTGATCCCCACCCATCCATCCTGTCCGCTTTTCCCATTCAGAGTTGTGGGGGGTCTGGAATCTATTACAGAGACGCTGGTCGCAAGGCAGGGAACAACCCAGGATGGGGCACAAACCCAGTGCAGGACACACTCACACACACACACACACACACGACTTAGACAGACACCATTCACACAGATGAACACCTACAGGTATTTTAGTAACTCCAATTCACCTCAGCATGTTGTTAGACTGCAAACACCTGGAGCCCGGACACAAACCCTGATCCTAGAACTAACCAAGTGCTTATCACTGTGCCACTGTCCCGCCCCACCACCAGCGATCGTGTGACAAAATCACCTGCATTCAGACATACTGAAAACCTCTTGCAAATCGCAAATACCAGCTGCACGATTTCCCAAAGCTGCTCACCTCTCAGCCAATCCTGCAAATAGTGCAGCCACATCTGAGGCAGCTTCTGCCGGTCGCTCCGGACCACGTGTTTGACGGAGCTGAAGGCATTGTGCAGCTGTAGCAGGCGACGCTGGGAGCGAGCATAGTCAAAGCCACCCATGGTAACCAGGTAGATGTTGTAGAAGGAGAAGTAATGGAACTGCGCGGAGATGAAGTCGTACTCCTTGGTGTCGCGGGGAACAATGTCGGTGAGGTACAGGCCGTCGTGGACCATGGTGGTCCCGTAGAGGCTCAAGCCCAGCAAGGCCACAAAGAGAACTACCACCACAGCCTTGGTCTCTGTCTTCAGCAGCAGCGGGGCGTACTTATCACGGGCAAAGTCTGACAAGTTCCAGCGGAAGAACGGCAGCGGTACGCACTTGCGGGCTTCCCGTGCGTCCTCCACCTGGGCTAGGAGATCCCGTGTAGAACTCGAAGCCGTGAAGAGCTGTGAGTCATAGGCGTCGTGGGGAGGAGAAGGCAGCAGAACCGAGGGAGGGCTGGTGGAGATCTGGGAGGTGGGCGGCAAGATGGTGACGATGTGCTGACCAGCCGCATCGCACTGGGTGAAGGCCTGAACGGTAGTGGTGATCTGGGTGCTGGTGGAGATGGTGGGGCCATTGTATGATGGGGAGGGGGGAGGAAAATGCTGGCCTTCACTGGCATCTGAGAACTCATGTGGCTGGATCTGGATGACCCGTGAGGAGCAGGGGCTGCCAAGGGAAGAATCAGGAAGAAGGAAATGGGTTATACGAGTACCGGTATGTATCTGAGCATGCAAGAAACACATCAGTGGGGGTCTATGACCCTTGAGCCAAAGCCTGGCTGTGTGGCCCTGACCAGTGCTTTCATCGTGTCGCTGGTACCTGTAGAAACAGAAGAGCACGTCGAGCCTCTTGTCTTGCCTCCGATGAAGGTCTAAGCTCAGTATGGCAGGGAAGATGAGCAGCACCATAGCGAAGTTGAACACCACCACAATGGCCGCCTGCAGGATTCATACATAGAACTGGAGTCATGTGGGGCTGCCAGCCTGACTTGGGCTCACAGAGGTATCCATGCTCTTCATTTAGTGCTTAGCATTTAGATATGGCAGGATCAATGCTCTCCGTTTAGCGCTTAGCATTTAGATATCACGGGATGAATGCTCTTCATTTAGCGCTTAGCATTTAGATATCACAGGATGAATGCTCTTCATTTAGCGCTTAGCATTTAGATATCACAGGATGAATGCTCTTCATTTAGCGCTTAGCATTTA
>JAABNY020000043.1:195349-213162 GCA_015164015.2 Brevimyrus niger | reverse complement strand
CGCGCCTAAACACACCTCTGCGACCGTCGCCGCGGGGGGGTGGGGGGGGGGGGGGGGGGGGGGGGGGGGGGGGGGGGGGGGGCTTGGTGGTTACTAAGGCCCCCCACTCCGAAGCTCATGCTCACTTACGCATCTAACAGTGGCCCGAATAGAAACTGACTCCCTCGGCAAACCCCCCTTATAGCAGGACCGCCCCCCCCCCCCCCCCCAAAAAAGCAACATGTTCAAGCTCATTTTGCCCTCAGGGCCCAAGCCCCACAGCAGGGGTATGGGGACATTAATGGCGATGAAGCGTAATGTCCCAGCAGGACACATACAGTCCATCTCACCTCCAGATCGTAATACAAATACGTGTGTGTCTTGCAAATGTGAGGATATCACCTTGTTATGAGGATAAAGCCTTAACCTGCCTGCACAGGAGGCTCTGCTGCATGGAGGGAGCAGAAGGACCCAGCAATCAGTGGAATAAAGTGCCCGGCTGCCGGTTCCCACAAGCCAAGTGCCTTTGCTCCTGCTGCAGAAAGTGGCTCCTTTATCTGCTCTCTTTGCTTCAGTGAGCTGCCCTCCGCCCTTTTGTTTTTCCATAGATTGCCGTTCTTTGTTCTCTGGGTTTTCTCTCTCTCTCTCTCTCTCTCTCTCTCCCTCTCCCTCTCTCCCTCTTTTTTGCATGTAAAAACACAAACTCGGCTGAACTGAAGCGGAAGTTACAGGGACATTCTGCTGGACTGCCACCCCTAGCTCTCTGCAAGGCAACAAAGGGCCTCGGTAAATAAACAACAAACACGGACGTTTTTAAAGAACAAGCCCTCTCTGAAATTTCAGCGAACGCTGGAAGAATCCTTTGATGGGGGAGTGGAAGGCCTCCCACACACCCCCTGCTTTGGGGGGGGGGGGTGGGGGGGAGCATCATCCCATCTGAAGCTCCAACTTGTCTGACCACGATGGATAAACAGAACCGATGCAAGCATGTTTCAGAAGGCCGTTCAAATCAGTTATAGCAGCATTTTGCCAAAGAGGCTCCAGCCTGAAAGGCGCACTTGTGTCCATGTGGGAAGCACAGAAGAACATTTATGTAATAGTATGTATTGCGGCCAATATTTAGCCTTAGAAAAACAAACAGCAGTCTGAGCTGTGGGTATGTGTGGTGATCCTTAACACAGGCAAACTGCACTCGCTCCCCTGCCCTCCGCACAGCTCCATAATGGCCATTTCATTTGCAGGCTCATTAGCATGAGAATACGCTGGTGTTCCTCGCTGCTGACAAAGCCGCCTCCCCCAGGCCTTGCACTGACGGACACTCACTTGTAAATTGAAAGAATGCTTGCCATTGTCTCGATCAAACCCCCCATACACACCCACCAGCAGCTATAGCCTGACTCTCTCTCCCTCTCGCTCTCCCTCTCTCAGGCACCCAGGGCGGTCCTGTGACTCAGGCTAGAGGCCATTGGGGGGGTGGGGGGTGGGGGGGTGGATGGGTTGGTTGTATTAAGGCTGTGAAGCTCCCTTTCTGGCCTCGTGACAGGTCTAGGGTCAGCAGTAATGAAGGGAGGCCTCGTACTACTGCCGAGTCAAAGACCACTGAGAAAAAGCAAGGAAAAACTTGTGTTATTGATTACTGCTGGTGAGGCTACAGGAGCCAAATCCATGACGATGGGGGGGGGGGGGTTCATTCCATGAGAATATAGGGGTCAGATCCACAAGGATACGGGGACTAAATCTGTGATGATACAGGGGGAGAATCCATTATGACATAGGGGCCAAATTTGTGATGATTAAGGGGTTGAATACAAATCTGTGAAGGTACAGGAGCCAAATTCATGAGGATCAGGGGTAGAATTCATGAAAATTCCAGGGTCAAATCTGTGGGGATATAGGGGGTTGAAGCCGTGAGGATGCAGGGGCCGATTCAAGAATGATACACGGCCTGAATGCACGAGGTTATTGTGTGGTTTCTCTGTCAGCCAAGAAAAGGCTGATGGAGGTTCATGTAGGAGAACATTACCCTGAGAACAGCAGGGTAAAGAAGACAGAGGATGCCTTTAAGTCTGAATGTGAGAAGGATGAAATGACATCAGTCTTCCACAAAGACCTGTTTTTTTTGCTTGATTGTATGAAATTGCCTCATGTGATACGTTACAGCACTTTGTAGCCCAGTTGAGAAGCTTACAGTAAGGAGGTGTTTTACTGTAAGTGGGCGGAGCACCGTGAAGTCTGTCTCACTGTGAGTGAGAAGAGCCCTTTGAAGTCTGACACTGTAAGCAGATGGAACTCAGTGAAGTCTGACTTACGGTAAGTAGGCGGAGCCTCCTTGCAGTTTGGCCCCCTCCCAGAAGCAGTCCAGTGGAGTCACAATCATGCACGGGAACAGCTTGTCAATCATCTGGAAAGAGACGAGAAGATCCACGAATGAAGCCACCTGGGCAGAAGCTGCAGGTAAACAGAAAGACTACAGTCCCTGCTGACACCTTGCTGCCTCCCCCCATCCCCCCCAGAGGCCACTGGTGTGTGTTGGTGGGGGGGGGGGGGGGCAGTGTGCTGCCTTTCACAAAAAAAAAAACACTGGTGCTAAACTGGTGTAGCAGCGCATGTGGTGGAGGAGCAGCAGAACGAGCAGCAGAGCGAGCAGCAGAGCGAGCAGCACGCAGCCTCACCCTCTCGATCATGACATTCTCGATGATGGGGACCCCCGACTTGTAGCAGATTTTATTCAGATCCCATGACCTGAAAGTAGAAGCACATATCTCATAACTCACTGAATGAAATAAAAATGTAATCAGAATAACTTACAGTAATTACCACACTCACAAGTGGGGGTTAGGGGCGGCAGATCCCTGCGAATGTGACAATTTGTGAATATTCCATGCCGCCCCCCCCAACCTTAACCCATAACACTCTGCTAATCTAATTTCTAAACAAACAGTACTGTGCATTTAAATTACTGTGTCACTTCTTATTTAGACCTTTTTATATAGTACACAAAAAACATCAGTATTATGCACCTGTATGTACAAAGTTATTACTGTATGCACTGGGAGCACCACATTTTTAAAAATATGAAATTACTGGCAGTGAAAAGAAATATGAAATCCAATAGTCACACAGACAACTAACCAGTGAGGCTGGTGGCCGAGACAAGGATGAGAGACACACCCAGGCCAAGACTCAATATTAAAGATACATTAAGCATTTACACTAACATATTTCATGCATCATTAATATTTATATACTACAATTTTATGCGATCCAAATAATTTTCAAAATTTGACTTTGACTTTTGCATCGTCTGTGAGTTTCTGTGATCTTTCACAGATCTTTCAAGAGTGAAAGTGAAGGGGCTACTGAAAATCTGCTCATGGGATGAGCTGCTATGGAAGATGGGTGAACGGATGGATGGATGGATGGATGGATGGATGGAGGGGCTACTTACTTTCCGTAGAGCGACACCTGAACTTTACTGGCAGCTAGAGCAGCCTGCAGGTGCTGCAGCAAAGCATCCTGGGTAAGGATGTCAGTGCCCGCTTCTCGCGAGGTCTGGATGAGTATTTGCGAGGTGAAGACCGCCTCCTCGCCTTGCTTCTCCTTGGTGTAGCGTAACTCGCGGCTGACCCTGCTGCCAGCTGGATGTGGGAGGAGCATAGCGACACAGAGACTCCAGCTGTTATTGCTGTTCGTAGTGGAAAAAGCACCAAACACTGCACTCAGTTACACCTAGAGAACTGCCCCAACACCTTGGCCAAAAATCTGCCTTCCGTCAGAACAACGTGTCTAATGGGGGCTCCAACCCCGGCCACAACCCCACCCGCATGTAAAGCTGATTCCAGGCACCACCTGTCACTCTATACAGGGTGAGCCCACCTCCTGGACAGTGTACCTCCATAGGACTACACTTCCCATTAACCAAGCCTCCTGGACAGACCACGCCCCCCCATGACCACACCTCCCATTGAGCATGCCACCTGGATGGACCACCCCCTCCTCATGACCATGCCTCTCCAGGCCATCACTTCCCTGTGCCCACACCTCCCCAGGACCACAATTACTAGATAGAACCTGCCTCCCATCGACCACACCTCTCTATGACCACACCTCTCTGTGACCACGCCCCCTATGACCACACCCCATCCAGGACCACACCTCCCTATGACCACACCTCTCCTGGACCACCCCATTCAAGCTGTGGATCCCAAAAACCAAAGAATGGTATTTTCTATAATACCAGTATAGACTTTTTAAGGTTTTAACACATCATTCTAAAAGTAACGTGTATTTCACGGCCACCTCTGGCTTGCCCTGCTTCTCCAGCTTCCTCTGTAGCTCTGCTGTGCAGACCACAGCCCTGGCTGCAGTCCAGCAAAACACAGACCCACAGCGGAGCGAGCCAGCTAGTGAGCAAGTCGGCACAATTCACAGCTGGATCATTACAGGATCTACACCCAAGCACAGCTGGCTGTGGCGCGCCTACCCTCCGAGCGAGGCAGCCACAAGCAGGCCCGCCGAAACCGGGGGCAGCCTGGCCTCATTGTGCTTCACACACACAGGTCTGAAGTTACGTCTTTGTGGGGACTCCACGTTGTTTTCTATGGGGAAAACTCTAATCCCGACATGACGACCTTAAGCCCTACCCAGCCCTAACCTTAACCATAAGTAACAAAAATAATTTTAGTATTTTTCTTTTCTTTTTTGATTGCATTCACAGATCTTTGTGGGGACCTGGAAAAATGGTCCCCACAATGTAATATAAACCTAATCCACACACACACAGACATGCACACGAATACATATACACACACAGTCACACACACACACTCACACACACACACACACACACACACACACACACACACACACACACACACACACACACACACACACACACACACACACATTTCCCACAAAAGCCAGTCAGTCTAATGTAGTCATCACCTTTCTACTGCTACACTCACTGTCTGGAAAACCTTCCCCAACCGAAGACTCAGGGTAGGTGCCAGGCTTCACCCACGGCCCCCTGTCAGCAGAGACATTTCTGGAAGCATACAGCAACCCAATATGCATATGGATAGTGTACAGATGAGTGCGTTTTGCCAAATGCCACGGACTCTCAGCACATGCTATCTGCTTCTGGGGGGGGTAGATCGGTGACGAAACGGCGCGTCGGGCAGCGGGGGGGGCCGGGGGGGGGGGGGGGGGGGGTTTGCATGGACACACATCATAGCACTCAGCGTAAGAGTCCAGCCAAGAAGAAGATCAGTGTCACATAAGCATGGAGGGCAGTCGGTGTGTGTATTCGAATAAAACCGTAAAAGAAAGACTCAAAGTCAAGAAATCCAGGCCATGTGGCAGCAAATGACCCCGGACATGTTACGCATTTATATTTATGAAGGATAAACATGGTATCATTCAGTTGTTCTCATTTTTAAGCCTTACATTCATATTTAATGCTGTTGGGCATCTGCAGGAACTGGGCCTATAATTACAGGGCTCCTCAAGTAAATTACAGCTATTTGTGTCTCGTTCCGCCCACCTGGACCACCCAGCTGGGCCCTATAGCTGGGCCCCGCCACTCAGGCTCTGCTCAGCCACTCACCAGATGGGTGCTGGGATGCCACGCCCCCTCTGCATTTAAAGAGACAGACACCTGAAATGCAGATCCCCAAAAACCATTCATATCATATCTTTATCGTGAAGATAAACGAACATACTGTCCTCCCTCATAAAAAAAATACCAGCAATATTGTTTGGTTCTGTCTGAATACAGAAAAAAGACCTCTGTCCGCAGATATCCCTTGAGGGCAATGGGATGCAGACTGGCCCAGTCAGGTAAGGCGAGTCGCACAGAATGCCCCTCTCTAAGCCAAAGAGTGCTCTGGGGTGCAGAGTAGGCCTGCCGGGCCAAGCAAGTCACACAAAATGCCCCCTCCGAGCCAAACAGCAGTCAGGGGTTCAGAGTAGGCCTGCCGGGCCACACAAGTCACACAGAATGCCCCCCTCCGAGCCAAAGAGTGCTCTGGGGTGCAGAGTAGGCCAACCAGGCCATTTAAGTAACACAGATTGCCCCCCTCCTAGCCAAACAGCGGTCTGGGGCGCAGAGTAGGCCTGCCGGGCCACGCAAGTCACACAGAATGCCCCCCTCCGAGGCCCTGTGCTCTTTGTCATTCATTAAGGGTCTGGGGCCTCGTCCGCAACACATTAAGGAAACAAGAGGGAAACATTTGGCCTGTCGTTTAGAAATAAAACTTCAGCTCTCCTCTGATTTGCTCCCCCAAGTAACAGCAGCTCCTCCCTGTCTAAGAAAGTCCAACAGCAGATGGGAGCGGCGCCTCGGCCGGAGAGAGGAGCGCGACTCCAGAGGCGGAACGCGACCCTTTGTTATTCCGTCCCGAATGTCTCTCCCATGTTTCCCAACAAACAAGAAAAAACAGAGAAACATTCCCAACAAAAACCCCAGTCAATCCTCATGAATGAAACTTCATAAAAAAAAAAAGAAAAACAGAGGAAAGAAAGTACTGAGGTATGCGGCGCGGGTGTGGAATGTGCGCGAGCAGGAGTATTCGGCGGGACGGACCGGGGCAGACGGAGGGTAAAAAGAAAAGAAAGGGATCAGTTACTGTGTGTGCATGTGCGTGTGGAGGGATGGGACGCGCTGGGCGGGATTCCCTACATCCAAACCTGAGAAGGTTTCATTAAATTACAGATGAAGTACTGAGATGTTTGCAAGGTGCAAAACAAAATGAAAATAAGATTCAGTGAGGATCTATTCAGACCTGGAACCTCTGTCAGCACTGACATAAATTTGCACTGGTGTTGGCATTTAAGCGCAGCCTATTTCCATATGTATGGGGCGCCTGTGCTAATTATGCTAATCATCCCCACTGTTGGCCGCTGTGAAAAATAGTCACATTAAGCACTCGACTGCCTGCTAATGCAGCTTAATGTGTGGTTGAAACATACATTCATCCTGTCCTGAAAGGCAAAATTTTTCCACATTGCTGGTTTCATTCAGACCAGAAATGAATTTATTGAGCCCAAGGACTGTTTTCTCCCCCAGAGTACCAAGAAAATGTTTTTCTTCCTTCTTTATTACGGAGGGGCAAATGGTGCAGAGATAAAAAAAAAAAAAAAAGGGGGAAAAATCTTAGCAAAAGGTGACTGGTGTTACTTTATTCGATGTATACCACAGAAGGACCATCCATCCTTCCAGCAAATTAAAAAAAAAAAAAAACAGCAAAAAAGAGGGGAATCGAGAGCCTTCCGGAAGGTGAGATACACACCCTGGGTCTCAGTAAGCAAAAGACAGGCACTGATCTCAGGTTCTCCTCAAACATCTGGCCACTTACTGACGCTACATGACAATGAGGAGGATGTGCCTCAGTTTGCTTTGAACGCTGCCGTCGGAGCTCCCCTCTGGCACAGCAGAGGTTAATTCACAGGAAAATATGAATGAATTCAAACCTCGAGTAAGTGCACTCAAAATGGGAGAATGCATGCAGCCCCTTTACTACTTTCAGGCTGGCGGTGGGACGCACTAAGACAAACTCCGGGCTGCTGTGGGGTCCGAAGTCACAGCGGAGAGTTTATTTATGTAACGGAGGCCCCAAGCCCAGTCTGCCCCCCGCAATCGCTCACAGGGCCCCCTTTCTCCTGCAGCCTGGCCCAGCCGGGCCAACTGTGTATTTTTTAATGAATTATTGCATTAACCTCACGTTTTTGTTTAGATAACTGCTCCGCAGGCAGGAGAATCTACTGGGTCTCGCTGCAAAGGCAGAGCTTGTTCGGGCTGCCTCGGAGGTACCCGTTCATGCTGAGGGCTGGGGCTGCACCCAGTGCGTGTGATGGAGGTGAGGACTTGGGGCTGCGATGTGTGTTTGGGACGGAGCTGAGGACCAGGGCCATGCTGTGCGTGTATGGTGACGATCAACGTCGGGATGATTCTGATTGGCACGGTGATGATTCTGATCGGTGTGGGGATGATTCCGATCGGAATGGGGATGATTCCGATTGACATCAGGATGATTCCAATCAGCATGGGGATGATTCCAATCAGCATGGGGATGATTCCGATTGATGTTGGGATGATTCCGATCGGCGTGGGGATGATTCCGATCGGAATGGGGATGATTCCGTTTGATGTTGGGATGATTCCGATCGGAATGGGGATGATTCCTTTACTCTCCTTTTTGGACAGGGATCAAATCTATTTACTTATAGATCACATTCCTTAGATATGGCATTCTTTTGATTCCCACAAGACTTAAAAATCAAATTTTAAATATCAATTTAAACATAAATGAATGTAATGATGCTGGTCACATTCACTGCTGCTAATTTGCTTTACAGGATGATCACAAACCCACAGCTAGCTGACCAGGGAGACACCCACACCACCAAACACCCCAGTGACCCCCCCCCCCCCCAGCCCTACTGGCAGATGGAACTGTTTGCAGGATATTCTGTTCTGAGAATTCTGCGTGTGCCCATTTGTTTTTTTCCTTTAAGATGTTTTTCAGTTTCAAGCTGTCACTTCGGATTTCATTTTCACATTTGTTCTGATCCTTTCGTCACTAAAAGCTGCTTCTGCTGTAGTTAGTGCCGTTTGCACTGACGGCGAAATTTCAGCTTGAAGGTTTATTTGTTGAGTAGAGGCTCAGTAAGGCTCCATAATGTAAAATACACAATCTTCATTTTTAAATGCAGACCCGATATATTCAAGAGGAATCATTTTAAAAGCAGCTGACATTTTTAAGCAAGATCAGCTTCTCCTCAGCGAGAAAAATGTCACTTTCAAAATCGCAATACATATTGAATGGGTAAACAAATATCACTGTAATACTGAATTAGAAGTTCTCTACCAATTCCTCTGAGAGATGTACGGAATATCTCAGGGATCAACGTGATCTTGTGGGCAGTGGTGGCCTAACGGCTCGGGAAGTGTGACCCCCAAGCGAATCAGCAGCATGTCACGCGACAGCCTCCGCAGCTGAGCCCGTCATTTGAACGGTAAACAAGCGTCTCTTCGGTTTCATGTCAGTGTTGCTCCCCAAACCCCCCCAATGCCTTTACCAAGCCACCCCTTCTGCAGTGGAAAACTGAAGCAAGCTAGAACCGCGCAGTAACTGGTCTCTCTTCACAGTACAGCTTGGTTCCTGTGTGTCAGTGGAAAAGCACCGTAAACTAGGGGGGGGGGGGGACCTTTAACCCCCCCCCTCCCCCAATAAGCAGGGACCAATCGGTGAATGGAGGTGTGGAGAGTCTGCAGCACGGTTGCCACAGCATGGCCAACAAAGCAGGGCCACTGCTATGCTTTCACACTGTCTCAGCTGCTCAGAGGAAGCAATAAAGCCAAGAAGGCTGATAGGGACCCTATTCCGTCTCGCAGCTCCAATAAACCTGAGGACCCAAACCCAACCCCTAACTGTAACCCCGCGCCCCCCACCATGAGGACGAGAGCCAACTGGGAGAGACCGCATCACCCAGATTCCTCTCCGCACCCCTAAAGGAAGAGTACAGTGCAGTGCGGCACAGTACAACACGGAACCGCACATGCACAGCATATCACAGCACAGAACCGCACATGCACAGCATATCACAGCACAGAACCGCAGATGCACAGCACAGCGCGTGTGTAGAGGGCTGGGTTGGGCTATGTAAAGGCACAGCGCCACTAAAAATGCCTGACTTTAAGCTAAAGTATCGCTGAATTTCTCCCGCTGAAACTGTAAGGTCCACCTTGACGGACAGAGTAAAGAGGAGCATGAAGCCCCTCGGCCAGGGCAAAGGGAAGGGGTCGCGTGTGAGGAGTCTGAGGGCGGTGCGGTGCCGGGGGGCAGAAAGAAGGGGTTACATAAGACGACTCTGAGGGCAGTACCATGCCAAGCACATTACCAAAAGACAGTAAATAAAGGAGATAATTGGTCATGATCAGAAGATAAGCTCAGTGTGGCAACACAAAAGGCCCCTGTTTATGTTATGGCGGCTCTGACTCTGGCAGTGTGTGAAACAGGTGGGTACATTACAGCAGCTTCACAGCCTTCTGCTGGCGAGCAAGAGGGGCCTTTATAGCTGAATGGAATGCAAGAACAGCCAGGGACCACACAGGGAGCGCAGGGGAGGGTCAAAGCCTCAAGATGGCTAACGATTCACACAGCCCATCTGCTCCTAGGATCAGGAGTACGGCGAGAGCCTGGGGGGCTTACGAGGAATTCGGCAGTGTGAAAACCAAATAAAAGCCAGCTCCGGGACGCGCACAGATAAGAGAGGCATGTGGAAGGGACGTCAAGCAAAAAAAAGCATGACAAACAACACAGAGCGGCAGAGGGAACAAGCGAGGGCATGTGTGTGCAGGGCAGGAACGCGGCAAAGATGCGGGACAGCGCAGGCGGCAGCGACGGCCACGCAGACAGAGCCAATGGCCGTACAGGCAGTGGCTAAGATGGTACAGGCAGCGCTGATGGCCGCAGAGGCAGCACTGAGGACGGCACAGGCTACGCTGATGGCCAGATAGGCAGCATTTAGGACAACACAGGCAGCAGTGAGGACGGCACAGGCTACGCTGATGGCCATACAGGCAGTGTCAAGGGCGACATAGGCAGTAGACGGGATGGCGCCAGTAGACCTCTGCACTATTATCACTGACAGGATTATAGCAGCTCATTGGGAACCCCCCCCTCCCTCAAAAAAAAAAAAAAAAAAAAAAACAGAAACAGGCAGACAGTCAGACTCACCCTCCACCCAGAGCCGCTCGATGTCCGTCTCGATGGCCGCGACCCGCAAACCCACGGACAGAGCGCCGAGGACCAGCAGTCCAACGAAGAGCACCTTCCCACAGTGCCGCTGGATGTGACAGCCCAGAGAGAAAAGCAGAGCCTGGAAGCGGGCCCGGATCCAGAGCGGCGCCCGCTGGCCCACCGCCTTCCCCTGTGGTGATAGGAGCAGACACACAGACACCGTCACACTCTAATGTCACACGGTCATGCGCTACTCGCCGCTCATTGCAGAGGTGGTTAGGGCATGTTGGAACCTTTTGAATTTTCATTTAATTTAAAAATCCAGCTGCCATAAGTGATACTTTCCACAGAAGGACATGGCCACTAGGAGAAGCTGTCAGAGAGCTCCTGCCTGATAGCTGCTGATTAACAGCTCCTGTCTGATAGCTCCTGATTAACAGCTCCTGTCGGATAGCCCCTGCTGGATAGCTCCTGTTGAATAGCCCCTGTTGGATAGCTCCTGTCGGTTAGCCCCTGCCTGATAGCTCCTGATTAACAGCTCCTGTCTGATAGCTCCTGATTAACAGCTCCTGTCGGATAGCTCCTGTCGGATAGCCCCTGCCGGATAGCTCCTGTCGGATAGCCCCCTGCCGGATAGCTCCTGATTGACAGCTCCCGTCTGATAGCTCCTGATTGATAGCCCATGTCTTGTAGTCCTTGTCTCATAGCTTTTATCCACTAGCTCCTGTCCGACAGCTCTCGTCCAATAACAATTGTGATATAGCTCCTGTGTGATGGCACATGTAGGCCCCTGTCATATACATGTCTGACAGAACCTGTGTGAGGCATATTCTTAATGGAGCAGTTCCACAGCATAGGCCAGCAGAGGCATCAGCAGCTAAAGCAGCTTCTGAATGTTCACCAGTTTCTAAAGAGCAGTGGCCGGTAATTTCATTCGAATGGTATTATCCCCAAAATTAAGATGGATACTACACTCTAACTGGCTTGGACATTACTCTCCATGTGGGATATCTTTGGGGACATTTCTTTGGGAAAAGACTGCACAGTGATCATTGTCAGGTGCCTATTTACGATGCTCTTCCCTGTAACAAACAAGCTCAACATCAGTAAAATTACCCTGAACAGTAAACACACAACCATTTCTTTCAAATGTGTTTTAGTAAAGACAAGTAACGTAATATTACAGTTGAACATATTGGTCATTTTCGGCATTAGGAATGAAATTCATACTCTCATGCTATTTTGTCATGACAACAGGCATTAAGGTTCCTGAGACGGGACCTTCGGAAAATGGTCCTCAGCAAGTTCATGCATCTTTAAACACTGTGACTAAAAGTATTGTGGCTATTGTCAATATATTCACTTCTTGCTAATCCTGTCTTCTTGTTAACCAAGAAATATAGCGGTTTAGAAAACAGTGAGTAAACCCTGATCAGGTGACTGGAACAGGCTATAAAGTATGACCAAAGTCATCGTGATGAAAACCTGCACCACATTTTTCAAAGGTCATTAAATGAAACGGTACAGATGGTCATGGCAGAAGGACTCTTCAGAATCACCACAGCCTTTGACTGGCTGTAATTTGGGTCAAATGTTTTTCAGAAACCTTCTTTTGTTGAAATCTGTGGATGTATATTTGATGTATAACCCTACCCTCATAATACAGAAATCGACAAACAGTAAATAAGTGCTTCTTGAGTGTTTGATCACTTTTTTTCCCAGGCTTTTACCATCATTTGTAAACACTAAACAAATTCTAGAGTAAAGCTAATCAGCAGCTTGCAGGTTATTTCATATTTAATTTTTAAGGCAAAAAACTAGAAAGTATGCAAACTGCAGCTATCATTTGACATTGGTCCTGCATGAAGCTGTAAATTAACATCCCTGGTAAAACAACGCGACTCTGCTTTCACGCAGCATCCGAGTCTCCGCGTTTGTCACGTAAAAACTCAATTAGGGGAGCAGAAATGTGGCTTATAAACCCAGTCACAGTTCAGCATAAATGAATGGAAAAGCGCACAGGAAAAGTCGTTGCAGCTTACACTCAACTACCGGCAAAGAAAAACTTTCTAAACCTAGAAAGGAGCATATAAAATCGCCTTTAACACTCAGTATGCCGCTGCTGACAATGATTCGGTGCCACACAAGACAGACCATCTCCATAACAGGCTATTAAATTAATCATTCCCGTAACAGGCTATTAAATTAATCATTCAGACATTCAGTTCGTTTATCTGAAAATAACTTCCCACGGGGTAGTCCCATGTGATAATATATGATTTCAGAAGCTGAAGCTATGTGCTATTGTATTATTTCCGAAATGAATGTTAGTAAAAGATTTCTCATGGGTTAATGTGATGTTACAGTAATATTAAATAGTAAAGGTATTCACCTTAGAAATCTGCTTTAAAGCAAAAGCGGCGTGGCAGTAACTGGGTCTCCGGAGAAAATCCGAGTCTGCGACCGGCGGGGAGCGCCTGTAACTGGGGGGTAAATCTCCAAAAACGCCAGCTCCAGGGTCTCCGAGTTCCGCGGCCATGGTCCAAACGGGGAGGAAGAAGAGCAGGGGTTTGTGAACTTGGCAAAAACAGCGATAATCCACGGAGGAGCAGAGATGCTAGTGTCTCCCGGAGCCGAAGTCCCGAAGCTCCATCCCCGCATCCTGTGCCCAAATCCTTGCAGATCCTTGTGTCTTCATTCGCCACTATGATTTTCTAACGGGGAGAGTTTAAAGGGCCGAAGCAGCTCTGAGTCCAGCGCTGATCCGGCTGTACTAGCGTCTGAGAGGGGAGCCCCCGAGCCGCTGGTTTGATGGAAAAGCGCCGCGGCTCCCATTGGCCGAGGAAGAGGCAAATTACTGTGCAAACATGGCCTATTATTAGCTGCTAAGCAACAGGAGTGGAGGGAGGGGGAGAGGGGGAGAGAGAGAAGGAGAGGGGGAGACCACCCAGGAGAGAGAGGGTGGGAGACGGGGAGAGAGAGAGGGAAGGGTGGGAGAGAGAAAGGGAGCGGGGAGGGGGAGAGAAGGAGAGGGACCACCCAGGCAGGCGCTCGGAGCATCGGGGGTGGGGGCGCCGTGGAGGGCAGCCCTTTCCGCGTGCTCCAGTGTGCGCAACCTCCGCGAGCAGCCGCACCTCACAGCTGCCTGGCGCGGCAGAAACCGCGGCGACGCGCTTTAAAGCAAAGTCGAGAATGTGATCGTGGGGGGAGCGGAGAAATGTCCATGACGGCATTAAAAGCGCCGTTTTTATTAACGTTCTCCGTAAAAGGCAACGTTCCGTCCTTTAACGCACAGGAGTGCCTGCCATTAAATGTGTGGAAGTTCTCTAAATGTTTTGCGGATGGGGTTTTCACTGTTGTCATTAGCACAGGATTAGGCAGGTTTTCATACACTGTTACCCTTTGATGGGATTATTTGCACTTACAATTAGCGAGGTGTAGTTGTCAGGGAGACTAACCTGGCCTTTGAGACCAGCCAACCTGGGCCTGCGTTGGGACTGTGTGGTGCAGCCCCTACTGTGTCAGGAGCAGGAGAAGCAGCTCAGCAGCCACGCTCTCTAATAAACTACTCCATCACAATTTAGCCTGTCGGGTGGACAATGGGTGGCTGGAGCTACAGCGGGGCAGCTCACGGTGAGAGTCAGCAGAGCACAAACAACTGGAAATTAACTCGAACGGGAGGGAGACAGTGGCTTTAATGATTTTTATATAAATAAGTACCACGGAGATCATATTTCCCGAAGAAGATGCCATCTGCGCTTCCAGCTTCAGACTGTTACATTTTATGCTTTACTGAGCACTGCCTCTTCTAAGCTCCTTCAGCTAATACTGCTGGAGTGAATTTTGGTGTTTGGTTCAACAGGAAAGCAAATGGAATTTCATTACAAATACCCTGACATGACAAATCTCAACTGAACTGAGGTCTCTTCTAAAGCGGATGGCTTACTGCTGGACTGTGGGGGTACTGTCTTCCACACTGACATGTATCCGTAATGTATACACTGTCTTTCTCACTGACATGTATCTGTAATGTATACAGACACTGTCTGCCTCGCTGACATGTATCCATAATGTATATAGACACTGTCTGCCTCACTTACATGTATCCCTAATGTATACAGACACTGTCTGCCTCGCCGACAAGTATCCATAATGTATACAGGCACTCTCTGCCTCGCTGACATGAATCCATAATGTATACGGACACTGTCTGCCTCACTGACATGTATCCCTAATGTATACGGACACTGTCTGCCTCACTGACATGTATCCCTAATGTATACAGACACTGTCTGCCTCGCTGGCATGTATCCATAATGTACATACTGTCTGCCTTGCTGACAAGCATCCGTAATATATAGACACTATCTTCACAATCCAGCCATTTCTAATGTACATAATTCTGCCAATGCCTGCCAATACTTATCAGTATTTCATGATGGAAACGACACGGCTGTCACTTAAAAAGAGCCAGGAAGCATAATTGTTCCTACACCTGAGTCTCACTAATCCCTACAGGGCACCCTCCTACAGAAATCGCAATTTGCTTAATTCTAGGAGTAAAAAGGCAGCTGGAAATTGGAGCTAATGTGGAATGTGAGGAATCAGCCCATGTGGTGAAGGGGCCCCTTAACCCTAACAAACTGAGGGAGGTCTTGGCCTTTGGGTAAATGCAACAGGGTGATGACCATGCGCCATGCAGAGGGCCCCCACCAAAGGGGGGGGGGGGGGCTCCACACGGCGGCGGCATGTGCTGTACAGCCCCACAGCTTATTTACTGAGGCGTCGGAGGGATGAGTGAGGGGTGAGAGCTCAGGCCTTTCAAACAAGCCCAGCAGGTTCCGTGAAATACGCGTCGTGAAAATGTCACCTTATCATTCTCTGTCTGGCAAACTACATACTGATTCAAGTTCTTCAGACCACATACCTTAACGGTAAAGCTGTTAGGCCACAGAATGTGCCAGCGTCATGAATACGACACATCAAATGAGGACAAACCAAGGAGCACGAATACACTCCGACAAGCAAAGTACTGCACTTAACGAAACAAGCACAACCCACATTATAGTCCAGCGGGAAAAACAAGATCCATGAATCATAACAATAAGATTAATATTGTCTGTGCAAAAGCAGGATATTGAAATAATTGAAACAGTGAAGTAACACGTATTAAATCAGAGGAGCAAAAGTGGCAAAAGGAAACCAAAAACTTCAGGTCTGTGCTTAGATATAAAAAGACACAAGAAGGGCATCCCATTGGAGAACAGCGGTGTTTACAAAGCTTAAAATATTCTTAGCATCCAATGTGCTTTGTAACACAATAGTATGTGTACATGTAAGCATTGTGAGGTTTGGACAGCACGCAAAGAAAGGAGCCTGCCACCCACAGGCAGAGATAAGATTCATTATGATAATGAATTTCTGCTGCCTTTTGTCGGAGTAATGAATGAAGGCGTCACTGTTTGTTCCCCTTTAACAAAGGTATTGTAAGAGCTGGATAGCAGGTGGCAGGACAAAAATCAGACCTGTCTTCAAGGCAGTACACAACTGCGCATACATATTTATGCATGCATCTACTCTGCTGCGTTAGTTTGTAGAAGGATTATAACTTATTTTTTGGCCAAATAACAGCATAGCAAAAAATAAAGTGTAAAGAAAAGGGGAAAATATTCCTTTATAGGCTGAGCATGTCGACAGAGGATGGGCATGATCAGAGCAGGAGGACGAGGAATTCCTAACGTGGAGCAGAATCCCTCGTGGCCTGCATGACAGTCATGCTATTTCAATAGAGCTGAAAGGCTGTTTTCTTTGGTTCACCGAAAATCCTGTTTTCCAGCCAAGTCTGTGATACCCGGAGCCCCCAGCATGAGCTTACCTGGGTAGGTGTATAATGCTGAAGTAGGTGGAGGGAAAACAGAGCAGTGATCCTCATGGTGTTGTGAGTATTTGGGCACTGTGATGCAGTGGTGACTCGCCCCCTGCCGGGCCTGTGCAGGGCTCCAGCCCACAGAGACCCTGTGTCAGATCATGATGGATTTTGTAGGTACGTTAGCATTCACTATATTGTTCAAATGCGTGGGGAAAGAAACAAAGCACACACTTCTATCATGTCAGTTATTCTAAGAATGGTTATTTTAGTTCTTAAATGTACAGTACAGAAATGTTATGGCACATTACACAGAATCCCAGGCAGGCAGTTCTCAGACTCAGTCCGCACGAATTTCGTAATTCAGTAAAGCTACGAATGCAGACTGCGTGCATTCATGTCCTGGTTCTGTCGCTTCAGTGGTGAACATCTCAAAGTTGTCAACATATTCCATTCAAAGCAGAAGAAAGCCGGAGCTGAGTGTGTGTGTGCTTCTTGTCTTCTGGAAGCGATTACCCCGGAGTCTGGCCCTCCGCTCCACACAGCCTTGGGGGGGAACTTCACTAAGAAAACTCCCTTTCTGAAAGGATACATTAAAAACTGTGGGGTAAAGGCTGCGAGGCACGTCTGTTTGAATCGGGGGGGTCCTCACTGAGTGTGTGTGTGTGTGTTGGGGAGGGTTGGGGGCAGAGCACCTTAAAGGCAAAGAGAATGAGAGGAAATCAGTTTGCGCTGCAAGAACACAGAAGACAAATTGAGGAAGTGTTCTGTTAATGTGCAGGGGTCAGCAGCTGGTGGCAGCTTCTTCACTATGTGGGTGGCCCAGCCAGGCCCCCACCCCCGATGAGCCAAGGGGCCACAGTGCCCCTCTCCCGGTGTGCAGAGCTCCTTCCTCCTCGCCCCTTGGTCAGCTGGCCTGTTCCCCTAAGGCCTGCAGGTATCGCAAGCAGACACACCTTCTGCTCTAAAGCTGCTTTCAGCATCTGTGGGAAATTCCCAGTTTCACCAATAACTACAAATTTGTCAGTGTTGGACGATGAAAGTAAATAAAGAAAACAAAAATATACAAATAATATACAAGATATCCAAGAACCGCCTACAAAAATGAGGACTGCTCATAAAATGGCAGCTCATTTGATTTTGTGCCTAAATCCAGGTAATCTTACAGAAGGGAGAAATTGTGTGATAGTTAGATCCATGCCGCCATGAGATCCCGAAGACAGCCC
>JAABNY020000043.1:184074-195249 GCA_015164015.2 Brevimyrus niger | reverse complement strand
AATCCAGGTAATCTTACAGAAGGGAGAAATTGTGTGATAGTTAGATCCATGCCGCCATGAGATCCCGAAGACAGCCCAACACTGCAGTCTGATAGTGGTGAGGGCTGACATTCGATCTGTCATGTGACCTGTGACCTCACTCTCTGGAAACCACGCACATCTGTCACATTTGACCGAGGATAACATGTTGAATACTTGGTGACTGGCAAAGTGACCAAAACAGAGAACCAACAGACAGCAGTGGATGTACTGCTTAATGATGTGGGAAATTTTCCAGGAGGAGCAAAATGTTGTACCCTTAAGAGATCCACTGAACTGCTTTCATAAATAAAAGATCCCGTACAGGTACAACAGACTAAACACATCAACTAAGCATTCAGGAGTGACAGCACCATAGAAGAATATCATAATTTAACAGTAAGGCTACTTAACAAACCCAACTGCTGCTCAGAGCTCAAAGCTCAGCGAACATCCCACATCATGAGGAACTGCGGAGTGCAAAAGGGAAACCAGATCACTGGTGATCTGAAGATCTTTGATATATCTTTACTTTTTCAAAAAATATCTTGCACAAGGGACTTGCTAAACTTAACTGCAGCTGCCAGCAGCAGTTTATGGAGATGTTTCCAGAGATCGGTGTGATTTTCAACCATTAAACACGGGTTTTCATTCATCAGATTCCAGAGAAAGGCATCAAGGGACAAAAAGCGGCGTTACACCGGAAGCCTCGTTAGACAAACACGTGTTGCGTGTCTTCAAGTCTCACGCTGATGCTATGAAAACAAGGACGATTCCCATTTAATGGGTCTTTAGAGAGCTGGGGCAGCACCAGCAACTGCCAATGTTAAGCAAATCAAAGAGAAACCTCATTACATATTCTGGAATAAAAGAGGATTGAAAAAAAAAATGAATGGTGGGCAAATTATTTCAAGATGTAAAGTAATAAAAAGGAGAAAGAATAAGAAATGTCAGTCGTGTTAATCTTTATTTTAACACTAAAGTGTGGGAAACAGACACTGTAAATCACTGCGTTCTGTAGGCAGGAGGGCTTCTGAAGATGGACACAACTGTAACAGCAGGACCTCACACCTGTCATTTAAGAGAGTGGGAGAAAGAATGCCATAAATCTTAAGGGGTGGGGGGCAGGGGAGAAATCTTGAGCAACTCCTTCTTTGGAGATTTCAGTGGAAGTGTGTGTGTGCGCGTGTGTGTGTGTCTGGGGCGAGTTACTGTTTGAGATCTCACTGGGTGGTCCGGAGAACAAATAAAATTAACCCCTTTGTGGCCCAATTCTCATCGCGAAGAGGGCCCGCAGACGGAGTGCTGTAAGATGGCAGAGGCGCTGAGGAGCTGGGCACACCGATGAACATCCATCAGCCAGTTCGGCTGCGCAAGCAAAAAAAAAAAAAGCAGAACCAGAAACTCGTTGACATAAATAAATCTTTATTTAGACACAATATAAAAAAAGACAAGAAGGAGGGTGTGTCCAGGGAAGGTGGCAGCGTACAAGCGGAGCGTCCAGCTCGGCTCGCTTACAGGTAGGTCAGCCGTCCACTGGGCTCCCCCAGGACTGGCCTGCTGTCTGTCCGTGCCTCTGGATCACCTTCAGTGTTACTCCTCTGTCTCTCTAGATCTCCATAAGCTGGTCAGTTCCAACAATGACCTCATTGGTTCTTTCAGCTGAGGGGAGAATGATGAGTTTAGACATTGAGTTGGGGCTTTGTGTGTGCAAGCGTCTGCATTGATGAGCCATTGTCAGAGGCCAACATCAGAGGAACCCCCACCATTCTCATGAATATCATGACTGAGAGTCACAACTGACTGTGCTATAGAAAGCTAGGTGATGGTCTCTTCAAAGATTAAAACGAGGCATTTAAAATACATGTATAAACACACTTCTAATGTACCATTAGCATTTCAAGACCTTAATATAAAATCATCTAACGAAACAAACTTTGTAACGTGATGAGGACACCGCCTACCAAGGCGAGGAACCCACGCAGTCACCGGTGTGACCCTGCATGCAGCGCAGCCGCCTGCGCACACTGATCCAAGGCAGTTCGTATAACCTCAAGGCGCCAAAGACCCGACTGCTGCCACAATCCGGATGAGGGACGCAGTGACCCTGCATGCAGAGCAGCTGCGCACATTGATCTAAAGGTGTTCATACAACCTTAAGGCGCCAAAGACTAAACTGCAGCCACAATCCGGACAAGGGACGCAGTGACCCTGCATGCAGAGCAGCCGCCTGCGCACACTGATCCAAGGGTGTTCATATAACCTTAAGGCGCCAAAGACCAGAACGACGTATTCAAAATAAATGAAAACGAGAGAGACTGAATAAACCAATCTATACTACCGCTAATGGAAGTCTAACATGCCCCATCATATAAGCACATCTCACCTTCTTAGCTTAGACTCAAAAAAGTATCAAAAATTCATCACCAGCACAGGATCCAGTAGGCATGAAAAGGGTATTTACTTATAAAGGTGGAATCACGTGGAATTTGAGGATATTCTGCTGATTGGTTGACTACAGGCACCAGTGGTAACCTAAAGTTACGCCGAATTGCGGGGGAAAGGAATAGAATAGCAGAGCAAAAACTGAGCAGATGAAATTATTTGTTGCATTTTCTTGGTTACACGTAATGCATCAGTAAATATGTTTTTGCTCGAATCTCCATATTTCTGCATCAGGAAATTCTACCGACAGTTCTGCATTTTTCCAGTATCGCTGCTGGTGGTGAAACAGGCAGCGCTTATTAGCAGAAAAATGAAAGATCAATCTGCTGACCAGATTTAATAAATCATAAACATGTCGTGGGTAAAATACATAAAATATCTGGACACTGGAGTGGCAGAGATCATGAGATGGACAATCACAAAGTTTGATTTTCAGGCTCCTTTATTGCACAACAGTAAAGCAGCTAGTAAAACTAAACTGAACTACATACACACAGACTGGCAAGAAAACAGCCTTTAAGGAGACAAAAATGGATGCAGGCAATAGACAGTGCAACACATCATACTCTAAAAACTATGAGGCTTTTGTCTATGTAAAGGCTCTTTTTGCTTGACTAGCATAAAATTTTTAAATATGAAACAGATCAGATTAAACCCCCCCCAAAAAAAAAATGGAAAGAAAAAAAAAAAAAAATTATCACAGGCCCATCACTACCGGATACCCTAACCCTGACTGTACTGCAGGCCGGCCACTGCCTGGTACCTTAACCCTGACCACACCGCAGGCTAGTTACCACTGGGTACCCTAACCCTGACTGTACTGCAGGCCAGTCACCACTCGGTACTCTTAACTCATGGGCTGAATCATGGGCCGGTCGCTGCTGGACTCCCTAACCCCAACCGTTTCACAGCCCGCTCACCGGCAGATAACATAACCCCAACCGTTCCAAAGGACAGTCACTGCCAGGTACCCTAACCCAACCAACCTGCGACCTGGACACCCCCAGCTACAGTAGCTCCAATCTACAAAAAGGTCAGACGAAGCATTGGCCAAATCAACGGACTATCCATTATCTAGCCGGCAACCTGAATACAAGAAAAACGCTCAGTATGAACAAACAGGCTATTCAGGGTGAATGGGATAAGGTTCAGCTGTATGGCGTTTTATATTTGGCCTGAGGTGTTTGTGAAATGTCATTACTGAACAGCCATTTCCATTAGGGATTTACATAGTTTTAGTTGCATCATTTGATCATTTTCAGCACAACACCTGGACATTAGTGCTGTTCGATGTGTGATGCTTGGGCAGTACCTGACTTTCCTCACCGTCATACTGTGGGCACAGTATAGTATGGCATACAGCATTCTGACGGGACGGTATCTTCTAAAGTTAATAATTCCAGTATTTCGAAATCTTGGCGATAAAATTTGGCAAAATTTACCAAGAAGGGAGGGAGGGAGGAGCCCCCTGATAGGATTCACCAAACAGAGGTAATCAATGAACTTTGCGAAAACTTTTTTTCTCCATTGTATAAAACAAGTTGGCAATTTCAATGACTTTTAATGACTGTTTTCAATGACTGTTCAAGGCGATCTAGTATAAAGCAGAGCTGCTATTTGATGCAGGGATAGTGTGATGTGTTTCTGAGAAGTTTAACAAGATGAATAGGGGGTGAGCAGTGAACAAGAACTGTTCACTAAAAGATGTCTTGGATTCCATAGAAAGAGCAAGTCATTTTTGAGGCAACACCACCAACTCTGACAGACTCGATATAAATTATAATTCTTCTAATTTCCCCTGTTTATTTTGGGGAAATATTTCAACTCCATTTTATAAACACTGCAATATCTATCACAAAAATTAGAAACTTTTCAAATTTGTGCGGCTTTGCTGGACAGGTTCAATGAACCCAAACCACAAAAAAAAAAAAAAAAACAATCCCATAATATTTCCAAAGACGTGCATCATTTGTAGTCTTCATTCCTGGTTAAATGGCCGTTTTCAGGTGCGACAAAGCTAGCTAGCAAACTGGAGTGAAAATGCAAGGAGCCACGACGTTTAAGGCCCTCACAAAGCTGCCACAGATGCTGTCCTATCATGCACTGCCAGTGCGGAGGGGGGGGGGGGGGCAGCGCCCTGTCATGTCACTGTGACCTCCCAGACCACACACAGCCAGACACACTCGTTAAATGATGCAACATTCCAGACGGGGCTTTATGGGCGTCTCCCAAGAACTCACCCTCTGCTTCAATTCGCTGGCCGCTCCCCACCAGGCAATACTTGATGTCCGCACCTCGTCCAATCACAGCTTGGCTGCAGATCACGCTACCTTGAATGTTACACCTGTGACAAGTGTGGAGCTGTGAGGGCTTGGAAAGGGTGTCTCACACAGGCAAGTGGCCGCCTCAAATTGAGCAGTTCTGTGTGTTTGAGATTTCCTCATATTTGATGCATGAAGGCAGCTTTAAATACTATAGCTCCCTGAATGGACAATGAGAACGAAACATGAACATCAACAAGGTTGACTCGGCATTTAAGGACTGGTCACTTCCAATTCACAAAAATAATGGCGGAATTTCACGAAACATTCAGCACAGACTCTACCACGTAAAACACTGTCATCACAAACACACATGCACGTCAGACTGAATACGTGAGACACTGTGTGCAGTGACACTCATCACAAACATGCATGCACGTCAGACTGAATGTGTGTCAGAGTGCAGTGTGTGATGTCGTTTAACGCCGTCACCGCAAGTACACATGCATATCAGACTGAAAGTGTGACATCATGTGTGCAGTGAGTGACACAGTCATCACAAACTTCTATGCACATCAGACTGTCTGAATGTGTGTGTGTGATGCATCTTCAGGGTGATAAGGCGTATGCAGTGAGAGATGGCAACTGCAGTGTGAAACAGTGTGATGAATGCAGTGTCTCCCACCCATAGACTTCACTATGTGTTTAACCAACAGAGAGAAAAATGCCACCTGTAATTGATTAACTTGTGGACATTCTCCCCTCATTATATCTGTTCTCATTCAGCTCGTTCTGCTATCATGAGAAGAGAACCAACAACCACATGTGCCTTATGCAGCAAAACAATTCCAGAGAACGTCTCTCTCTAAGACAGAACATACAGTGGATATTATACAAGTATTTAGGGATAGGCGATATTGCAAAAATATGTCATTTTTTTAAGGAAGGATTACAATCCACAATCTTATCAGGATTCTTTTTCATGTTGGTTAAGACTTTTGTACAATTTAATGAACAGTAAAACCAAATTAGTTCCTTTAATTTAAAAATATAGAGCCCTACAAGGTAACAAAACTTAAAATGAAAAATAACAACATGCTCTATTGGGCGTTTTATTTTGAGATGGTTAAGAGGTTCGTCGCGCTGCCATCTGAGGTCTCTACAAACCAGGAGGGACAGCAGGGGGCCCAGACTCACCCATCCTCAATGGTAACGCCGCTCATGATGATGGAATTGGTGACTTTGACCTTCTCCTTTATGGTCGAGGATGCCCCGATAGTTGACCGTTTGATAGATGTTCTGTCCCCAATCTGACAGAAAGCCCCAATAATGCTGTCGGCTCCAACCTAACAAACAAGAAACAAGTACTCACTCGGCATATTCGCACAGCATACCCACACATGATATTCACAGGGTACTCACACGGCATATTCGCACATAATATTCACAGAGTACTCACACATAATATTCACAGGGTACTCACATGGCATATTCGCACATAATATTCACACAGCATACTCGCACAATATTCACAGGGTACTCACACAACAAAGCCAATGAGACATCTTAGACAAAAAAGGTATTTTACATGCTATTATCGATCATTATTTAAGATTTTAATAACTCTGAGCCATTAGTTAAGTTCTCGAATGGCCTCCTCTCGTTTGTAAATTTCTTATGTTCTTATCACAAATAACCTCAGATCAATGTATTAATAGATAAATTAACATCAAGTCACAACACAAGGAGTCTGAGTCACATTCAGAAGCTGCTGCTCCTGACCTGAGCCTGCTCAGAGATTATGGCGGATGGATAAACGGCACGTTCCTCCAACAGCTTAGATGCCTGGACACACAAGAGAAAACAAAAAAACAGAAAAAACTAGAAGCAGAACTAAAAGTAACCAAAGTGAATAAAGAATCGTTCATTTGATCAGGCAGAAACTTCCCTCTTTAAATCCATCCATCCATCCATCCATCCATCCATCCATTTTCCAATCCGCTTACCCTACTGGATCGCGGGGGGTCCGGAAGCCTATCCCGGAAGCAATGGGCAGGAGGCAGGGAACAACCCTGGACAGGGGGGGGGGCAGCCCATCGCAGGGCACACTCATACCACCATTCACACACACATCATTCACACCTATGGGGAAATCTAGTAACTTCGATTAGCCTGAACATGTCGAACCCGGGTCCCACAGGCGTGAGGCAGCAGTGCTAAACACTGCAGCACCATCATATCATATGCGTCTCATCTATGCAACAGCACAATCACCCCAAAGTAACCCCTACCCTCCTCGTGACGCCCTCACCATGACCAGACCCTCACCCCGACCTCCTCATCACGCTCCCTCACCAGGCGGTTGGCTTCGACGTAGGCGACCAGGGTGTTGACGCGGTAACACACGCCCTGCTCCATGACGTGCACATAACAGCGCAGGCGGGCTCCGTGGTACGCGTCGCTCATGTCCCCGCGATGGTCATTCCAGCAGGATCTTGCCAGGGCCAGCTGATGGAGGTCACTGTCCCCGGGGGAAAAGTGGTTCTCTAACAGCAAGAGAGTCGAGGGAGACGAGGGGACAGGATCACAGTCAGCCTTGGAGCAGCTGATTTCCAGCAATCTGTTGTATTAGGCTAATCCTTGAAGCGACAGGACCAATTTATTGCTAGTAAATTTGACTAAAATGTTTAGTACTTAAAACGATTCATTCGAAACACCATCTCGGCATTGGCCATTCTGTGAAGGAGCCTGCAAGTTATTCCAGAGAAGAAATAGCTGGCAGCGGCTCGCAGATCATTCAGGGAGCACCGGAGCCGTAGCGGCTGCTGCCGACTTCGCAGCCGCAAACGCGGCTCCTGCTCAGCGTCTCCCTAAAAAACTCCTCTGCTCACAACGTCGGATATCAGCCACTGCATGACTCAAGCGCGGGGGAGCGGTCTGCCATGAGCCCTTGAGTATGGTCACCCTTGTGATCTTTGCTTATAACCCCCATCTCACATGGCGCTGGGGTTTCTCCATCTGTACACCGTGGATGTACGAATCTGTCTCAGCACCGCGAGCAAAGTTAAGAAATGTATTTTGCGTCACACCCACAGGGTCTATGATTGTGATAATCATCGCGCAAGGGTCTGTTTATGAGCTTGTGTTCCATTTTTAATAGGGAATCAGAAACACCCTTGGGGCAGGACCTTCAATCGATAAACAGATGACTGATAGGTTAAAAATAGAAGACTAATTTTATCAAACTGTTTCAGATTTCAGGTAAATCTATAACGGCATCTGCTTAGAATAAATAATATATAACCATTAATTACATTTTTGACTTTTTCTGAAAACTGTCAAGCTACATGCGATACTGCACTTTTTTTTTTCATCTGTCCAAATGGTGGTTACCGTGGTACTGAAAGACTGACCCGAGTTTGCACTTCGGTCCTTTTTGCTCAGGTTCCGATCTGACTGTTCCCTGGTCTTCTGCAAACCGGTGGACCTGGAGAACTGCTTGCGTACCAAACACGGTACTAGCTCACCCCGAATAGAGGAGATGGACCTGGAAGAACAAAGTGCTTTTAAAAAGGCCGCGACGAACAGCCCGTTAAATCAGGGCGTCACTGTTAGAAAAATAAGAAGCGCTGATAAAAATGATTTTACTGTGCAAAGCTGCTACTGACAGTCAGCACACCGGTGATTAATGAACAGCCCATGAATGAGATAGCAGCTAATATCCATGTAGCATTTTACAGAGCGGCACCATTGAGGCCATGTGGATTAGATGGGGAGAGAGGGGGGCCCCCCACTCAGGCCAGGGGACACGGCAGCCCTCGTCTCCCTAACACTTTAGAAAGGATCAGGGCAAATCATGTTTTCAAACTTTCATGTACAGCCGCAGGCAATTTCATTTCCCTTTCACTCTTTCCAATGCAGCCCGCCTGTCTCTCTCTCTCTCTGTCTCTCTCTTTCTGTCTCTCTCTCTCTCTCCCTCTTCTTTTTAAGGGAGATTAGAATTTCCATCTCAATACCGAGAAAGAAACAACAGTTACTCTGTTCATTTTTCTTCTTGGGCACGCCAATGAAAACTGCTTTGAGAGGAATGGAGAGGGAGAGAGGGAACAGACGGATGTGAAGGGGAGGAAAAGGTTAAAAAAAAAAAAAAAGTCAACCCACTTTGAAGAAAGAATGGAGCAGGAGGACGAAACATTTCTTCTGGGGGTTACCCATACCTTTTGGGGGTTACCCATGGTTACCCATGTGTTTTGGGGGTTACCCATACCTTTTGGGGGTTACCCATGGTTACACATGTCTTTTGGGGGTTACCCATGGTTACCCATTTCTCCTGGGGGTTAACCATGTATTTTGGGGGGGTTACCCACGCCTAAGGGCAGATTAGCTGAAATGATATTTATATCAGTGTGACCAGGAATTAACATGTCAAAGTGCTGGGAAGTGTCAGGGACAAACAGGTCTGCTGTGTTTTAAAGAGAGGGGACTGAATCCACCCAGCCTCCTGTGCTAATCCCACCTGGGGGGGGCTCTACATTTTTAAACAGCTAAACATCACCAGCATGACTCACCAGTAAACATGTAGGTATAGCATATGAGCTGTAATGCATTAAACCAGTGCAGCTGGAGAAGCAAAACATTTAGAACAGCCATTGCTTAACCAGTCAGCCGCAGACTTCTGGGATACGCTACACATTCCTCACTTTTTCTTTTCTGTTTTACTTTTGTTCAGTAACATTTTCACTAGCACACTTCCTGCATAAGAGCACAGTTCGCAGAACTGTTTATACCAGACATGCCGGAAGAAATGCCAAGATCACTCTTACTTGTTTTCTGCTAAGAAGTCCATCACTGATCTCTTCAGGCAGTAAAGATGGGCATCCACAAGACCGGTTCTGATGTGCATTCGTGGATGCCTGTGTAAAAGAATAAAGGCGGAGTCAAGACAGAGCCAGAGCTGAGTCAAGGTAGAATCTGTGCCGAGTCAGAGCTGAGCCAGGGGAGAGCCTAGCCAGGGCCAGAGCCAAGTCAGTGTTCAGATGGGAGTCAGAGCCGAGTCACTGCAGAATCTGGACAGATCCAGAGCCGAGTCAGGTCAGAGTCCAGACAGAGTCACAGCAGAGTCAAGTTAATTGCTATAGTACAATTAAAATAATGGAATGGTTTAACATCATTAAATACCAATAAGCATTCCGACTGCTCAATTAAGCTTCACCAAAACAGTACAAATCATGGTTAAGGACTGTTAAATGGCAATAAATAAGTCAATCTAGACTTGAAAACTGAAATCAAAGATGCAGACCTAATATGAGATAGCATTCCATAGATGGGGTGCAGCAACAGCAAATGTACAGTCACCATTAGAATTTTATCTAGACCTACGGCAGAGAGCTCCACTCCTCAGAGGATACAGTACTTTAATACATAAATCATAGAAAAGCACATAAATATACACTTCAGATCAAACCACATTACAGTAATAAAATCTGAATTTAAATGAATCAACAGAGCCTCTTCACAACTGAATGGCCCAAAAGTGCGTACAAATAGCTTGGAACTCACTGAGTTTTTAAATAATTCAAAGGATCCTTTCAAAGTGCTTTGTGAGAACATCTGGGGAATCATAAAAATCCATGACCTGGCGTGGTGCTGTCCCCTGTCATCCACCAAGCTTTAAGGCCTCCCTTCCCTGTGGAAATTGCCATGGCAACAGTAGCCGACTCACCGCTGTGGGATATTTGAGACTGTGGCACTGGGGGACCCCCCAGTCAGTTTACAGCCAGTGTCTGACACAATAATGTCCCAGGACTGGTTCACACCCTTCTGTGCTGCACCTTAAACTCAGAGCCACTATAACAGATGCTGTGAGCCAAAGCACCCCTATTGCAAGGGGGGAAATGCCCTGGAGGGCAACCAACGAGAAGAAAGTGAGGGGGGGGGGCATCTCTAACTAGCATTTACCACCCATGAGCTCATTGCTACAGGAATGCCCAGGAAGCTTTGTGCTTGTCAGGGTGTCTTGGGCATGACATCAGAACATAATCCAACAAAGCAGAAACTACAAAAACTTTTTCTTAAAGCTGCTGATCTGCCTCACAGCCCAGCTCATACAGAAGTGTAACAGCAGGAAATGCAACCTCAGAATAGCGACGAAACACATGGCACCCAATGCAGCATATGCATGCAACCAAAGCACAACAGCGCAGAAGCTGCAGGACAGCCGCACACTTCCAAGGAGGAGAAACCAGACGATTGAAGTGCAAGTGAAGATTCTCTGTTCACTATCTACCTCGTCTATGCACTACATGAGAGCACAAGAAAAGATTACAAACAAGAGGAGGCCATTCGGCCATAAAGCTCATTTGCGGAGAACTTACCTAATAGCTCAGAGTTGTTAAAATCTTATCTAGCTCTGATTTAAAGGAACCCAGGGTTTTAGCTTCCGCTACACTAG
>JAABNY020000043.1:134739-159644 GCA_015164015.2 Brevimyrus niger | reverse complement strand
CTCTGAAGGGTAACACCGAGCACCACATATACTCTGAAGGGTAACACCGAGCACCACATATACTCTGAAGGGTAACATCGAGCACCACATATACTCTGAAGGGTAACACTGAGCATTGCATCACTCAGCGTGTGGCACTCTTACATTAATTTCCGTACTTGGTCATGTCTCATGTATGAATCAGCTAATTCTTAAACACTAACAATGAAAGAAATATAAATATGTTTTAATCTATGGAAATAAAAGTTTGGAATGTCACAATTTAATGCATTGGTAGTTACATGTCCATATCTTATTCTCATATCATCAATGCAATGGAATGCAATTTTATTTATATAGCGCATTATCACAACATTACATTGTCTCAATGCGCTTCACATTTCTGCCACGTAAAGACCCCCAGTAAGTAAGCCAAAGGCAATGGTGGCAAGGAAAAACTCCCTAGGAGGAGGAAACCTTGGGAGGAACCAGACCCAAAGGGGGAGCCCATCCTCCAGGGGCCGGCAGGGAGAGTCCAACAAAGCAAGATGATAAAACTAAGCTAATACAGGGGTTGAAATTTCAGTCTCTATGCAGGGGCAGACCGGTGCTGACACGGGGTGCTTGATGCATGATGGCAAGATCAACAGTGGCACAGCAGCAGGGAAGGAAGGAGAGGCATCGCGTGAGCCAATGGCAGGCAGGCAGGAAGGTAGTTGCCGGAAGTGGAGGTAGTAGTCTTGCAAGCAGCAGAGGCATAATTTCTTCGATCTCATGGGTCTCCAGGCCAGAAAGGGTGGGTGGGTGGGGGCTAAGAAAATAGTGTATTAGACAGAGTTGAGGAAACTAGATGAATAGTGATGAATCTTTTGCCATTTCCCACAGTGAAACCTTCCTTTCAAATACACATTATATCTGCAGCAAAGCTGGGAATCAGAGATGAGTGACTCCTGTGACGCAAATGAACTATGGCTTAGCACGTGATCTTCATAGTTTTCATCACTTCACATTTCTTGGATTTAAAGACCCTTTCCAGGTTTTCATGTAATGTTTTTTGTTAATCATTCCAACTGAATGGAGTATAACAAACTAAATCATGGCTTCTCTGGACAGTTGCTGTATGTCAGACTAAGCATTGTTCTGCCTCCTCAGCAGGCTGATTGACCATCCTTTTATTACCAAGGCTCTGTGCTATACTTTGATTTAGCCACCAGATGGCAGTATAAGCCATCTATGTACCATGCAGTCTTCAAATACCAAAGCTGCCGCTAGCTGGTAAATGACAACATACGACTTAGCTTTTCAGCATCTTCTTAGCTGATAGCTATTTTGTTTCATTTTGTCAATGATCTGTGGTGTGCAAGTACGTGGCCTGAAGAGGACTGTCCAAACAGACTCATCAATATTCATCTGCAAACAGATTCATCAATATTCAGAGCCAAAACCAAGTGGCTTAGCTGAGCAAACAGAGAGGTGCTGAGAAGATCTGCGCTGACCACTAATGTCGATGACAGACATGATAACGTGCATCAGCGATCGGCCTCAGCTCAGCTTCTTCTGCTGCTTTATTATGCTACACTAGGTCATATTATTATATTCTGTGAGGATTTGGACAGAGCAATCCGAATCTGTAAACTGGCAGGAATATTTGCTGGCATCCTGTATAGGGTGTGCCCTGCCTAGAGCCTTAGGATGCTTGGAGTGATATACAGTCTATTGGCAAATCAACAAAAGAATAGACGGATGGATGGATGGATGGATGGATATGTCAATGTCTGTTATGTAACTGTGGGAGGGATGTTTAAACATTAAACAAAACAGACAAAATGTTTCCTATTTACGGTTAATCATGGTTGCTCTGCTATACTACTGACTAAATTCTTTGAAGTATATCACGTCCCAGTAAACATGCCTCTTGTATTATGACATTAAATTTGTTTTTTTTTTTTAAATATTGCATTTTTCTCCTATGTAGGCAACGCCTTCCTGTGTATGTGCGGAATCAGTATGTTCTCCTCGTGTTCGCATGGTTTGACTGGGTTTCTTCCCTTTTACTTGACCACTCATGAAACGGCAGGAAATAGTTTCACTTTGAAGAGTTTCGAAGCGAAGACAGACTAATCAGAATAATTGAACTTTGCTGCAGTCATTAAACCAGAAGAAGATGGCGGTGGGAAAATGCAGCACCGTAGGCAGTCGCATGTAGGCGACGCGACGACCGCAGATGTCAACAGGAAACAGGCTTCAGGTTGACTCAAATCACGAACCGTAAAAGCAAAAAAGTATCAGCAGATAGCCGGATCACTGAGTATATAAACAGGCAGCGAAGCCTAACCCTTTAATTTAAGCTAACTGGGGAGGGAGTGGGTTCCCTGCCTATTTGCATAGAGCAGCATGCATTGGACACGCAGGGAGTAATTCGGACAGAGTCTCTTCTAGCTGCTAGTAGATGTCACATTTTTTAAAGTGTGATGAAGGTACCTGGGCTGTCCTTGTTTCCAGTGTTCACAGTGCTTGGCAGCGGGTGCGTAACCAACGCTGTGCCGTATATGACACGGGGGTGGATTCCTCACATCTCTCACCTACTTGAAGACATCGCCAGTCACCCAAAATAATGACATTCTACGCAGAATCGGGCTGGGGGATAAAATGATAATTATCATGATATAATTTTCCTTATTGCAACAAATGCTTGATTATAGTTTGTTATAATTTTAAAGCCTATTTAATGATTTTAATTCAATTTCTCTGTGATGGGTTTTCACGACTGTAAATGGAGCACAGGAGTAGACATGTAGACATAGCCAGAAAAGAACAGAGATGTCATGTCCTGTCTCCTCCTTGGCGTGACTAACAAGCCATGCTGTTGCTTGCCAGTCTCACCTTTCACTCCAGCCCTCATGTTAACCACTCTCAGCTGCCTCCTGTCTGTTCCCTCGTCGGTCCTGTATTTAAGTGCTTCATGTGTTCCCCAATTCCATTAGTGACAACGTGGCCTGCTGCTGTCTGGCCTATCTTAATCCGTAGCTTGCCTGCTGTGACCCTTTCGTGGTCCTGTTGTTTTTCCCGCCTGGCCCCATATCCTTCGTCCCATAAACAGGCAGGCAGATAAAAAGACAGCACAGTCACTGGGGCATCTCGCCCCGGGAGAACCAGTAACTCCGAACCGATCCATCCAATAAGGGTAAACAAGTTAAGTCCAAGAAAGTCCACCGTAAAATTCAGCCCACCGGAAATCCACACATAAATAATCCGCAGAGAATTCAGAAACACTAGGAAAAATGTGACGGCAGCAATTTGTCAGCACCGGCTAAAATAAGTTCTACCTCAGGTCTGTTAAATGTGAAATGCAGTCTGTCACGTTGTGCCAGCAAAGAATAGTTTAAAACCACAGTTAACCATCTGGTTTCCTCAGTGTTCACTTGAACAAAAATCAGGCTTTACGTGATGCTTGTGCTCCATTTCCAGCAAACGACGGCTGTGTCGCTCTAACATCTGACACTGCCATCGGTAAAGACAGGACAAACAAGACAACACCAGCTGCTGATTTCAGGGACTGCAGTCGGATCTTTTGGTAGCATTGCGTAGGTAATCTACCTCTTTGCATTTCTCGTGCTCACATCCCGCTGTCAGAGACATGTTTTTGTTTGTTTACTGGGCTTTTTACTTGCACCCTTAGTTCTCCCTCAGACACACAGTGCACCATCTGCACTTACTGTCTGCACTGGGGTTTCTGCCGTAGCGTTAGCGGGGCGAGAGGGGGTAGTCCGTCCTCCTGCAGCAGCTACTGAGACCCAGGGTACTGAATAAAGGCCGCATGTGAGCCCTGTGATATATATGCTAAGCAGGGGGTGTGTCTGAGAGAGGCAGCCTGTCCCCCTCTGCCTTCATGGCGTGATCCCTCAGGGCAGCTGACAGATGGGCCTGGCTCTGGACACACCCGCTCGCAACAGCTGCTTGGGGTTCAGAGGTCTGTCATGGCCCAGCTGGTGGACCTGAGCTCCGGCAAAGGCCTCCATGGCCCAGGCTTACATGAAGCTCATTAAATCTCGCCCACAAAAGAGGCGGGTGTCTGAGTCGGCAGAGGAGGCAGGTGCTGCTGGACCCGCGGCTGCAGGCGCCATCAGTCACGCCACCTGCAGGAGGGGGCCTTTGAAGCCGACACCACAGGCTTGTAAACCAAGGGAGGAGCTCCTCATGGCTCATTGCTGTCCCAACCGAGAAATCGCACATCGCTCATCTACAATGCTAACAAAGGAAAGCCTTTTCTCACCCTTGTCAGTAACAAAGGCCATAGACTTATTAAAGCACAGAACGTGAGACTAAGACCAGACACACATGTAGGTACCATCCTCTTCGTTCCTCAATGATAATCATTCAAAGATGTAACGTCATTTAAAGTACAAGGTCTTTGCCAGAAAATCTGCCCTTCTCCATATATTCTAAACTTTTGCTTTCTCTCTATAATACTGTTCAGATTCAAAGCAGTTGATAAAGAATTTGGTGTAATGAATAAACATGCAGAGGGCAATGTTACGTGACCTGGACGTCACTGGTGCCTCAGACTTCCAGCTGTGGAGGTTTGGATCCAACCTCAGGCTCTGTGCGTGTGGAGCACATATGTTCTCCTTACCACATGGGTTCTCACTAGGTTCTCCAGGTTCCTCTGGCAGTCTAAGAACAATGGGCCTCATTCACCAACTGCTCTTATGAACAAATTTGTTCTTAAACCCCACATACGCACTTTTTTACAAAGATTCTGCCCTATTTATAATCCGCCTGATCACCGTAACTACCATGAAAATAATTTTTACACTTTATAATCATTTTTTATATATTGTTAAAATCCTATCATTTTATGAACTGTAGAATGAACAAAACTGCTATAATCAATTATGAACAAACTATCATTGCTCAAATGTGCATATGAATGGTCTTGAGTGTGCGTAGATTCTGTTCTTAGCTAAGAACAAATTCAGATAAGAAAACATAGGTGAATGTCAGAATCTTTGTAAAAAAAACATGCGTACGTGGGGTTTAAGAACAAATTTGTTCATAAGAACGGTTGGTGAATGAGGCCCAATAAGTTTAGTGTCTCTCAAGTCCTTTTCAAAATGGATCCTCTTCCAGTTCTCTGGCCGTGAGCTTTGAAGCTCTGATTGTTTCCCTGTAATGATTGGTTACACAGCTTATTGGGAATTTCCATCACTACTGAATCAGTTCCATGATCTTCTTTGATAATGTTCTACTTTTGTTGTCCTAATTCTAACTAATTATTTTACACCACAATAACCAAAGCCATTGATAATTCATGCCCCCCACGAGGATACAGTTCGTAGGTCCCATTCATGGTGTCACCCCTCCATGGGACTGAACCAGGACTCCAGTTCAGATGGTGCCCACCCCGGGGCAAATCCCAGACATGTGGGAAGGCAGGGAGCATGAATGGTCAGAGCATGCATTACATTGATAGGCAGTAGATAAAAAATGGAACGTATAGCAACACCAGCAGCCATAATTGAGTTGTGTTATGTGTTAGACTGCAGGTAAGCTAAACTGAAGCTGTAGGTGTTCAGTCGAGATTTAAAGACCGAGACTGTATCGGCGTCTGGTAAAACATCACAATGCAGGGGACCCAATAACAGAATGCTTTACCGCTCACTGTCACTGTATTCATATGTGGAAAGACAAGACAAGGAAACCTGCAGTCCGTGATCTGTCAGGTGGGTGGGAGCTAGACCTTAAAGTGCCTTGAATGTAAGCAAGAGAACTTTGAAGTCAGCACTAAACCTAACAGGAAGCCAGTGCAGGGAACTAATAACAGATGTCGTGTTCAAACTTCCTGCTCCTGGTGACAATTCGAGCTGCTGCATTTTGAATACGCTGCAAGGTGTTTAATGTGCAGTGTGTGCTCCCAGATAACAGATCATTACACTAGTCGAACCTATTGTATACGAAGCTATGTATCTATCCCGAATAGTAAGAAATGGATACAGTTTGGCGATGTGGCGTAGCTGTAGGGAGCACACCTTCAATACTGCATCCACATGTGATTTGAACGAGAGGCTTGCATCCAAGATGACACCTAAGGTTACGAGCTGAGCTGCTGAGGGAAAACTTCAGTGTCAGCGTTGTGTGCTGGGTGGAAGCCGACTGAAATCTATCCAGTATGCTGTGTCTCTCCAAGTATGATTAACACAACGGAACTGCCCGAGATACAGACTGTAATGCATTGCATCAGGATAGGATGTGTTGCTTTTAGCCAGCGCTGTAAGCAAGTTGAACGCACCCAATGACCGGACTGGGGAAACAAACTGAAATGCAAATTTAATACAGAGGACTAATGACAACAACCAGAAACAGCTGATCACATGGGGATCTTGCCATGTTTTGAGATAATATAAATGATCCCCTCCAGTTAGGATGAAGACCATCCCACTGATGCTTGGTCCACACGTACACGGGTGTTTTTTTAAAATACCATTTTCTATGCGTCCTGGGCTTTTGGCCACACGTAAACGGCGTCTTAGGTCACCGAAAACGGAGTTTTTGCAAAACTCCATCCAGGGTGAAGATTTTAAGAAACTCCATCTTCATTATCGACATGTAGACAGGGAAAACAGAGTTTTTGGCTCGGAACGTCAGATTGTGTGCCGTTGTCCACTTTGTTTAACGTCAGGGCTGTTTGCTGTATACATTGAGTTTGAGCGATGGCAGACTTAGCCAAAGTAGTGCTTGTGCTAACCTTGCTGACAGGACTTCATACATGTGTACAGATACATGGTGAGTCACTCTCGCATTACATTGATCAACACAGGCGTCGGAATGTGCACCGTGGTTTTCAACTTAACAGCACTGGCAATTAGACTTCTGATTGGCTAACGCGGGCAGTACGGTTAGAGTTATAATGTCGCCTATTGTTTTGCCGTGCTCTCATCAGCGCATTTTAGCGGTTTCATGTGAACGAAAATATTTTAGAAGACAATGTTTGTGTGGAAGGGGATTTTTTTTTTTTAACGGAGGAGGAAAAACACCGTTTGAAAAAATACCCGTGTACGTGTAGACAAGGCATTAGAAAAACCAAAAAAGGTCCCAATTATCAATTTTTTGAGATGCACACCAAGTCTCTAATCAGCAGTTTAGGGAGAGTAGCCTACTATAGATTCCATCACCTCTATAGAGAATTGGTAAGGGACCAGAGACAATTACATTCTGGAATTTTGTTTTAGCTTTTGCACACATAAAAATGAAGTTCCTCTTTAATGCTAGAGATGGAGTCCAATTTCACTTCAACGTCGGAGACTCATCATTTTACAGAAACTGCCCCTTTCCGATTGTTAGAAACTCCAACAATAGAGTGTCCAATCACGAGGACTTTGACTGCTTTGGTGAACTTACTGGAGAGAGCAGAGAACCTGTTGCTAAGTGCAACAACCGACTGGTGTGCAGGAGCTCTCGTCTTAGAGCTCCTACAGGACTCTCATGTGCTGGTGCTGGAGTTGGACTGGAGACAATCAGGAGGAACAACTGCCAGATCTAATCTGGTCGCGTGCTCTGATTTATAGATACGGTTCAATCTGCTTAATCTCCACTAATGTGCTCTTCCAATGCCCAAATCCCGTCCACCAACTGTACAATAACTAAACACTTCTGGCACAATTTACTACCTGGAGTGTTGGAAGGGCAGTCTACGGCAGGGCTATTCAAATCACAGTCCTCAAGGGCCGAGCACTGCTGTTTTTCCAGCTTTCTTTACCCGAGAGCCAGTTGTGAAGCCCGCGGCCAATTAGAGCCAGAAATCATTGGGCTGACTACCTGGGAGACAAGAAAACAAGGCCTGGATTTGGAATCAAGGGCCAGATTTGAACAGGGGGGGTCTACGGTGTACATGCCGCAGGAGCTACAGAACACAGGCATAGAAGAAATGGTGAAGACTTACCATTTTGATTTGAAGTGGAGATCGTCGGTGCTTAGTGAGGGTGATTAATCTGTCGCTGTGTCAGTGTTAGGAGAGTAGCGGCAGATTATTTAACTTGTGGAGATTTTTCCTTCTGATGACTTTATTCTAGTTATTATTTTAGTGCTATCTATAGTTTAAAAGTCCGCACACTACCAACCATTTTGGCTCTCGCAGTAGATGCCAGAACAGTGGAATTGATGCAATCCAGATGAGAGAACAGGGAACAAATCTAGGGGACCAGAGGTTAGCAGACTAGGGGCAGGATGCGAAGACTGAGGGACCGGATCCAGTGTGGATGAGTTGGAAACAGAACAACAAGGCTGAGGAATAGGGCCAGGGGTACACAAGCTGGGAGCAGGATGTCAAGACTCAGGGACAAGACTAGGAACAAGAGGCGAGGACCAGGAAGGAGAGGGGACACTGAGAGGAAAGGGCAAATGGGGCTTGATGGGATTTCATGCCAGGAAACTGAGGGAAAAGGGGGCTGTAAACCACAGGACGGGCGCCGGAGGGTATTGGGGGGACTGCAAAACCTGGATCTGGGCAGCTGGCCCAAATGGTATGTACCCGTCTCCCCCTATGGGAGACAGAGCACAGGACTGGCTGTCTGCTTGACGTCCACCTGCACCGAAGAAAGCCCGCTTAGGCAGGAACCTGAAACACGGGACATCGAATGGAACCCCCAAGACCTGACCCTAAGCCCTCTGAAGGAATTTTCTCCAAGTAAATTGGAGAAAAAGAGTACTCCAGTAATGTAGAAGCTTGGCAGATTCAAACTTTTTGGGTACCTGGAGGCACACGGGGCTGAGCTGGAGCTTTCTTCCCCTTTCTGGGGAACTTGGGGATCCGAGGCATGGTCCCATACCACGCTTTTGGAGAACCAACTAGAGATGCACTGAGTCCAAGCCAAAGCTCGTCAGCCACAGGTCAGCAGCCTGTACTACGCTTTATTGGGATGAGCAGTGAAAAGACCAAAGCGATTACGAGGAAAAATATGGAATTCAAAGGAAAAGATTTTTGTTAGTATAACTATACTAATGTTGTATACCGGAATTTATTTTATACCTTACAACACACTTTATTTTTTATTTTAATTATTTTGTTGTGAGAAGATCCTGTCATGTTTAATAATTTATTTTATTATAAAATAAATTTAAATGAATGTCATATGCTTTCATTACAGTTCTTTAAAAAAAAAAATGGAATCGGCATAAATCGGAATCGGCAGGTCACACTTACTGTAAAATCGGAATCGGCCAAGAAATTTGCAATCGGTGCATCTCTAGAACCAACACTACGGTCTCTGGGTCAGAATGACAGGCTGTCTGACACAAGTGACGCTGCTTCAGTAGTGAGCACAATGGATACAAAGCCCAGCTTTCTGGGTGTCTTGGAGTCTGGGGGTTGTGGTGGTGGATGGTTCATTCTGTTGTGGTCAAGAGACACGGCGCAGGCAGTACAAAGGTGACGATCCACTTATGGCTCTAAGACAAAGTGGTTAATTAAGCAAAATAGAATCACACTAACAAAAACCCAGAACAACTGAGACCAGGCTAGGGGACAAAACTTCTAACACAGTAGCATGACACAAACTACAATGAACCAGAACAAGCACTTAAATACACAGCTAACAAGACACAATGTAGGACAGGTGTCAATCATAACCAATTAACCAATCACAAGGACTCAGGGCAGACAAGGTGTGATGTATATGAATTCATATATCTGGGAACACAAACTTAATTCATTCCACAAGGCTGGTTGAGTTCAGATTTGGTTGACGTTAAAGTCAAATTTTCCCATAATCCATTTCAGACTGCCATATTGTTGCCTATTTAAACTTGTCAATCTATCTAATGATGAAAAGCATTAACAATTAATATAAAACTGATGCACACACAAAAGAAGCACACATACGAAAGCAATAAACATGAATAAACATGAAATAAATGACAATCCCACACTCCAAAGCAAGAGCAGACACATGTCAAGTCATGAACAAAATGTGAACAAACATGAACAAATATTGTCGCTAGTTGAGATGGTTATTTAATACATGAGTATAATACTAGCAGTGTAAAGATATACTCAGCCCACAAGATGAGACGAGACACGATATTGGGTTCACATGAACGAGACGAGACGATATTTTAACAATATTTTATGGAAAACTTCAAAGAGGAAATATATTACTGGAAAGCAGCCTTTTATTTGATTAATTTGAAAGACAACAAATGCTAAATAATGCAGATGTATGGTGAGATGTGCTAAATAATCACCATTTCATTTACATTTAAAAACATCTGTCAATTAGTCAGGTTAAGCAATACATACGGTTAAGCGTTGCTTAATAATTCCACTAAAATAATAAACAAATTGTAATCCTTCTTGATTTACAAATGTTTTGTTTTCATTTATTTATTTTTGATTAAAAAAAAATACATGTCATCCTTGAGCAAAAGGTTTGGAATTTAGTTTTTGCGTCGTTTTCAAGAAAATAATTTTTTGAAAAAACAAATGAAGAAAATGCAGTATGTGAAAGCAGATATATTTTTTTATTTCATTTAGCTATGTACATGTTGTAAAACATTTTATGTTTGCAAAGACAGATGACCCCATATAGCTTCAGGTTATGTGAACCTGTCACGACCTGCTAGTCAGATCCTTCTGTGTGCCACGCCCCCTCATTAACCTCGTGTGGGTTGCCTACATTTCCCAGCTGTTCTATGTTTCCTGCCATTACTCTGGTGTATTTCAGTCCACGTCCAAGTATGTTTCACACGTTCTGTCATTAACGTTGTGTGTTTCCAGTGTCCCGTGTTGGATTGATTCCAAAATAAATCGCCCGTCTCTGATCCCTCTTCTCCCTGTTCCTGCTTCTGAGATGTTGCTCTTGACAGAACTATAATAAAGGGCTTTTACTGGGGAACTGTAAGTCCATTTCCTCTATAAGAATCATACAAAGATCAAATACATCTTCATCACAAGGAATGCAACTGCAAAACACACACTGTCCTTTGTACTTATGCAGCTCTGCTTGATTAAGTGGTATGACACAGTCCTCAGCATCCCACAACTCTGGGGCAGAGTACGTCACATTTGGCATTCCATGCAGCACATTTGGGTTGGACACAGGTTGGATTCTGTGTGCATTCCCGACATCCTTAATGCTATTCAGCTCTTCCTAAAATTAGACAAAATGTCTATACTGTAATAAAAGCATCTAGAATAATCACATCCATCACTCGATTCATTAAATAAAGGATAAAATACATCATACCCAAATTATTTCCATTGTGCACAGCTGTTGTATGGCCTTGTCCGGGAAATCCCCACGAAACTCACCTTCGTCCCGTATCTCTGAAAGAAGCTGGATCCAATATTGCACACCCTGTTTCCGGAGGACGCCCCACCACCTTTTAATGCGCTACTTTGCTGTACTCACACCAGCGAGGCGTGTAAAGAATGATAGACTACAGTTTCCGCTAGCAGACTACACTGGAATTATATGGGAAATCCTGTGTTTACGACTGCTGAAACGAGTATTACAGCATGTGTCAGTAACTGGACACTTCAGCAAGGTTTCATGCAAAGCTGTTCATCATTACAGTTATGGTATAAATGGGTACATCCTCCTGACCCATTTCAGAGATAGGAATGTCCTGGTCAGGCACTGTTTCCACAGCTAGTTTGCTCTTGATCAGCTCCTGTATTCCAAGACAAAGGGGAGCCTGGGGGATGGTGCAGGCGCGACACGGGGGGGCCGGGACAGAGGGTATACTAGGGACCAGAACTGCGAGCTGTAATAGCAGATTTTTTTTAAAGCTCCTTACTAGCACTGAGGGTTATTTGATCATTTTCTTACTCCATTCTGTTGGCCTGGATTACTGGCTCTACTTCACAAAACCATAGACTTAGAATGTGAAAGTCGCGGAGAGCAGCGCAACACCTTAACTGTCCGCCACTACTGCTGTACAAAGTGGCCACCGGCCCTTGCTACACAATGCAGAGGGTCTATAACTACCTCTGTGTCCTTTGTCCATTCCTGGAAGGTACATGGCGCAAGATTCACTTAACGGGGAATAAGTCCCGCAAATCACCCGAAACGAGTCGCTGTACCCTTATTCACGTTGAAATGCTACACTGACACAGCTAGTTCGTACTTAATAAAGATCTTCTCGGTAACATGGATTTTGGATGAAACAGCCTTCGATTAATATCAGTGGAATCTTGTAGGACCTGCGGCACTTTCTCTGCTGCCAAGACAGACAAAGCTGAAGTATGCTTATGCTGTGGTGGGGAGTCCCACAGAAGTCAGGACGGAGCTCACTCACGGCGGGGGAACACGCGGCTTTCGCGAAGGGGCTTTTTTTCTGCCTCAGTGTCACAAACTGATGGGAAGCCGCTTCATAAAAAGCCCGGGCAAAGGGACGGCCCCATGTTCTCTGAACGCCATCCTCCGCACCATCCCAGACCTGCACGGCTCCACACTGTGAGAGCACATTTAAATACCCAACACAGATAAAATGATCATGACTAACCCAAACACTGATCAAAACTCACCCGAAGAACTTTAAAACTCAAAACTCCGGTACCTGATGCTTTTGAGTTTGAATGCAGGTAATAGCTAAATGCTATTGCTTGGTAAATAATGAAGAGCTGAATACATCATGTGAGCTGTGGTATAAAGCAAGGCCTCTTTTCATGGTGTCCCACTGCTTTCCTGAATCTCTTAATGGCACAGTCAGGGTGGATCTCCTGAAGTCAGAATATTGATGTAAAATAACCTTCCTTAACTATAACTTTAGCATATTTTAAATGATTTTGTGTAATAATATTGAGTATTTATTGAGGTATAATTGGATTTGCAGTTTTGGTTTAAAAAAATTCATACGGCCTTTAAATGATACAGACCCTCTGTCATGGACTTCAGTCATGGCGCAGCTGGGAAAAGGTGACAATCTACTTTGCGGCTCTGAGACGAGGCGTCTATTAAACAAAACAGAAGCCCAAGGAAAAAACAATGAAACCAAAGGATCCACAAGGGGTCAAAAACAGAGAAAAACTACAGAACAAATAGACTCAAATAACACAACCAGGAAAACAGAACCAACCAGGATTACATTACGAAACACCAAAAGGAAATAAATTCAGAGAAAAAGGCAACACTAGGAGCAAGAACAAGCAAGGGCCTCCAGGCAGGAATGTAAGCACAGGCACGTAACACAATGACTGACTGAATGAGAGCAAGAACTTAAATACACACGGGGAATCAGGGCAAAGAAAGGGCAGGTGTAACATAATCAAATCAAAAGGAACACAAGTTCACAGGAAACAGGTGGGGTGGATTACAGTTAATTAGCAAAAACACTGCTCTAGAAATTATGAAACAAAACCGAGGACTGACTACACTAGGAAAGACTAAGAACAAATATAAACCAAACCAAAATCAAACAGCACACAAGCAGGGTAACCTATGGTAGAAAAACTAAGATAGAAAATTTAACATAGCTAAACACTGGTGCACGCACACGGTTATGGCTAAACACTGGTGCACACACACGGCCATGGCTGAACAATGGTACACCAGAGGCGAACATTTCAGGTCCAGAAAGTAAAAATCCAGACCAGGATTTTGTTTCAACCATCCAGTTGAATATAATGTGATTCTGAATTAGCTGCCCTCTGCTACGTCACATATGGGTTGAATGCAGAGAACACATTTCATTGTTGTGTGCTATGGTGTATCAACAATGACAATTAATCTCTAATATAGCCGCAGATAGCCATGGAAATACACACTACATCACACAACTACACATGTGCACAGACTATGACAAGCACGACAAGTATTCATACTATGACCTGTAGAAGTTTTGGAGTCACCTTCAGAACAGAATTGTTGCTGTTTTTTTAGGCTGTGTCTCCATGTCAGTAAGGACGATGAGAGGTCACATCATGAAACAGATCTTGACATTTACCTCTCAGAGGAACATCTGAGAAAAGCACATAACGTGTTTCCTGCTACAAGGCTGACTTCTCAGTTAAGCGTGCAAAGAGAAAAACAAACCAAACAAAATAAAGCATTACATTCATCAAGACTCGCTGTGTTTACACTGAAAACCACACACTGATTTTCACTTTAAATCAGTTTTATTTTAATGCTTCTTTCTCTGGAGTACTGATTTGACTTAGGGCTTTGTAATACAGTAACCATCACATAACGTCATACATCTGTTATTTAGAACTATGACCAAAACTGAGATGGGCTTGAAAGGATCATTTTGTGATAAACAATGATTTCTGGGAATTATTTATACCATGACACAACCCACTTACACGAACATGTACAGGAATGTGACATAAAAAGGCATCTCATCCATCCATCCATCCCTTTTTCTGAAACCGCTTCTCTTATTCAGGGTTGCGGAGAGGTCTGGACCCTATCCTGGAGACCATGAGCGCAAGGCAGGGAACACACCAGGATGAGGAGCCAACCCATAAAGGCATCTCATTTTTAGGAATAATCACAATATTTATCACATTTGTATGATGTTAAATTAGATAGTATTATACATAAAATGTGCGATAGGCTGGCCCCCTGTCCAGGGTTGTTCCCTGCCTCGTGCCCGTCGCTTCCGGGATAGGCTACGGACCCCCCCGAGACCCAGTAGGATAAGCGGATTGGAAAATGGATGGATGGATGGATGCTAAAGTACATACATTTGCTGGACTTCCAAACTGAACATTTAGTAGCAGCCTGCTACAGAATCTTCAGACATCAAACTGTAACTCCATCAACTGAACATTAGAATTTTCCCTTTTAAAGACAGTGTCACCAGCTACTGATTAGAAATTTTTAACTAGTAGCAGTAGTAGGTGATCCAGGGGACTGACATGATTGGTGCAGATGCCAAGATAAATGGCCGACGGGATAAAAAAAATATCTGTACAGTAGCCTTAGTCAAGTAGTTCATATGCGTTGTCGAGTAAGGTATCCCCAACACAACAAGCAACTTTTTATTTGTGATCTTTTATTCAATGCAGGATCTCCGCCGAACTGGGACAATTAACCCTCCTATTTATTAAGCAATGAAAAAAAAAATACAATTTGGCTTTCGTAAAAAAAATCCAAATTTAAGAAAACCCCTTATATCAGGAAAAACAGAAGTTATATAAAAACCCCTTATTCTCGTTCAAAAGTAGAAAATAAATAAAAAAGAAAATGGGAAAAATATCCCCAATACAATTACAGTAGTGGCAGTCCCCTTTCATCAGTCGTTTCTCTACACATGGCTTCCTTAACACATCTCTTCACCCAGCAACTACCACCCGTTGAGCTCAGTAAGCCAGACCACCACCGCCTCCACGCTCAATCCTCCCTCATCTGACTTCCTCCTAAATCTAATGCTTCCAATTCCTTTTTGGTTACGATAAACCCCAGGGATTTCCCCAAATACCTCACTAGAAATTCAGACCGAATAAGGATCCCTCTTTTCCAGTAACCACGTCCATGTCCATGTCCACTACCCCTGAACACGTTTCCCTTTTTCCCTTTAAGCAGAGTGATGACATCACTTCGCAGCATCACGCCCTTAAAGGGACAGTGTTCCTCCCTGTATTTCCACCCAGTTACATAAGTATGAATGATCAGTTTTGGACTAAAGAGACTGCATCCTTTAATGTCATAGATAAATAGTTCACTCTTCCTTTAAATCTACATTTACAAGGAAAGTTCCTCCAGGTTCTTTCTGCCAGGGTCTGGATCAGCGTGTGGCCCCAGCTACACTCCCTTCCCAGCTGGCCGTACATGGATGGCTGCCATTTCACATGGAAGTCCTCTCTCAGTACCTTTGCAGAACATCAACGTCTCGGATGCCACAACACTTGCTTCTCTGTACGCCAGTATCGGAATTCAATTGGACTGGAATTCAAGTAACCAGAGAAAGACATTTCAAATCCAGAAAGTAAACATCCAGACCAAGATTTGATCTCGATTAACCAGTTGAGTATTAAGAGTCACAGTCACAGAGTACTCAACTCATTGGTTAAAACAAAATCTTGGATTGGATTTTTACTTTCTGAACCTTTGCGAATAACCAGTTGGATACCCACTGTCCTTTAAAAAATATTCTCTTCAGTTTTAATAATTCCTAAATCAAGAATTCATAAAAATTGATTGGAAAAAAATGTAACGTCTGTTCTGGGTAAAAGGAATATCTTTATAATCATATAAACAAGCTGTACATTTCAAGCATCTTCCTGTACAGTTACAGACAAGCTGCAGCTGATTGCAGGAACAACAGCGGCACCCTGTATGGGATTAGTGCTGAGAGCTTGGGAGGCTGAGTGACTTCACATGGATATTATGTTAAAGCCAGCAGACTGCATTCATTTTCATTAAAATAAACATGCATGACTAAGCGTATTTTGTTCATTTACATTAAGAATTTTACTAGCAGTGAAGGCTAGAAAAGCTTTCCAACACAGTGCAATCACTGGGCATTCTAGGTTCCTTTGTTATAAGAAACGTAATTCGCCAGCTAGACCCCATCTACCTAAAGCATCTTAAATGTGTTGAGGAGGGATTAGGCAATGACAAAATAGCCATAAAGAATTATGTTAGGCTAGTGTCACATCAAAAATTATTCAACCCTTGGCGTCTTTTCACTAAAAATATAAAATCCCCTACTAGCTAGTTAGCTATTTTTCCTGAACAATCAATATTCTGACCAGTTATTTTTCACCAAGCTTCCTGGAATTGGCTGCAGTTTGTCTGCAATTATACAGGACGATGCACTAAATCTACAGTTTGTTCATACGATTAGAAAGATATCCCTACTATGAGAGATGATACCCTTGACAGAGCGTGTTAAATGGAGACCGTGGTGTGTTCGTATTCGTATTTAAAACCGTTGGTGATTGGCATGAATACAGGCCAATGGAAGATAGGCGAAGAGAGACGGCGTGGAAAACGGAGAGGAGTTTAAAAATGTAAAAAGGATCGATGGAGTAAATTGGTTCACCGGCCAGTCTGAGTGCGAGTTGCTCCCTCCAAAAACACGACATGGTGTCAGAAGTGCCATGAGCCTACGTCGTTTTAACAAACGTCCCCAACGAAAAAAAAGAGATCGGTCAGCGAGTCTGGTGAGTAGCGGTGAGGACGAGAAGCGTGGGGCAGGAGCTAGCGCGATGGCTAACACACCCAGCGCTACTTTTAGCGTCCAGCCGCCGGAGCCTTTTGATTTTTCAAAGCCGCAGAAGTGGATAAAATGGATAAGGAGGTTCGAGATTTAACACTCTGATTTATTGTATGGGAAACAAGGCTGATGATGTTCTGAGAGGCTTGAAACTTAGAGACGCTGACCAGCGGCAGTACACTACAGTAAGGGATGCCTTTCAGTCATTTTTCGTTTGCGAACGCACACTTTTTAATATGCGCAAGCAGGAAGCACATGAGACCGTTAATGCATTTGTTACTGCCTTATATTGGGCACTTAAGAGGATTCTGCCAGAAGGCACTATATGCCTGAGAAATAAATTAATTGCAAAGAGCATGCGAACAGAAGCATTTTGATGCCTCATTTGTCAAAAATCGGTCCAGCAGCATCTTATTCCATTTCGATAACTTTTGTGGGATGATAAAAATCATTGAATTAATGCAGTCCTACGCCTCAAAAACAGCATTTTCTCTGTTCACCAGAGAAGAAAGCACAAATCCAAAATCATCCTGTCTTATTATACATCAAAATATGTTCTGAAGGTATTTTTCTTACATGTAATTATGATATTTTGTCTTAAATCCTTCATCGAGATAGTGAATTTTTTTTCTCCATCTGCCAGCTCACGCATAATGCATTGTGTCCTTGAAGACCCATGCTGGGGATGCAAGGTCCCACATGAATTTTGTTGTGAACCGTTGCAGATAAGTAGTTTAGAAACTAAAGAATGCACCTGGAGGTGAGTCTGGGTGCCTGGGGGTTACTGACTATTTTTGGGAGGGGTAAACCTTAACTTTAGTTTGTAACAAACAGAACTTTGTGAAAACACCACGGAAATTGATTGGATAAAAATGGTTCGAAATCGAGGCTCTCCTGTCCAAGATGACGCCCATCTAATGTAATTTTGTGCAGTGCTAGCCCCAAAAAGAGGGAATTTTTAAATCCTACCGATACGTTATATAGGATTTTAAAAATTAAGATGTCATCAGGGGTGACGCGATCGGCTCGAGCGAGTGTTTTAAGTGCCTACTTAAATGCACTCGCAGAACAGTGCAATTATGGAGTTTTTCATGATGAACTGATCAGGGACAGGATAGTGGTAGGGCTAGCTGATGCACGACTTTCCGAATGCATGCAAATGGAAAAAGATCTAGACCTGGAACAAGCCATTACTATGGCAAGGCAATCACAGGATATTAATAAGCGGCAAAACACATTGAGGAGTGATGCCACTGGTGTTAACCAGATGATTGGTGGCTCTGTGGACAGACTGTTTAAGGGTCGTCGGCAAAAAGAACAACTCAAATATAGCAAATTCGAAAGTAAGGGAGTAAAGCAGCCCTGGGGCCAGAGCAAAGATGCCAGAAACTTCCAGTGTTACAGGTATGGAGAGATGCTTCATCCCAAGGCAGAGTGCCCTGCCAAAGATGCAAAGTGTCGTTCCTGTGGAAAGAGAGGCCATTTCCAGCGTGTGTGCTGTACTGGCAAAGAGGTGCACGGCATTGAGGAATAGGAGGAAGATTTCTTTCTTGGCTCATTGACATCTGAGATTGATGCATGGACAACCGTAATAGACATAATGGGCAAAAACATCACTTTCAAACTTGACACTTTTGCAGATGTCACTACAGTGTCACAGACAGTTTTTAACTGTTTATCCCCCAATGCTCTACAGTCCCTTTTCCAGAAAGCTGAGAGACTAGGTCCAGGTAGAATTCCACTTGAAGTGGTGCGGTATTTGAGACTATAGCTTAGGGCTGGAGACAAGCAGACAGAGCAGAAAATGTATGTGGTAAAAAACCTCAGTACACCCTTACTTGGGTTACCAGCTATTGTAGCCCTTGGGTTATTCTCCCACGTTAACAGCATAGATCTGGAGTTTCTGAAGTCAAATTACCCTAAACTTTGTAGTGGCCTGGGTGAGGTAGGCAAACCGTATGCTATAAAACTTAGACCTGAGGCTGTGCCTTTTTCTCTGAAAACCCCCAGAAGGATTCCTTTGCCGTTAGTGGGGAAAGTCAAAGACGAGCTCCAACGCATGGAGAGGTTGGGCGTCATCAGTTGAATTGAAGGTCCAACATATTCGTGTGTGGGTATGGTGGTTGCACCCAAGAAAGATGCTAAACAAGTATGCTTATGTGTAGACCTGACTGGCTTGAACAAGTTTGTGTGCCGCGAAAAATACATCCTGCCTTCGGTAGAACAGAGCCCGGGAACACTTGCTGGAACAAAAAGGGTTCAGCAAACTGGATGCTAATATGGGATTTTGGCAAATTCCACTTACTGAGGAATAAGCCAAGTACACTACATTCATCACACCATTTGGGAGGTTCTACTTTAACCGTCTTCTATTCGGTATTGCCTCGGCACCCGAACATTTTCAATGGCAGATGGCAGAGGTCATTGAGGGGCGGTCCATCACATTGATGATCTATTGGTGTGGGGACGTGATCACACAGAGCATGATATGCGACTTCATGCCGTGCTGCAAAGTTTGGAAAAAGCTGGCATTACACCGAATGTGGATAAGTGTGAACTCTCCAAGAGTGAGAGTCTTTCTGGGCCATATTATTTCATCTGCGGGCATTTGCCCAGACCCAAGCAAAACAGAGGCTATAATGAAGATGATGGTGCCTACAAATGTTGGTGAGCTGAGAAGCTTTCTGGGGATGGTCAACCAGCTGGGAAAATTCATCCCTCAGCTGGCGGAGAAAGACAAAGCACTCCGCGATCTCCTCTCAAAGAAAAATGGTTGCCGACCAGGCAGCAGCATTCGATAACCTCAAGAGAGCACTGCCTTCTCCTCCAGTGCTGGCTATGTATGATCCTAATAAGGACACCAAAGTGTCGGCCGATGCGTCATCGTATGGTTTGGGAGGGGTTCTTCTCCAGAGGTGGGAGGACGAATGGAAACCCGTGGGGTATGCATCGCGGTCACTTACTCCAACAGAACGACGGTATGCGCAAATTGAGAAGGAGGCCCTGGGCCTCACATGGGCCTGCGAGCGGTTTCGTGACTTTCTCATAGGAAAACGTTTCTGCCTGGAGACTGACCACAAACCCCTTCTCAGCTTACTTGGGGGTCAGGCACTGGATCTTTTGCCACCAAGAACTCAATGCTTCAGGATGAGACTAATGCGTTACTCATACTCGATCATACATGTGCCTGGGAAGTCGATTTGGACAGCAGTCACTGTCCCGCTCCCCTGTAAAATCCTGCATGCACTCAGCAGAATAGGACCTGATGGGGAGCCATAACATCTATGTAGACTGTATTATGGAATCCCTGCCAGCCAGTTCCACATATTTGGACAACCTAAGAGAGCACTTAAGGGCAGACAGCATTTGCTCATGCGTCATGATGCTGGGCGCGGAAGGATAGCCGGCTCACATAAAACAAGAGCCCAAGCTGAAAAGTTACTGGGCTGAGCGGGCTTCCCTGACTGTGACCGATGGTTTACTGTTAAAAGACACGTGACTTGTGATTCCTTCAGCCATGCGGAATGACATTCTATCTAAATTGCATGTGGGGCATCAAGATGTGGGGAAATGCAAAGAACGTGCGCATCACTCAGTGCCAGGACTCAGCAAGTGCATGAAATGGTGCTGAACTGCAGGACATGTATTCAAGAATGTCAAAATCATATGGAGCCACTTATGCCATCAGTCTGCCCTGAGCGACCATGGCAAAAGTTGGGGGCTGACTTGTTTGTTTTGAGAGGCAAAACCTACCTACTGGTTGGCGATTACTTCTCCAGGTATGTTGAGATTGCTCAGCTGTTTCATACCAGGTCCACCGATGTCATTGCTCACTTGAAGTCACATTTTTGCTCGTCATGGCATTCCAGAGGTATTAATGTCCGATAATGGGCCACAGTTCTATGGATTTCATCTCATTTTCAGCTGTGAATGGCTTGTGACATATCACCAGTACTCCCAAATTTCCTCAGAGCAATGGTGAAGCGGAAAGATAGTTCAGACTTTGAAACACTTGCTTAAGAAGGCTGAGGATCCCTACCTGGCTCTGCTCACCTATAGAACCACACCTCTTCAGGGCAGGTACAGCCCAGCACAGCTTCTTATGGGCAGGCGCCTCTGCACCACAGTGCTGACCCTTGCTTTTCTGCTGGACCCCAAGCTGCCTGACAGCACAGCGTTTGTTCAGAAGGACAAGGAGAAGAGGATGTCTGATGCGGTAACCTACAACCAGCGCCACCGTGTCAAACCTCTCAGTGTTTTGACACCAGGAGAACATGTGTGGGTTGCAGATGCAAAATCGTCGGGAACGGTGCTCCGGGAACATTCCACTCCTAGCTCTTATTTAGTGGACCTACCTCAGGGCACAGTGAGATGCAATCAAAGCCATCTGATACCCCAGCGCACCTCAGCACTGCGTGGAGATTCTCTGAAACCATCGCAATGGACACCAAAATCAACCCCAAGGCAGGCATCCAAATCACCTGCCACAGTATCCCAAACACTGTCTGCACATATTGTTACACATATTGCTAGAACTAGATCGGGGAGAGCTATAGTTAAACCTTGTAGGCTTAATTTGTGAATGGAATAGGTTTAAAAAAATGTTTTAGTTTTTGGTACTGTTGAATGGTGAATTGTTAATTTTGTAACTTGTTTTTTTATAAAAGTTTGTACACATAGTAAATAGAAAGAATACTAGATGCTAAAAGTTTGTTGTGAGAGAGGTGCCTATATTTATACTGTTCTTTCATTCAGGTACTAAACAGGAACGGACCTTTCAACAAAAGAGGTAGAATACTCCTCTAAGGTCTGTTGAGACAAAGGCAGTCTACCTTTTATTCTCTAGAAAGGGAAGATGTGATGTGTTCGTATTTGTATTTAAAACAGTTCGTAATTGGCATGAATATAGGCCTATGAGAGATAGGCGGAAGGGGCGGAGAGAGATGGCGTGATAAACGGAGAGGAAGTAAAAAATATTAAAAAGAGTGGAGTACATTGGTTCAACAGCCAGTCTTGTGAGTTGCTCCCTCCAAAAACACGACAGAAACCAAAGACTTTGGTTTCCATACAACAGAGATGTGGGTTTGTCTGCTTGTGTAGATCTTGACCAGTATATTGATTTTTTAAAGGATCAATCAGACTTGCAGAAAAGTTTATTTTAATGCAACATATAAGTGATCATACCAAACATGTTACCACACAAAATGCACACACAAACACATAAATAAATAAATACATTTACCATTTAGTAAAGACAGCTTTAAACATCTCTGGATTTGAAGACAATTTGATAGTGTAACACTGAGTCACAGTATACAAGGAGAACACTCTGAGGCAGGAAAAACTTTTTACAATATTTGAAATGATACAAATATCTAATGGTGAAGTGCTCTTGCCTGTTACAAGGCAGTGTAAACACCACACTGTTGGTATTACATGGAAATACTTCAATTTCCTATACAGCTTATTATTGCACAGTTCTGACAGGGTTTCTCTCCAAAAGGCACTTTACCCTTTGCCATGTTCATTCCTCATTGCATGAAGGCTGAGTTACATTTTTAACAGACTACACATACACACAACTGGCACTCAAGATTTATATAGAAAAATGGCATCTTTAGTTAAAAAATATGTTAAGTTGTGATAAAAGGTTTGTCACAGACAATCAGTGCAAATTATGTCATGTGAAGTCCCCTTGTAGTTAGTGAACTTGAATACTTTCGACTTCATTAAATTATTAAATAGAAAAAAACTGTTTGCCCTGCCCCGAGCCAGTCACTCGGAGAGGCACACAGGTGTCCCCAGGCTGATCAGTGCACCCGGTCTGTGTTGAAAGATGTCAGTATGGGCGAGAGACACTCCTGTGCTATGTTTTCCATAGTCCAATGAGGCCAGACACCAGCCAATCACAAGACCCAAGACTGAGCCTGATACGCTCCACAATGGAAGCAGAAGTAATACAAGGTTACTTAGAGGTTTAGCGCAAGGAGATGATGTGGTGCTTTAGCAGCTGGACAACATAGCTCAATCGGTGACGCAGGTCAGGACAGCAGCCGAGCTCAGAGAGTGCACTTAGGCTGAACGTATACGACACACGCTCCTGGCTGATGTAGGTTAACATGTAGGAATCAGAACTCTTACTCAAAATGATCTTGGTGTGGTCAGTATAGAAATTCACCTGGAGAAGGGAATATAGACACACTTACTTCCTGAGACACCCATGCCATTTATTACTCAAAATACATGCAAGTGTAACAGTCTCACCTGCACAGTGCCGTTATTGAAGAGCATGACAAGCGCATGGTCAGTCTTGACCCACTGCAGCAGCAAGGGTGACGAAAGAGTGTGGTTTATGCAAGGAAGATCGCCACCCTGTAAAATCACAGATTCCACATTCTGAGTTGGGAAAGAAGGATATAAAGGGAAGACCAACACATCAACCAACTGACTAGTAAACCACTCTTACCAAAAGATAAGTCCCTTACCTCCATGAGGTTCTGCTCCATGTATCTGGCCATGTACCCTACAACCTGCATCTGAGCCTGCAGCTCAGCCGGGACAGCACATGCCTGGAAAATGAAGTTCTTGTTGCTGGTCAAGTAGTAGCACACAGTCCTGCAGAAAAGAAAAGTAAAATTGCTCACAGTCTTGACAAAGTTACTGATGTATTGAAAAGGACTTTTACATTGGTTAGTCTTACTTGCGCTGGTCACACAAACTGAGGTGAGTCCCGTCATTGAACAGAACACCAATGTCCTGGTTGGAGAGCTGGTAGCCAAAGCCATACTTGTTGGAATAATCAACCCACTTCGTGACCCAGACAAACTGGGGCCTGGTCAAGCAGGGGGGATTTACAGAGGCTAAAAGAAAAGGCAAGTCCTTACATCAAGGAAGGCAACAGAAAGTTTGGAGAATCCATTACATTTTTAGAACGTGTTACAGAAGCATTAAAAACCCTAGTCTGGAATGTTACCTGGAGGCATTGAGGACAAACAGTCACACAGAACTTTAATGATTAACTGTGCCACCGTGGCAGGTGTAAGGCCATCTTCAGAAGCTACAAGAGAGGAAACAGGATAACAGTACCGCTCACCAGGCAACAGGCATTACGTTATATTCTGAGAATCTAAAGGCAAGATCAACACATCAACAAAGAGGCCAGCAAACCATTCTGACCAAAAGAGAAGCCACAATATATTAATACTATGAATCCAAGCTTAGCATTGTACCTTTTGGCATGGTGCCTCTGAAGGGGCTGGAATTTTGGGCCTCATCTTCTGTTTGGGTAGTCAGTGGACTCTTGGCAACCCGATTCACACAAGATAAACCTGACTTCCTTGGCCGATGCTTCGCCTGGATGCTCAAGACACTGTTCATGACCTCATGAATACAGGACAAACTGGACTTCCTTGACCCATTCTGTGTCTGGGTGGTCAATGAGCTGTTTGGGACCTGATGAACACTGAACTTCCTTGAATCCACCTCTGCCTGGATGGTCTGTGGGCTGTGTGCGACCTGATGATCACTGGTTGAGTTGGATTTCCTTGACTCCTCCTCTGCCTGGATGGTCTGTGGGCTGTGTGTGACCTGATGATCACTGGTTGAGTTGGATTTCCTTGACTCCTCCTCTGCCTGGATGGTCTGTGGGCTGTGTGCGACCTGATGATCACTGGTTGAGCTGGATTTCCTTGACTCCTCCTCTGCTTGGATGGTCTGTGGGCTGTTTGTGACCTGATGAACACTGGCTGAACTTGATTTCCTCGACT
>JAABNY020000043.1:107407-125307 GCA_015164015.2 Brevimyrus niger | reverse complement strand
ACAAAGCAGGATTACTTGCTTAGCCAGATAACTTGCCAGATTTAAGGTAGTCTGGGCTAAATGTAAGTTGATGAAAATAAGATCTATTTAGCCCAGACTACCTTGAATCTTGCAAGTTATCTGGATAAGCAAGTAATCCTGCTTTGTGAAATATTTGTAAGCCAGCAGTACACAAGAAGAAAGTGAAACAAGAGACACTGGGGACAACCAGAAACAGGCCAGGTAGAGGGTGGAAGCAACTTTCTAATTTCAGAGATGACCGTCAGCTTAGATGAGTTTCTCATGAATCAGAGGATGATATCAAGTGACCTTCAAAAGGAATGGCAAACATTAAGTGCAGGTGTGAAGTGCACCGCTAAGACAGTTTGTATCAGGCTCCTGGAAGCAGCCCTTTGTTAATGAGAAGCAGGGAAGAGCCAGGCTGCAGTTTGCAAAAAATATATATATATTACTCATGGACGCACATCCATAAATTGAGAAATGAGTGAAACATAAGATCATGCTGTGATCTTTTTTCTCCACAGCTGTACATTACATGTGTGTGTGTGTCATTTTTGTGGGGACTCTCCATTCATTTCTATGGGAAAAACCCTAATAGCAGCAATGAGAAACTTAAGCCCTACTCAGCCCTAACTTTAGCTGCAAGTAACCAAACTAAATACGAGACTATTGGCATTTTTAGTTTTCTTGATTGTAGTCACACATTGTTATAAAGCTTTCCCTCCTGAGGACCGAAAAGGTGGTCATCGCAACATTAAAACGACAGGTTCATATCATACACACACATACACAAGTCGGCATTACTACATTGTTTTCCCAAGTTTTATTTTTTCCAATTAACATAATGGGTACAAAATCAGACGTATGTAGATAATCGTCTAACTACATCTCAGTAACTAGTTATGCCACTTTACACGTACTGTAACTTTCAAAGTACACAGACTGAGCAGTTTTTCGAGTAAAATTCCAAACCAACGCCAGGTCGGCTGCATTACTTCCCCGCGCGACATCAGAAGGGTGACACACTGCGCCCTTTGGGGGCTCAGAAGTCCATGACTTCCCCTTTCTGCTTCTTCTCCTGCGACTCAGTCCAGGCCTTGTTGATGGTGCGCTTCATCTCATCATCACCCTCCGAATAGATCTTCTTCAGCATGTTCATGAGTCCCTCGCCGGGATCTGCATTCTCATCATAGCTGGGCTTCCTGTCAAAATCAGTAATGCCCTTCAGCGACATAACGAAACATCTCGCGCAGGCATAAAAAGACGCTTGGAACTTTCACTCCATTAAAATGCAATAAGTCAGTTCCGCCTCGGCCGTTAAGCTACGCCTATTGCAAGAAAAATCCCATCAGTTTGGCTTCCTGACCACTTGATGAGTTAGAATGTGGATCGTGGCTGGGTGGCACTGTGTTTCAGTAAGTAGCAGTACAGCCTCACATCTCAAGGGTTACCGTTGTGATTCTTGCCCCTAGGTCAGGGGCCGGCAACCTGCGGCTCGTGAGCCCCGTGTGGCTCTTTGAGCACGAGGCTGAGGCTTCTCTCTGAACGATAGAGGCATTCACGTTTTCATTTCTTAACATATTATGATAAATTATATTTATGATAGCATTAATTATGGGTTAACATTATTTTTCATTTACGCCTTAATTACGTAATTTACACCTTCCTCAAAGAAATTCTCTACGGCGAGATTACGTCTCCTGTAAAATGGTATTCAGCGTCCGAGATGCAGACTTCAAAGTTTATTGGGATTCGTAATTCTTTCATATACTTTTCGTAGGAAATCGTCACTACGCTTTCCCAGATCGTCGTAAAATTATTATATTTTTTCCAATATACATATTATGCCAGAGTTGGGAGTGGTGAGGACATTTTGCGCTGCTCGGTCAGCACAGCAGTAGTGAAGAGGAGAGTGAAGGGCAGACAACTGCCGAGCCAAACGAACTTAGCTGAGGGTGACAACTATTGCTATAGAACTGAACGATATTGTGATATTAGTCACCTTTGCGCTGTTACACGTCCGACAGAATTAAAACTGAGAGACCCCCCCCCAAAATTGTTTTTCTTTATTTTTTTGTAATTACTAGAAGTTTTGTTTTCATGTTAAATGCATATATAATGGTATCGCATTAAAATCGTATCTCAAACCCTCTTCTATAGCCTCTTTGTAAATCTTGGGTCAGGCATTTAGGATAAAATGGCTCTTTAATTTTAAAAGGTTGCCAACCTCTGCCCTATGTCTACATAGGGCTTGCATGTTCTCCTCCTGTTTCTGCAGATTTCATTCTTCAGCCCAAAAATGTAGTTACAGTAGGTGAGTTTTTGTCATTTATTTGTCCATGTCTGAACGTCTGCCCTACAACTGGAATTCCATCAATGGTGTATCCCTGTTTTGGGGCCTATGCAACCTGGCAGTCTTCAATCCCCCCTCCCTCCTTCCTCCGATCCTGAGCAGAATAAGCGGTTAGAAGATGGACAGACATTATATTAATGGATGCAACCTTGCTTCATGTGTAGAGAACTGGGGCCTTTGAAATGCCTATAATGTATGACTAAGCGAATGACAGTAACAGCTAGAGACCACATCTTGTGTTTGGCAGGCTTGCAGGGGCCCTGAGTAATGACCCAGCAGACCAGAATGCCAGGCCTGGTTCACTCACTCTTTATCTTTGGTCTGCTTTTCCACCTGGGTCAAACACTCCCACCTCTTCTGTGTCTTCTTTTTGCACATAACCAAGACCATGTCCGTTTTTATCTGTAAGACATACACCAGATATAAACCAGGCACGAGGGGGTAGTCTGCCATACTATGCAGTATATGAGACCAAACCATTTCTGTACATTTCCATGAACCCAGTGCTGACCTTCCTGCAGCTTTCCGTAACATTTATTGGACAAAGAAGATTGTTAATTGTCATTTGATGGTTCTTCCCATCAAGGTCCTTAACAAGCAGCACAAAGGATCTGCAAGACAAAATCAATTTAATTATATAACCACATGGACTTTCTTACTCACTATGCAGTAACAATCTTCAACGATAAAAAAAACAATTGTCATATTGATAATTAACTGAATTATATTGATGTTTGTTTGGAAATTCTTTTTGCCTATTCTGTCTTGCTCTCCATGAGACACATGTAGGTGAGAACAAGCTTGGCAGCAAAGGGCAGCCACCTTCTCAGAGTTAGAGATTAAGGGCCTAGCTTAAGGGCCCACAGACATCTGACCATTCTGCTGAGGCTGGGCTTGAACTACAATAACAGAATAAATAGCTATTTGTTCCCTATATTAGAGATATTAACAAAGTACCATCAACAAGACAATGTTCCTCAGAATATGTGTGAGTTACTGTACCATCAGATGATCAAGTCCCTCAGAATGTGTGTGTATGTAGGAGGGAGAGGTCATCTTCATAAACTTTTGAAGAAACATCTTGCATGAAGAAACATAATTCATAATTCAAAACAAAGACCATAAAAGGCTAATGTAACCTGCAGTGATCTCTGACATTACCTTTCAGTAAAACTAGTTTCCACATTTTCAGGTGCTAATTTATGGACTCCTTTTAGGGTTATGTAGATTTTTACAAAATTATCCGACTGGTCCCATCCTGCACAGCAAAAAGTAAATACAAAATGATTATCAAATCTAAAAGCTGCAAACAGTTCCTCTGGCTTTTTCCTAGAAACAAATTAATTTCCAGAATATTTCACACACAGTCTAGACAACACCATCGTGGACTTTCCCTAAAAATAATTTTCATAGACCATTAGCGATTTTTTCCAACAATGAGCCTGCCTGGACCTGTTTTACATAGTGAAGTTTTTTTTATTATTCGCGTTAGACAATAAAAAGGCAAAGTATAATATCGGCAGATTTTGGGGTGGGGAATGACGTCTTCTGAATTCACAAATCACGAATAAAAAAATGCCACCGTGTTTACTACTTTACCTCACCGCACTGTCGAGATAAACTCAAAGGAATCCCCAATCGCAAACTGCAAACTATCTTTACCGCGATCTGTCGAATGTCGCTACGTACATAAGACAGCAAATTTCTTCAGGGTACGTTTTCTTTATATTGTTCCTTTATAGATCCCAAAATCTTAGTATAAATGTTCCTATGAATAATTTTTCGTTCGTACGAAGCCTCTTTAAACGAGCACCCAAGATCCCTACGTAATATCCTTCGTAAATAAACGGATACGTTGAAGATTACTATAGCAGCCCTGAATATACCGTATTTATTGACTCACGGAGGGGTTCTTGTCATCTCAGATAAATAGATAGGTAGGTGGGTGGGTGGCGAGTTACTGTAGAATTAGTAAGAAATACCGTAGTTATTAATCTTGACGGTATAGGCCTTAATGGAGGCTCCGCTCATCCCCGCCGCCGGCGTCGCCGCTCGCTTCTCTGCCTCCTGCTGTTTGCCTGCAATCTCCTCTCGGATTTTCTTTTGCTCCTGGGCCAGGATGTCCCGGACACGCTTTCTTTGGCATTTTTCTATGACACATGTTATCTCCCGGAGGTCGCTCTCTAGCTCGGTAATCTAGGGGAATAACAGTGACAGTGACCGATATCGATACACAGATTACTCGCCGACCTAGACTGAACAATCAGGGACTGAACAACCAGACCGGACCTTTACCCAGCCCCTCATTAACCTAACTAGACAAACAAATCATTAGCTAATTTTATTACTGAACTATAAACCGATATCTAACCATCATAAACATTAAATTCAGTGTTTTACCAAGCCAAATTATAACGCGCTTCCTACAGCAGCCAGTTTATGTAATTTGGCGATGTCGGCACATTTTAGGTACTTGCCTGCTCGCCAATGTCCATCTTGACGGTATTAAACAGACCTGCAGTTACTAAACAAGCGGCCGCCAGCACCATCAAGAAACCGAAGCAAAGCCCGGAAGTGCCGAACGGGCACCAGGTCCAGCAGCATGTTCTAGAAACGTGGAAGACTTCCGGTGGTTTGGTTTCAAAATAAAATCCATTCTAAAAATTGTCTGTGTGAAACTTCATCCTCATACAACCCTCTGAAAAGACAACCTCATCTATGGAGATTATTAGACATTTGCCACATCAAACTACTGCCGATCCACCCATCTAGATCAGAAATATAAATTCTATTATAAAGGAACAATTGTTAAAATGACGTTTTCGTAGGAAATATAATTTGCATTTTTTTTAATCTCCAGAATGAACACAGATTGTAATTCCATATTATATCAGATGCATCAGAACTTCAATTTACTCATGAAGTTTGGTTCTTAAATGTACTTTTTGACACATTGAACAGATTAGGTTATATATAGAAAAAATAACACCAGAAGAATTTCATCCTGTCTGTAGGTGGGAAGTAGGAACAATGTAATTTAGATCATGTCTCATGTAGCCTGACAGCTGGGTGAATTTAGGAAGAAGCTTCTTAAATGTGTGCTTTTTGGCACAGTAGTTTTAAAAAGTAGTCTAATGCACGACTTAATGTGGCAAAGGAATCATGCATGATCCCTCTCTTCCTAATCAGAATCAGTTTCAGCTACCTCAGGTAGATGATTCAGATCACTAACCATCAAAACAACCCACTTCAAGAACAGCTTCTCCCCCAGTTCCTGCTGCTTTTTTTTTTTTTTAACAATAATGCAACATTTGCACAATTTCAGTGTTTACTTTCTCATCAACAGACCCCTGAAGATCTATTTGCACATTATAATTGCACATTGCATGTTATACGTTATGTAGTATATGTACAGATGTATGTTATTTGTATTGTACTTGTCACCTTCTAGCATTGTACTATTTAAACTTTCATGAACTTCTATATTCATTAACTACCTTGTGTTTACACCTCTATGTTGTTTTTATTTTGTCCACATTAAGTTTAATTGTTAATTATCTAATCTCATGGTGGCTCCAAATGTATCAAGCTATGTGAACACAAATTTTTACCACCTTGGTTGAGTGACAAGAGATTCTGATTCAGATTTTGAGGTTGTCCAACTATCTCATCTATGGCTTACTTTAAAGGGGAATTGCACCACCATTTGATTTAACTCCTACAAAATGGTTTGAAAAGCATATAAGGGAACTTTTCCACCGCACCAAGTACCATATTTTTGGTTCAGTACTTTTGGTACTTTGGTACCAGCATCAAAAGTTCCAGTATCTAAAGTACCAATTCATCTGGGGTACTTTGGTACTTCAGAGTGGAACTTCAAATGCTTTCTGTCACTTGGTTATGCAAATAATCTTCCTCTGAATCACAGTACAACTGCAATCTTAAAAAAAAGTTACAAACTCAGAAAATAATTATAATGTAAAAGATAATAATTGTGATTTGGATCAGGATGCATTACAAGAAACGTAAGAAATATTTTTGTTTAATATAGTAGGACAGAATGCATATAGCATGCAATCCTGGTGATGTGATTTTGTTATGACAAATATTGGGGTATTTATAAAGCAAAATGGAGTTAATAAATTTCTCACAAACCCATCTGGGAGTAAAAATTCAAGGTCGAAAATGATTAGGATTGTCTCAGACAATGCATGCAGCGTCCATGCAAAAGTAGCACAGGTAAACTTTAAATTGATTTTTAAACATATATTAGATAATCTTGAAAAGGAATAATAATTCAAATTACAAAACTTTATTTTTTTCTATGACAGAATAAAAACGTGTCAGCAAACTTAAACTCTCTGCACTATAATGTCTGTACTCACCCGAACTTAACAGCCTTAATCTAGCCGACCAGCAATGTAAGAATCACATTCTCATAACATTCGACGTTGGTATTAATATAGCCCTATAAAATACATCCATTTTTCGATTTCAAAAAATACCATGCGTCACCTTTGTGATGTCATTCGGCACCGGTAGCAGTTTTTACGCCAGTGGAACCCAACTTTTACCCTATTTTTGGTACTTTCTCAATGTGGAGTGCGGTGGAAAAGTGCCATAAATACTATATATCACACCTGTATACATTTAAGTAAATTTAAAAATAATAAACAAACAACACATACTTTTATTACATTAACACAAATGTGGGTGAATCATTCATTTTGCTTGTAATGAGGCCTGAGAGCCCAGATTTGCCCACTGTCTCTTTACAAAGGAAAGCCGTCACCACATTGCACGCTGGATCCCAGACATCTCGTTATGGTCACTGAGGTGACGGAAAACAATGCGGCTGAGGCGCCACTTCTTCTTCACACCACGGGGCCGTGATGTCATCACACAGCGATTGCGGATGCGCACTGGACAGCTGTCCCTTGGCAGGTCAGCAATCTCTTTATCTGCCACTTCCTACAAGCAAATGAAGGACAATCAGCTAGATGCAACACAGTTGGTTTGGATGTGTGGGTATAAGAACAGAAAACACACACTTATAAAGATGTGCTACTCTTTCAGGACAACTCGGTGACCGTCTAGGGAAATATGTACATGCAAGTGCCAGTCAGCTGAAAGGACCCATACCTGCAGCTCTTTGGGGAGGATGGTGTTCTTTCTTAGCGCATTGATACGCAGCCGTTCGTCTGCATACTCGAAGGCCATTTTTCTCCTCTTCACATCCCGCAGCATTTTCCAATTTACATAATAACCTCTGACCTGCTCCACAGCACACACTGGGCTCCTAAACGCCTAAAAAAGTTTATATTTTCACAAGTCGTTGCATTTAGGTTTAAAGACATAAACAGTACCTCCTCCTCCGTCTTAGATTTAATTATCCTAATTCTGTATCACAAAAAAACACACCTTCCATACAATCCGCAAGGCGAAAGCTATCATCACTAACATTTAGAATGTGCATTAATCGGATTCCATTAATTGTCAGAAAATATTTCACTACAACCGCTGTGTCCGTGATGCAATGGCTATGAAAACCTGAATATAGCAGGCGGGTAGTGCATAAAACTAGAAATGCTAAGTTAGATACAGTTCAATGACGTTTCCACATTGTCGCTGGTCCTGAACATCTTAGCTTAATTACACAATTACTGTTAAATCTAAAAACATAAAGTGGAATATAGAATAGTATGCACCCTTACCGAAAGTGATACGCAAAATGAAGACAATAAAACCCCTGACCCTAGATTAACAACCTTATTTAGAACAGTAGACGCCATGATGCCCGGCACTCAACATTCAAACCAAACTTTATTTAAAACAAACCTGTTCTCACATTATAGTGCACATCCAACAATATTCAAAGCCAACTTTATTTACAACAAAATGCTCTCCATTTAATATTACACGCCCACCATGCAAAACCATTTATTTTTTTTAAAAAAACATGCTTTCTCCACTTCATCGGACATTTAATTTTAATTGGATTTTCATAAAATTTTATCCAACAAAAGGGAGGAAATCGAATTTCCACACAACACACTACGGACTTTCAAAATCAAAATGATTTAACACTGATTTACATGTGGGAATGACCCTTTTATATAGAAAGGCACGTTCAAGCGTTATCTATTTTCCAAATAGCGCCTTTAGAAGTACGTGTATATAATTATAGACAAGCTAGACAAGCTAGAGTCGTATTGTTAATTTGAATTGAGATTTAAAAAAAAAAAAACCCTGAAAACTAGCACAGATACAGCTATGATACTGAAATCCTTTCAATAAATAATAAATAAATGCGTAATGTTTCTCGCGATCTTCTCAGCCTCCGCATACTGCAATTGTGGTTCTTTTAATTCCTTAAAAATTGTGAGAGGAAGTGATTCAATATTTATATTTTTGCATTTTAATATGTAATATTCGTTCAGCTATCAAAATTAGGATACGCACTTATCCAGAAAAAGGGTTGTCGTGTTTTAAAGAACTTTTAATACTTATTAACGGCATTATCCCATAAGTTTTCAAAAATGTGTATGTCCTGATCGTAATATATGGAAATCAATGCCAATATAACACCATTAAAAAAAAAAAACTGGAACCACAACAATAGGAGTCCCTGGTTGCCAAAAAAATTGTAAAAATGTATCAATCAGCATTTACCTATAAGGACTTTCATATCATTTATTTAAATGCTTTTCATATTACACTCTCAGGAAGCCCTTTGCTGCAGTATACCTGAGTGACTTTGCTTGAATGACAGCACCAAGTGAGGTGAAATGTAACATAATCAGGCTTTTGGAGGAATACTGCCAAAGTCCACCTACAGATGGCAACATTGGAACTTCAGTTGGGTGGTGGCTTGACCTAATGAACTGTGGGTGGAAACTGTTCTGAAGTCTTGATTTCATACTCTTCCTGCATCTTACTGATGGTAGGAGTGTGATGCAGCTCTGACAGGGGTGGGGACTGTCTTCCATGATGCATTGGTCCCTTCTAATGACCGCAGTGTGATGAATACTCCCCAGAGCTGTTAGAGATGTAGCCATCAAACCCCTATCCTCAGTTAGGGTATAAACTAGGACCCAAGAAAACCTGCCTTGTCTCCCTGAATGCCACTGAGATTGAGTACCATGCATAACACGATTAAAAGAGAAAAATTCTAGTGTTAGATGATGTTAGATCTGGTTAAAGTGGACCAGTATATATATATCCCTCAAACTGTGGTACACGCAGATGGAGTTCTGTGAAGTCCTGAAACATAACTATCCCACTACAAAAAGTGTTAAAGTTTGATGAATGACCTGCTCAAACAGTGACACATCACAATCTCTCTCACTTCCACTGGTGGTCACTCTTAAGGAAACGGATTCTTCCACAATCACTTTCATTTCCACTGGCCCTCTTCAGGGTGGTCACTTTTAAGGTAACAGATTCCTTCCACGACAGATGGTCAAATTCATACATACAAATTGAGACAATTTCAAACACCATTCTTAATTTTTTTGACGTATATTTAATTAAAAATCAACAAGCATAATTATGTGTGTGTGTGTCTCATTTCAGAAGTACTACATATAAATACAATTATACATCATAATGTTAACACTGAACATCTCTTCTGCCTTGACTATCAGGTCAATTGGCTGACAAACAGGTCTTGAGTATTTAGCATTGTCTATGTACCATGCGAAAAGCTCCTTTTTCATATTAGTTGGACTCTTCAGTCATTGTTAAATGGCCTTACATTCATGCCTGGGCTACACTCTATGGTCTTAATCAGTCAATGTAGATACCTGAGATGAGTTATTATATGTAATCATTAACTGCAGTGACAACAGAACAAACAAAGCATTACCTGCAGTGATGAGTTGTTGACTATATTAATGAATAATTAACTGAATTATATGAGATATCAGTATCGAGTTCTAAAATGAAGGATCGAGTTCTAAAATGAAAGGTTAGCAATCGAGCTGCTTACACTCAAAAATAAAACTGATCATGGCCTCAGACCAGTTGTGCAATTTCTCTGTACAGACATAAATAAGTTAAAAGAGGAACATTTCTTATACAAACCAAATCCATTGAATAGGATAGAAAATATTGCAATGACTAAATACTGATAATTCTGACTAAAAGACATGATACTTCCCTGGAATTTGTGAGGGCAATATCCAATGGTGAATACAAATGGCCAAAATAGGTTTCCTCCGCAGGGTGGCTGGGCTCTCCCTTAGAGATAGGGTGAGGAGCTCGGTCATTCGGGAGGGACCACTCATTCGAGAGTAGAGCCGCTGCTCCTCCGCATCGAGAGAAGCCAGATGAGGTGGCTCGAGCATCTGGTCAGGGTGCCTCCTGGACGCCTCCCTGGTGAGGTGTACCGGGTGTGTCCCACTGGGAGGAGGCCCCGGGGAAGACCCAGGACACACTGGAGAGATTATTTCTCTCGGCTGGCCTGGGAACACCTCGGGATTCCGCCAGAGGAGCTGGATGAAGTGGCCGGGGAGAGGGAAATCCGGGTTTCCCGGTTTAGACTGCTGCCCCCGCGACCCGACCCAGAAAGCGGTAGGAGATTGACTGATGGATTGATGGATGGATGAATATCCAATGGCATGTTTAGCATGTTGTATTTGTGAAAGCACATTCAGTAATTGCACTGCAGACATGTGCTGATGTGAGTGGGTTCAGGCTCCTTGGTTTGTGGAACACATGTGCTGCACATTGTCCTCCATCTATCAGCTGTAGAATGGACAGCTCACAGTACAGGAAACTATTCTGGGTTGGCCAGGGTTGCATTTGAGAGGAATGGCAAGCTGGGAAAATCAGTAAATAAAAGAGATCCAGAATTGTCCTTTTATAACATTGTGTTATTCAAATATTAAATATAAAAAAAAGAAGCAAACAAAGACTACAGTATATTTGACTTTTTGCCTTAATAATGACGATAAATTAAAAACTGAGTATAGCAAAGAGATATTTTGCATTGCTTCATTTCCACCTTACTACTACAAACATAAACATTCATTTTAATGTCAGTAGGAGTACAGAATCTGCCCTTTTAATATTACTAGTAGATAATCATTCTCTCAGGAATCCATGTGAATCAGTCAGTCAGGGATGGTACCATTTTAGGCACCAAATTCCATACAATAATGAGTGCCAGATTGTTAAAAAGGATTACAGGGACTCAATTTAATTTAGAATAAAAATTCTCAGTTCTAAGGTTATGCCCATTCACTTCCACTCTGTTTACTTGGATTTTAAATGTGTGAACTGTGTGTGTGTGTGTGTGTGTGTGTGTATGTGTGCCCATTAAACCACCGTGAGTGCCATTCTTTCAGAAGCCATTGGTTCAGTCTTCACCGAGATCCAAAGGTCCTCATCCTTGGTGGTCTTCTTCTTCTTTGCTTCAGCTTTGGAGATGCCTGTGTGGTTCTTGGATTGGCTGCATCTGCCAGCTTTGTCCTTTTGACAGCAACAGCAATGACAGCAGATCACCAGCGAGGTGACGAGGACCAGCGCCGGCAATGAAAGAAGAATGGCGAGGCACACAGTGTTGTAGACGCCTTGGTCATGCTTGACGGCGGTGATGTTCCAAAAGCCCGTGAAAAACTGAAGAATAGTCTCACTCATGACTTTGTGTTAACTTCTGGGTTTTGGTCTGTGTAGAGTTTGTCCCTGCAGGTATAATCTCTCTCTGCATGTACTGCGATTCCTCTAAGCAGAATGTGGAGTGTATATCATCAGCTCAAAGCAAAGTACTTTAAAATAAAGACATTCTGAGAAGACTGTTATCGATCTGAACATACAGCGGTCACCCCTGTGTCTTTTGGTGGTCCTATTTTTTTATTCAGCTTGCATGTTTTGTTGCATTGTCACTCCTATTAGGTGACAAAATCATACGTAGAGCTGTAGTTCAATCAGAAGATTGATAGTACTCCTTGTTTTTAAATTCCAGTTCAAGTTTTGAAGACCAGCACTTTGTTTGTGGTTGGCTTTACTTTGAAATTTTGACGCACACTTTTCATCAACGACTGCTCTGTGAAATGATCGTCTCTCCAAACTACTTCAAATCTGCCGTCTGATGAAGATCTTGGAAAATCTCCAATAAATCATAGCTGTGAAAGAGAAGAAAAAATATCACAAAGTTTTACATCTGACCTTGTTCTTTATTAGTGTAGTTTATAAAACAATTGATCATTATATGTGTATTAAGTCTTTCTGCTTGCTTATAAAATGGAGAAAAAGTTCAGAGCTCCTACGTCAGACTAACTAGTTAAGGGGCCATAGATTAAAGACATGTATGTAACTATTATACTAATGATCCGATGTATTGAAGTCGGTGCACAAGCATCATAACCACTGCCTGATCACGGGATTTCCCATCATAGAAGATGTAGGGGATTTACAGAGATACAGAAAATCTTTTCTGATAAAGGCACGGTAGCTTGTGTTCCATTTACAGAAAACTAACAGAACAAATGACTTTACTGTATTTAAAAACAAAGTCTCTAAAGAAAATAAGAAGTTGGATTTAAAAAAAAAAGAAGAAACATCTGGTGACTGTTGCTTTAACTTGCTTGACTGTCTTCACGGTGCCCAGAACCAAATAAGTGAAGTGCATGTTGCATTGTTTGCATAACCCATGTGTGAAACAACATTCACAAGATTCACTTCCTGCTTTGTGCTTCCTGAACTACGACCACAGGAAATTGCAGTTAGTTGACAGCAGAGGTTGTTTAAGGTGCAAGATTTTAAGGTTATCAGACAAAGAACATAACTGTGATGATGCTAAAATGGCTCACAAGGGACCAGTATGTTAAGCTATAACAAAACCTCCGATAATTTTAAGATTATCCCAACCCCATTCATTCAATATGGTAAATATTTACAACGTCTTGAAAACATGTTTAATGATATGTAAAAAATAACTTATGACAGTAGCGCTGTCATCGTGTGCAGTTCTGTCCTGTGGCATCAATTGAACAATGCTCAGCAGGCACTGGCTAGTGTATCACAGCCACACAGTGCAATTATGTTCTATGGCAACTATTGAAGAGTACTCAGCGGGCACTGACTCACATAGCACTCCCATACAGTGATGTTATGTCCCGCGGCAGCTATCGAGCAGTGCTCAGCAAGCAGTGGCTAGTGCAGCATATGGCCTCTCAAAATTAATTTTTACATAGATTTCCTTTTTTTATACATAAAAAAGCATGAAAACATTTTTCATACGCGTGATTTGTCATGTGTCACATAGGTTGTAACTCAGGGACAGTCTGCACTGTAGCAGACACTTAGGATCAGAGAACATTTTCAGACAGAATCCCTGGAGCGATTGGGGCTATATGTAAGAGAATAGTGATATTTTATATATCGTTGTAAGCTTAAGGGTCACAGCACAGGATCAGCCAGCAGGCAGCAACACTGGAGCTGGGGGTTAGGGGCCTCACACAGGGGCCCGAGGGTGATGCTCTGCCACCCATGGGATTTGAACTCACAACATTGCAGACATGGCCTTAGATCCCTACACAGCCTTGCTTAGAAATGTGATTTAACGCATCCTTAGGTGAGGCAGTAAGCAGGTGCAATCATAATCCTAAACACTGGAGAATGCAAGTTGAATTGTAGATGAATCCTGATGACCTACAACTTATAACTAGAACTGAGATTTCTGCACATCTGGATTCAGAAGTTTTTCGCAGTTCTGTAACCAAATCCTGTGTCTGGAATGATTCCTTTACTGAACGGGCAGCTTAATTTTCTGCATCTTACTGTAGTGAAGAGAGAAGCAATGTAGTCAGAACATTCACAGTTAGGTGAGAGCTTGATAAATCATATTGATGCATAGATACTTCTTTTTGTAGCTAAGCTGGATGCAGCATTGCTATTGTATCCACCATGTGTCGGTGTTACAGCTGCTCATTCATATTTACATGCAAAGTTCATGTACAGCGCGCAAAAAAAATTCCACTCATTTGCCAAATTTGTTTAGGACATCCATAGTTCTTAGAAATCTCTTCTGTTTTTAAAATACTTCTGAAAATGAATTATGAATCAGTAAAATCCAAACTTTTTCAATCATTTAGTCTAATGGGTTGAAGTTACTATGCCATGTTTTGTCAGATTACCGTGCCTAGCTGATAAGCACGAATAGGATAAGAGTTGTGGAGATGGATGGATGGATTATTTTAAAACTGAATAAATTATGTCAGTTTCTGTGCGCTAATCTCATAGTGATGATCTCAATCTATTTAACTACATTTTCTTGATTTTTAATGTAATATTTACCTTATGTACGCAGCATGATATAATAATTTGTTAGCAAATGGTTTTGAGGCTTTCCCTGGCCTTTTGCGTGCCTGGATTTGAGAATGTGAGATTATTTTATTTCTGTAAGCTTCTCATTTGTGAATTTTTAATATGGCTGTGACACACATGAGGTCTCAAGTGTTGAAATGCTACAAACAACAACACAACCAATACCAGAAGCGCATAACTGCTTCACATTTTACTGCTGTAGTATAGCGATCTGCTAATAGCACTAACAGTAGGTTTGCTCTGACATATAATAGCCAAGCAGCATAACTCAAGTGTAAACCTGTTACAGTCACTTAGCTTCACTTTCCATCAGGCGTTGACTAAGTTGAGTGACTCCGCGCAAAGTTGGATCCAAGCAACAGCTTTGCTACGGCATGACTTTGTCCAGTTAGTCAACAGACGGAAATTATAAGCATGAGATTGCAGCATCACTACAATTGCTTAAGCTCAACGATGGAGTCTTACCATGATGAAGTTACTTCAGATTTTCAGGTTAGGCTTTTTGCCTTTTCTCTGGGATCCGCTTACATTCAGTCCTTTCATTGTGCCTCTGAGCTGTGTCCTACTTTCCCCCTAATCTATGTCTTCACCAAAGGTAAGTTTCAGATATTTAACCATGGCTCCTCTCTCTCTCTCTCTCTCTCTCTCTCGCTCTCCTCCTTTTCCTGTCTTATGTCTGAGCTCGCGCTGCCTTGCCTGTATGCTGCATTCTTGTGGCTGGTTTATGCTCACATAACCTCCCTGTGATGTCAGAGTATCAGGCTTCCTGTAAGGAAGCAGTTGGGTGTGGTACGAGCAAGTGACAAACAGAGAGAGAGACTGAGCAGGAGGAGAGAAGCAAAAAACAAAATTAATGTGCAAAATAGCCATTAAATAAGTGAAACTGTAATACATGTAGTAAAATACTATAATTACGTACATGTATGCGGTGTCTGTTGTAAACCCTGTCTTGGAAGGCATCACAGTCTGACTGCACTTTTAGTCCTTACAACTAGTCTTAACAAGTGCCCCATGGAAGAAAACTCAAAGTTCAAACTAAAACTGTGAAATTGGAATAGAAAAAGTGTCCTCCGCCTTTCATCGATACACAACTAGGTGATTGTTTTTACCCGCATGAACAAATTTGTAAACTTCTCTTTTGTCAGTCCTCTGTAATACGGTCAGTTTTTCTAGTAATGGAAATGTTCACCTCTTCTTCTACTACTGATTTTTTTGTCCTTCATATAAAATCATCTGTGATGACCGTTACGGGTCACAAGCGACCTTGAGTGAACCCAGAAAGACAAGAACTCCTAGAACAGCCATCTTCTCTAGATGTATGAAGGCATATACAGAATATAATTGCCGTTCGGTCAGCAGCTAACCCAACAGGTGAGATAATTTTTTTTAATAGAGAGTTCAAATTCATTTTATACTCTGTTAGCGTCACCATTGCGTTAGCGAGGGTCTCCTGGCATCTTCTGTACTCTCCTTTGTTGTTTTCTCATAGTTTTATGAAATCTGAAGCATGCTCTGCTGAAAATCAGAAGGACCCATTTTCCTTCTGCAAAGACAGTAGATATGAATTTTGCTTTGGATGGGCTTAATGAGTGGAATGGAAAGAGTCACCAAGGCATGGAAGGTAGCTGCAGATCACTGAGTTGCATCAATCTGTAAAAGTCTTCCCATCAGCCTCAGCTTCCTGACAACTCGCTCACAAAATCGCACATTTTATTAAAAATGGGTGCCCGCAATTTGGCCAAATGAGCCACTGAACATCTCCTTTCAAAGCCTGAGTGGAGGGAAACTCAGCAGAGTGGCTGGCAGGGAGAGGGGCAAAGTTTTCTCACAGCGCTGGATCTGGCGCATAGTGGCCCTCTGTCTGTGAATGGAAACTTCACTGCAGTATTTAGTTTGGCAAGAGGCTGACAAGCAGCCAAAAATAGCAACTACCGTTGCTAACCAGTACAAAAGCAAATAGAACAGTGAGTCAGCCATATAAAATGTGGCAGCTCCGAGCTTACGAAAACATGAATACTGAAAAATGAACTGGTGAGGGCTGATTCCCATTTATGGTAGGAGTTTATTGTAAAAGCAGTGTTTATGCTCTTAATAGTGAGCTGGCACAATGTGGTTATTTGGGACTAATAATGTATGTTTTTACTAGTTCAAAGCATTAGTAACTTTCCTTGTATATATTCTTAAACACGTCATCAATGTCAAATAAACACACATACAGACACACACACAGCCACAAACACACAAATTAATCACGCAGTTGATTAATCACAGTTAATATTCAGATGTATATAAATTAGTACTAGGTACTAATTAGAGGACTGATTGGCTGAAGGGTCCACACATCTGGGTTTGTATGTAAATGTACATGTATATGTGTATGTGTCTGTCTGCCTGTGTGTGTGTGTGTGTGTGTGTGTGTGTGTGTGTGTGTGTGAGTGTGTGTAATAGTGTTTCCTAAAAGTCCTACGTACATAAGGGTTAAGTTACCAGAGGAACTGAGAACAGACAGGGCTTCTGTTTCGAAAACCAAGGAAAATCATGCTGGTACAAATAATTGCTTATATAGGAGTGAAAAGTGACACATTGTGAGCATATTTGGAATGATGAGTGAAACTAGTGTGAACTGTTATTAGGTTGCGAGAACTACCTGTGTGGTTCCATGGTAATAATCAGCACCCATGTGTGTGTTATATCTGTGTGTGTATATATACATGACAATACGCCTCCCTCATTACCCCGTGTGAAATCCCGATGTGACCAGCTGTCCCGTGTCATTTCTGATTAGTTTCTTGTTAAGTCCGCGTTCGGGTATGTTTCTCCAGTCCTGTCATAGATGTTCTCACCGTGTTGCGCTCTGCCAACAATAAACCCCCTGGTTTCGGGTCTCCGTGTGCCTGACCCTGATTCCCCGCTTTCTGTTCACTCACCCTGCACACGGTCATCACACCATGTGTGTGTTACAGTATATCTGTGTGTGTACATATACATGGCAATAATCAGCACCCATGTGTGTGGTATATCCATCCATCCATTTTCCAAACCGCTTATCCTACTGGGTCGGGGGTGGTCCGGCGCCTATCCCGGAAGCAATGGGCACGAGGCAGGGAACAACCCTGGACAGGGGGCCAGCCTATCGCAGAGCACACTCACACACCAGTCACTCACACATGCACACCTATGGGCAATTTAGCAACTCCAATCAGCCTCAGCATGTCTT
>JAABNY020000043.1:94082-107307 GCA_015164015.2 Brevimyrus niger | reverse complement strand
TACTGTAATGTTGCACTGCTTTATTTGGTTAATCGTCTAGTCTGTGAAGAAGGCATTCAAGTAAGAATTGCATTGTAGTACGAATCATTTACTGGCGCATACAATTTATATTAGGTCAGCATTCATGGTTTGACTTTTGATATTCAGATTGAGTTCTAGGTCAAACTGGTTTGTTTGACTTTCACTCAGTTCTAATGAGTTCGAGAACTGAGGTACCACTGTAGTGGGTATGGCAACACATATATTAAAATATTTACATTTATTCAGCAGACACTTTTATCCAAAGCGACTTACAGTGAAGTACTTTATCTACAGGGACAGTCCCCCTGGAGCAAGTTGGGGTCAACTGCCTTCCTCAGGGGCACAATGGTGGCACCCCTGGGAGTGAACTCACAATCTTCCGGTGTTCCTAATGGGAGCCCAGCCAGATCCCTAACTACTAGACCACCACTATCCCCGTAGATCACCACCAAGCATTTTACAATGGTTGAACCTGGAAAGCTGAATGCAAACACACACCTGCCTGTAATTTCAGCTGAGTACCTATCTAGGAATTTGTTTGGTTAGTGCCAACTTGCCATATGTACAAAAGGGGCCATCTTTGGATTGGCATTTTCCATCGGCATTTTGCTTTAGCTAGTGAAAAATAGACACAGCAAGAGGCAGAGGAAGAGCAAGAAGACAGAGAGGAAGGGGAAGAGGAAGAACCATGGTAACTGATGAAATCAGAGCCATAATAATTGACCATGTTATAAACCATGATTGGAAAAAACTGTAATGTTGGAGTTGGGTGGTGTGGTGGCTCAATGGATGGCACTGTTGCACCCCCACACAACTGGGGAGTTATATATTTGTCTCTGCACCAATGGCTGGGTGACCTGGCACATTTACATCGACCATTGTGCACCTCCTATAGTAGACTGGTATCCATCCAGGGAGTTCCTGAGCTGTTGCACCCCCACACAACTGGGGAGTTATATATTTGTCTCTGCACCAATGGCTGGGTGACCTGGCACATTTACATCGACCATTGTGCACCTCCTATAGTAGACTGGTATCCATCCAGGGAGTTCCTGAGCGTCCTCGCTCCAGGCTATTTGCAGCTCTGTACTCGGATGCAGAAATATGACTTAATTGGAAAATGACAAAAACAGAGGATGCACTTCATCAATATGAACATTTTATTAATATGTAGAAAATGCATTTTAAAAAGGGCCATAAAGTACAGGTGCTAATCTACAGCTCAGCTAATCTGATGGTTAACATTAATATCAGTTATGTCACAGATACTGACATCATGCCTGTGGTCATAGACCTTATTGACACAGTGCCTGCAGGACGGCCACAAAGCGGGGCTCCCATTTCTGTCCATGCTCTCAGTCCCGGGTTCATTTGCTTGCTTTTTTTCAGCTCCTCATCAGTTTAAAGCATAGACAGAAAAAAAACAGCGACATGTTTACAGTGTTTTGGTTGGCAAGGAGAGGCAGTCACCTTGCATCAGTTGAACAAATCAAATAAAGAAATAATAAAGATTAAGTAAGAATCTATGAACACATTCATGACACATTGTAATGCTTTTATAAAGCATTATAAACATGGTTATAAATATTTATTAAAAAGGCATAACACATTATGGACATGTTCATTATGCATTACGGATACATTATGAATCTATAATGCGCTTTAGATACCTTAATTATGCAGTACAAAGCATCCTTAATGCTTATACCGATCATTATAAGGCATTATAAGGGTATCTATAGTGCATTATATATGTGAGCTTTACTGGAGCTTATGAAGTATTATAATCAACACTATAATGTGTTTTGACTGTCAATAGATGATGCTGTATACTTTATTCATTCTTATACCGGTCATTATAATGCAACATAAAAGTATCTGTAATGCATTATAGATGAGAGCTAAAAGTATCGTGCACATTGCAAATAAAAAATATGCAGATATCAGACATACAGGGTTAGTACATGTCATAGATTAAGGAGTTGACAGTTAATATTGCATTATTAAACTGCCCGTCCAAAAAAAAGGTCACCATTTAAATTTATATCAGCAAATACTTAAAAGCCAATGACTGGATCATTATTACAGCTCAGCAACATAGTGCAGCAATAAAGTGAAGTCAGCTGAGTATCTGAATCTACTGAATGACCAGGTTACACCTGCATCCATCATCAATGGGTTTTTTTCCCTGTTTTCATTGGCATATTTCAGGACAAGAATGCCAAGATTCATTGGGTTCAAACTGTCAAAGAGTGGTTCAGGGAGCATGAGAAATCGTTTTCACGCATGACTTGGTCGCCACAGAGTGGTAATCTTAACCTTATTGAAGGTCTTTGGGTTCTGCTGAAGGAGCCTTCATGGAGCGGTTCAACTCACTTGTCAATACAGGATCTTGGTGAAAATGAATGCAAATCTGGATGAAAATAAAAGGGTGACATGTTGCATAAGCCTTTGAAAACAATGCCATGGCAAATGTGCGCCATAATCAGAGCTAAAGGCGGGCCAACGAAAAGTTCAAATGGCGACTTTTGTTTTTGGACGGGCATTGTAATTGCCATCATTATGCAGAGTTCCATTGTGAGAGGCAGACATAGTTGTTATTACGCTGTTGGTAAAAGCTGGTGTGTATCATGTAGAAACAGAAAGTCTGTCCCACATCCTGAGAGCTCTGCTTCCTGTGACAGTGGTGTTCTCCTTGTCTGTACAGAGCAGTGCTTTGGTAAGCTGCACAGCCCGGGCTTCAGACACATCCAAGCACCGACTTGCTCCAGGATGTCTAATTTTGTTTTTGGTTATAATAAAGGATGATTTTCAAATACCCTTTAGACATTATCTAGGTACAACCATTTGTATGACGTGAGACAGTGGGACTGATTGTGTTCACTTTTGATATCACTTCGGGCAGATTGTGACATGAAGGTCATGTCATCAGAACGTGCTCAAGAAACATACCAGCACATTAACATAAAGATGTGTCAGTACAAAATAAGGTATAGCACACTTTCCATGCCTGCAGGTTTTCAACCGGTCCATGCATTTTGCCAAAACAATCAACGGGACAATTGTGGAAATCTTAATAGTCTGGGAAGCATATCTGCAGAAAATGGATTCTTAAATAGATCATAATGTTACAAACACAAATATTACAGCATAAATCATTAATGTTAATGGGGCCCTGGGAAAGATAATATTTTCATGTATGTAATATTTTTAACTATGAAAACAGCAGAGCTCTGTGAATTCCACATTCTCTTGATTCTTAAAAATAAATAGTAAAAATAATGTGAAATAATGTGAAGTCTACCATGACCAGAAAAGGTTCTCAGTCAGGGGTGGTGAGGTGTGGCTTGATATTCATTTTGAAATGAACCATTCGTATTAAATATGATCCATCTATCCATCCATCCATCCATCCAACCAACCAACTAAACACTTATTCTGGTTAGTATCACTGGAACATACATTAATATGTAAATGCTTAACCTACTGCGTGTGGCACTTTACTAATTTCCTTTCATTTTCTACATGATTTTCATTGTGATTACCAATTTTCTTCACATCCTCCTAGAATACCATTATTGATTTAATATCAGTTACAATAAATTAACATTTTGACACTAAAAATTGAGAAAATAAAGATATATTAGGTTATCCAATAAACCCCAGAAAAAAATAAATTAATTAAATGCATGCCGGAGGTGTAGTAGTGTAGCGTCATGCGAAGGATGTGCACTGTGCCGCCTGGGATGGACTCCAGGCCCCATGACCCAGACCAAGACAAGCAGGTAGAAGATGGCTGGATATATTCCAATCACATGATTAGCACTGTAACCTCATACCGGCAGGGTCATGGGTTCAAATTCTGCTTCTGACGCTGTGTGTGTATGTTCTCCCAGTGTCTGTGCAGGTTTCCTGTTCTTCGGTGAACTTCTAACTGTAATCACCCGTATTGTGTGTGTCCTGATGTTCTCCACTTCAGGGCCTGCGAAGACCCCAGGCCCACAGTCACCTTCTACTGGATATAAATGTTACCTGAATGACTTATATTACTACAACAGTAATATATATAGGACTCACATAAGTTATTACATAATATTGGGGTAATGCAGAACACCGAATTCTGTTCTTTATCTCTCAGCGCTATGGGAAACATTTTACATTAATCATCCAATGCGTTGACTTTTTTTATAGACGCATTATCGTTTGGTGTCTTTGCGTTAAACGTCACCTCCTTAAAAACAAAACCTGTGAAGCCAAAGCAAATACGAAATTAGAAAAATAACAAAAGTAACACGAAAGTGGCAAACTTTAAGGATATCACAAGAGAAAAGCATTAAATTATACCTTATAGAGGATGAAAGAAAACTTACTGTTACCTTTAACCCAAATGTACTTTGAGATTCCAGTTTCCATTAGATGCATAAGTAGCAAATCAAATGGTCACTGAATCTGTTTCTGAGGCTGTGGATGCACTAGGGTTCATGCTGAAAACAGCTCCTTGCAACACTGTGTGTGAGACGTTTATATTCTTACAGTGTTTTCATTTTATTGGGATGCGCTTGGGTAATGTTTTTGAAACATCTTTTCAAATGTTGTCTCAATGCATTAATTCAAAATCTATTTCTAAAGGAGACCTCATAGTAATTTGGATTTGTTACTGTGTTGGTAAGTGCAAAAGAGTGAAGTCGCATGCCAATAATTATCAAGCAATTCTCAGGTCTTTTCCCATCCCTGGAAGTTATATCTCATTCCAGTCAGGGACAGGGCACGGTTAACAGGCAAGTAGCATTAACATAAGAGCAGAAACATTAACATGGAAAAACAGCAGGACTGGGTAGAGCATTTTTGTTACAAAAATAGAAATGTCAGTCATTTTAGGGTGCATACTGTTTTGTTAAAATTCTTCATAAAAGAGGAGAAGTGAAGTGGGCCTGGCTCTAAGCAGCAGTCGAGTATGTACAGACACTCTCTGGCTGTCCTTCCACACCACTACAATGGAGCAAATAAATGAAGAATAAAGCAGTGTTACAAGCACCTGCTCCACCCGCTGTCTTCAGGATGTCTCCCTAATTACACAACTGACATGCCTCCATCTCTCCTATCCCCTAAAATAGGAACGTCTTGGTGAGAGAGGAGTGGGTTATAGGCCAGTGGACCGCTTCCTCTTTCCACTTATGCTGCGGTAGTTGAAAGGTCGAATCTTCATCTCCACAAATGGAATGGAGAACTCATGGCCCTTCCAGTGGAACCAGTTGATGCCCTGGAGACAAAGAATCGAGCCCCTTGCATTAAATCAGCATATCGGCGGCTACATCATGGGATCCTACATCATGGGATCCTACATCATGGGATCCTACATCATGGGATCCTACATCATGGGATGTCCCCAAATTAATACAAAAAGGGTACCGCTACTGTTGGTCTTGTCATGCCTTTTCAAACTTTTGAACAGTTTATTACGATGCTCAAAGACATGTACAGATATCAAAAATACATGCATTTTCAAAAATGAAAGCAAGCTGATGTAGAAGCTTGGTCGAGATTAGTGTAAGGAGCACTTCAGCTTAAACTCCTGCCCAGGGTATTTACACAAGGTATATGGGGCAGATATTTCAATTAACATTTAAGGTTTTTTTTTTTAGTGTGTCTCATAGAGACGCATGCTGCATTTACAGGTAACACACACACACGAAAGCATCCAGAGCTTCAGGTAGCACCATCTCATGTTACTGCCGCGATCTCCATGATGTCTTTCTGTAGCTTCAAATCCAGCAGTATGAATGCATTATAAATGCATTATGGTGATTCCTTTAAGTAAAGTGTTACCGCATGAAATTTCTTTTCTTTTTCTGGTTCGAAGTAACGGAAAAACTTCCGGCGAACAGAAAACTAATAATCAACATGAGAGCTCAAGACTTTAAAATCGTTTTTTTTTCCTGGTTAAGCAGAAGCTGCGACACATGCTCTGCTGCCTGTTTAGTTCTGTCTCATCACTTACAGATATAAAAGTAGAACATGTCAAGAGTATGTGTGCTCTTAGTTTGCCAACGGTGCCTGCCTAACATCTACTGGGAGATGTTGAGCAATATCTGTGATGTCACTGTATTAAAGAACCTCTGATGAACAGAACAGTGTTCTGATGATTATCCAGACCTGACATCTGCATTTACTCTATTCATCCTGATCAGTCAGGAGTCAGGACTTATTAAGCAGGTCAGGAAAGCAGAGAATGGTGTGGGGCCTGCCAACTGCAGCCAAGGTATGCCACCCCATACACCAATAGGAATGTGACGGTGACTAGGGCCCCCAATGACAATAGACTGCAGTGGCCTTACCTGGCTGTGCCTGGACTCGCCGTATTTGCCGTTCAGGTTGGCTCGATGGCAGTTCTTATACCACCAGGCTCCTTTGTAGGATAGAGCACAGTTGGTGACGGCAACGTCATTGTCTCTGTCTTTAGTGGAGAAGGGGCGGCCCTGGTGGTAGCTTAGGGAATCCCCTGCAGGCAAAAGAGATGAGTCAATGACAAGTAGAATTGTATATTTGAATCTGCGATTATCCACATTACAAAACTGAATTTAATAGTTTGAATATGAATTCTGGTAACTTGAAATAGCATTTATCCTCCATCCATCCATCTTCCAACCTGCTTGTCCTACTGGGTTGTAGGGGGTCTGGAGCCTACCCTGGAAGCAATGGGCATGAAGCAGGGAACAACCCGGGATGGGCAGCCAGCCCATCGCAGGGCACGCTCATACACTATTCACTCACACATGTACATGGGCAATTTAGCAACTCCAATTAGCCACAGCATGGCTTTGGACTGTGGGGGGAAGCTAGAGTGGCCAGAGGAAACCCCACGATGACACGGGGAGAACATGCTAACTCCACACACATGCAACACAGGCAGAGACTTGAACCCGGGTCCCAGAGGTGTGAGGCAACAGTGCTAACCACTGCACCACCATGCCGCCCCCAGCATTTATCCTACCTCGAAAAATTCAGTTCGCAAATTTAATTTCAATCTACAGTAGTGTGACACACATCCGGGTCCTTGAGGAAAAGTAATCAACTGCAGATTCACGATGCAATTTACGGCAGTTCAGTAAAGAGGTAAAGAGGAGGCGTGTGCCGGGATGTCAGAAAAACAACGATACACAAGCGATAGCATAAACATTAACTATCCGTCTGGTTAGTATATGGTAGTACTGTATATGTGGTTAAATTAATGAATTCTGGCACTGCTAGTTTATGTTAATATGGTAGACCAATGCAAAACTAGCTAGGTATATGAATTTTACTTCTAGTTTAGTTTAAGTTATGGCTCACCTGTTCATCTCATGTGCCTTCTAGCAGTGTTTATGGTAAATATTTTTTAAATATTAATCTCGCCGATATGAGGTGGAAATCAGTATTAATTTATATTACCTATACACATGGTAATGCCACCATTACGTTCAGCTGATGGACCAAATAGTAAAAGAGATGATTGATAAACATCATCTAGGGGTGTTGATCAAGGGAGAAAACAACAATGGTGAATGGTTGAAGAAATGATGATGCATAAGGGACGAGATATTGTTACACGATAAGAAAATGTAGAAAAATTAGTGTAAGACTCGTCTGGTCTGCTGCATGTCTACAGCGCTCCCTGTGTACTGTGCTAATAACCGGAAGCATCAGTTGGACTGGTGTTTAATATGGTGATCTGTATAAGCAGTGCTCAAAGTGGAGAAATAACAGTGTCGCTACTGTATTGACCATGAGAATGGCCCCGCCACTCTCGCGTGACGCTTAATGTCTCTGAGTAGCAGAGTACTGGCAACTTGTGAGAAGTGGTGGTACGATAAAGATTAAGATATAGTACCAGTACCAGTACCAGTACTGCTTAATTTTTATTACGTATATGATCCTGCATTTGTGCTGGCTACACCCCGGCACACGCCTTCTCTTTACCCAGTTACTTTTTCTCAAGGACCCTGATGTGTGTCACACTAGATTGAAATTGAATTTGCAAACTGAATTTTTCGAGGAAATGCTATTTCGAGTTACTGGAATTCAGATTCAAACTATTAAATTCAGATTCAGTTTTGTAATGCGGATAACTGCAGATTCAAATATACAAAATTCACACAAAGGGCACACCAACCTGCGGTACCATTGTACTCTTCTCTAAGACAGACACACAAAGGGCACACCAACCTGCGGTACCATTGTACTCTTCTCTAAGACAGACACACAAAGGGCACACCAACCTGTGGTACCATTGTACTCTCCTCTAAGACAGATACACAAAAGGCAGACCAACCTTCACTCCCATTGTACTATCCTCTAAGACAGATACACAAAAGGCAGACCAACCTTCACTCCCATTGTACTGTCCTCAAAGGCACACAAAGGGCAGACCAACCTGCAGTGCCATTGTACTCTCCGATGCGTAGCTTGTACTGGTTTCTGGAGTCCCCAATGGCAAACCTGTCGTAGTTGGCGTACACTGATTCCTGCCCATCCTTCATGTCAATCCTGAGCTCGTAGTGGCCCTGCGACGTGATCTTGTGGATGTTTTCCAGACCTGGTTTGAAAGACAACACTAGAGATGTAAAAATACAATACATTGAACATGACTACGTTCGTCAGTGTACATACAGGGGAATGGAGAATAATCGTTAACACAAACTAAACTGAGGGGTATACATGCATTCTGTGTGTGCGACATTCAATTCAGTATTTCTCTCTGGACCCTGAACAAAGGTGCTGACAGCAGAAGTGATACGCAGCTGGGAAAAAACAGTAATGACAGCACCTAATTCAAATGAAACTGTGACAGCGTGTGGTAGAACGGGGATTCCTTTCACTACAGGTTCTTTTACCCAGCCAGAACTCATCTTCCAAGTTCCCAAAACCACTTCTGTAATCACTCCACTTTCGTGAGAAGTCGGTCAGGCCATTCTGACGCCGCTGGACAACCTTGCAACGGAGATGTTACAGAATCAACAAAACAGATCCATCCAGTCCATGTTATGCTTTTTAGATGACAGGGTATCAGAGCACAGACGGGACTACAGATATCCCGCCACTCTCACCCTGAGAGAAACACGGGCTCAGGCATACTTACAGCACTCCAAAGCATCCCGTGGGCTTGATGGCTTTGCCCAAGAGGCAGACAGTGACATCATTACCCTTTTGGCCAGATCCTCATTCCCACCTTCAGCCCCACACCCATTTCCACCTTCATTCCTGCCTTCAGCCCCCCATTTCTGTCTTCAGCCCCTCACCCATTCCTGCCTTCAGTCCTATCTTCATTCTTGCCTACAGCCCCGCCTACATCCCCACCATCAGCCCCCCGTCATTCCCGCTTTCAGTCCCGCACCCATTCCCACCTTCAGTATCGCACCCATTCTCGCCTTCAGCCCTGCCCTCAATCCTGTATTCAACCCAGCCCCCATTCCCGCCTTCACTCCCGCCTTCATTCCCGCCTTTACTCCCGCCTTCATTCCCACCTTCACTCCCGCCTTCATTCCCACCTTCACTCCCGCCGTCATTCCCGCCTTCACTCCCGCCTTCACTCCCGCCTTCATTCCCACCCTCACAGTGTGGATACTCACAATCCAGCCCCCTCCATCTGTGGTCATGTCGCAGTAAACCTGCAAGCTCTGCGCAGGATCCCGATTCAGGTATATGGTGTAAAGGCCACTGACGGATTCTCCATTCAGCAGGTGCTGGGCGCAGTTCTGTGGGCTGCTGAACAGCCGGTTGCCTGGGAAGGACGCAGGAAAAGTTATTAATGATCAAGAGATCATTTTAAGGAGTTTGCCACATCTTTAACATTTCATCTGGAGTGACACCAGACAAGTCATGTTCAAAAAGGGTTTTTTCTCGGTGTAACAGCACCTGTGGTGAAGGAACTGGAGACGATGGCGCTGGTCTCTAGGCCGCGAGCCGCCTGCAGCCACACGATGTACTCAGCCATTTCAGCGAGACCCTCCAAGCGAATCCAGGTGTCCTCAGCATCTAGGATTAGCTCCTGGGGCAGGATGTGCAGATAGTAAATGTAAATGTATGTCTGTTAGACTGAAAAACTGAAACTCTTTAGTCCTTCTGAGAAAAAAAAAAAACATGAAGTACATTTGTTTGTAGGATTTATCCACTGCCGTCATTAAACTAGAACAAAACACATTTAAAGAAACAGTACAAACAGCTGCTTGTCTTTGAATGATCGGCTGTCTTGTCCAACTCCCTGCAGCTCCAGTGCTCAGCAGAAGGACTCTGGACCATGGGCACCGTCAGGCCACCCAGGTGCCCTCACCTTATGTGCGCCATCGCCTGCCCGGCCGCCCTCACCTTATGTGCACCATCGCCCGCCCGGCCGCCCTCACCTTGCGTGCTCTGTCTGCCCACCCCGCCCCCCTCACCTTGCGTGCACCATCACCCGCCCGGTAGGTTAGCATGTAGTTGTCGATGGGGGTGAGTGGTGGCTGCCAGGACACCAGGGCACTGTGGTGGTTCACTTCGCTGGCCGTCAGGTTCCAGGGCGCATCCATGGCTGTGAATGAAGTTCCTCTTTAGTGACATTACAGTCTAGGGTTTGGCTCATGCATAACATATTTAACATAACATCCAGGCAAAGACTGGCCTAACTTGGGAACTAATTAGCCGAGCACAGGAACCTTTCAGTTTTAAAGTAGTTTGTGAAAAAATATCCATCTGTATTTTTGTTAATTGTACTGAGTTTTTATTTAATTGTTTTTAATTTCAATTTGCTTTTATAGTTTAATCTTTGATCTATCTTTCATTGTGCAGTACTTTGGTCTGCCAATGTGTTTGACTTACTCTACAAGTAAACTAATTTATTGATGTTTGTAGACAAAACATATGTGGATGTTCAGTCATTCAATGCCAAAAATGTGAAGTTTTAAATGGCTGCAGTGCTGAGATTTCTTCCATTGTTCCTTTCCTTTAGCTGTTTCTGAGCTTTGGCATATGAGCACAACTGCAACAAAGTCTCACAGTATAAATTAGTTCAGTATAGTGCAATAAAGTTAAATGGCCGTTACTTTTTATGCGGCTATGGACGGTACGTACGTGTGCCAAAGTTGGTGATGAGGGTGCCACTTGTCAACGGGCCCTTGGTGGCATAGATGGAGACGGAGTAGACGGTGCTGGGGGTGAGTTTACTCAACAAGTACTCCTGTTTGCTGCCTTCTACCACAACGGTGTCTACAGTCACTACAGCAAACAGGAGACATTAGCGCAGGGATCAAATCACGCAACAGGCTTTTGTCACAGTATCAGCTAGATATTGGTTCTGATCTGTTCTTCACAAAAATAAATGAGCAAAGAATCAGTTTCAGGCTATACTTTGTTTCTTGAGCCCACCGCTCTGCCTGAATTCTCTGTTCCTTGCTTCCTGTTTTGGAAGATATCTCTTCGTGTCACAGAAACATCATGACATGTCCTTCTACTGTACTGATGTTTGTCATATTTACAAAGACTATTTATTGCGTTCTAGAGCTCCTGTAACTGGGAGTCTTTATGTTACTGCTGCAGAAAGAACTTCACAGGTGGTGCACAGCAAGAAGAAAATCCCACAGCCAAATATGAGCACATTTTAGAGTTGAAATATACAGAAATATACAGTACTGGGGCCTTAACATATTCCCCTGAATTTAAACCAATTAGTATAAAAGTGCATGTCGGCATCGAGTGCCTGGCATTATGCACAATATTTTACCGGCAGATGAAATAAACCCTGATCATAACCCATGAGTGAATTATTGACCCTGAGCTCCTCATTGACCTCACAACTGCTAAGAAAATATGACTCTACATACCTTGCTTGCAAGTTAGTGTCAGAATGTAGACATCTACATTAGCGAGAGGGGGAGTCCATCTGAGGAGGGCCCCTTGAGGGGTGATGTTCAGGGCGATCAGATCCAGGGGTACATCCATAGCTGCAAGGGATAGATGGAGAGAGAAAAATGCTAACCAAAATAAACAGAATGCACTCCTTGATTCAGAAATGGAAAATAACTGATAATGACAGAATAAAGCAGGAATATCTAAGTCTACAGGCTGAGTTAAAAAGTGATATTAGACGAGCTAAAAGAAATATTGAAAGGAATATTGCATTGGAAGTTAAAGGATGATGTTAAAGGTTTCTTCCAGTATTTTAACTCTAAAAGAGCTCTAAAAGCTGAAATTACTAATCTGCGGGATAGTAAGGGTCTTATAATTGAAAACGACATTAATATGGCAAATGAGTTCAATGATAGTTTTGCTTGGGTATTCACTGTTGTGGGCACTAGTAACTTACCAGTTCTTATTACTAATCCAGCATTGTCTATAACTAATATATATATATACAATAATGAAGCTGATGTTTTGCAAAGCCTAGCTAAGCTCAAAATAAATAAATCACAGGGCCCTGATGGCATCTTACCTATAGTGTTAGAAGAGATGAGGGATATTATTTCCCGACCCCTAACTTTACTTTTTCAAAAATCCTTATCTGAAGGTGTGGTACCTTCTGATTGGAAGCATGCCAACATAACAGCCATTTTCAAAAAAGGGGATAGAAGTAATTTGTGAAACTATAGGCCAATCAGTCCAACTTGTATAACTGGTAAAGTTATGGAGGCTCAAAGAGAAAATGGTAGATTACCCGGACTCCAATAACATTTTGAGGGATAGCTAGCATGGATTTAGGAGAGGTAAATCCTGTTTAACAAATCTGTTGGAGTTTTTTGAGGAAGCTACTCAGGAAGTTGATAAGAAGGCCTATGATGTCATCTACTCAGATTTCCAAAAGGCTTTTGATGTTGTCCCCCACAAGAGGCTCTTACTTAAACTCAAAGCGACAGGTATTTTAGGTACCATAGCGACCTGGATTGATAACTGGTTACCAGATAGGAAGCAGCGAGTAGTTTTAAGAGGCACAATGTCACAGTGGGCCTGCGTTCATAATGGGGTACTGCAGGGTTCGATTTTAGGACCACTATTGTTCCTAATTTATATAAATGATATAGATATCAATACATACAGTAAACTGGTGAAATTTGCAGATGACACCAAGGTGGGTGCTGTAGCAGATACTGAATTAGCAATTCAGCAGCTACAGCAGGATCTTTATTTAATTAGTGACTGGGCCGATACCTGGCAGATGAAATTTAACATAGACAAATGTAAGGTACTCCATGTAGGGAGC
>JAABNY020000043.1:61696-86826 GCA_015164015.2 Brevimyrus niger | reverse complement strand
ACGGGGATGTCTTTCTGACACCTTGGTGTGTAACGGGGATGTCTTTCTGACACCTTAGTGTGTAACGGGGGTGTCTTCTTGACACCTTAGTGTGTAACGGGGGTGTCTTTCTGACACCTTAGTGTGTATTGGGGGTGTCTTTCTGACACCTTAGCGTATTTTGCTGACATCCTTCCACACAGTTTAGTTTCCTCACCAGTTGTAAACCAGGTGCAGACAGCTGTGCTCTCATTGCCGTTCCGGATCCCACTCACTGACACTTCATACCGTGACCCAGGCCGCAGGACCTGGAGCGAGTACTGGCTCTGGGTTGGCTGCAGTCGGAAGGTAGTCTTAGGTCCATCCCTGCCCAGCAACCCATAGCGCAAGAGTAGCTGGTCCACCTTGGCCTTAGGCGGAAGCCACTCGACGAACGCCACTGTATCAGATGTGTCTCGCACTGTGAGCAGCGTGGGCCCATCGATCACTGGGGAAGACGACATGTTTCACTTCGGCTTCATTTTAGCTTACGTATACCCATCATTATGACTCTGCAATGGTGATAATTACAGCTGATAGTGATGTGGTCACATGCAAATAATACAGATATAGTTTGCAGAGTGTTGAAGGGAATAAATGGTCATTATAATAGTCAGTAGAATGTTTTGCGGACACATATACAGTAATGATACATATCTCACCATGTATATACACACTCTTCTCAGTTACATGATTCTTACCACAATGCTAAAAATGACTTCATCACAAAGAGGCTATGCATGGTGAAGTGAAGTCAGTATGCTATATCTGATCTTTAATGGATATTATCCACGCTTTGGTTTGTGGTCACAAGGGAGACAGACAAGCTGTACTGAGAAGCGCTTGTCATGTCTGCCCGTTTAATGAAGCTGCAAAGGGGATAAGCTTGTATTATCCATGCATGGCTGCCATTATGCTTTAATCAGCATATTATTTCTAATCAGTCAGGTTGGAAATATTGGTCTTAACCTCATTAAAACAATTTAATCTCTTTAATGGAATTATGAATACATCATCAGCTATGTAAATAAATGACCAGCGTTAAGTAAATCAGGAATCTGCTATGTACATATTAAATATTCATGTGGCAATTCTAATAGATGTTTATCAGGAACTCATTGTCGATACATGACATCCATTTCAATGTAAAAACAACAGTAAAAATATGTCCCTCTGCCTCTGACTAGGAGTAGTGTCTGCTTGAGATTTGCATTAAACATCTAATTGATCTAATTGACAAGCCAATTCATCAGCAGAACATTTCTCATTATTGGACCACCTGTACATGAATAATAAAATATATTGCATAGATTATGTTGTAAAAAGAAATCCTGCATTAAAACAGCTGACTATTCACAGACAGACATAGTGACGTAAAAAAAAACCCAGATAATTACATGTTCTTGTCATAGTGAACAACACAGTGATTCGATATACGAGGGTCTTTCAAAAGGTTATTACATCTGTGCATGTTGGAAAGAGCTAGTGGCACCTAGGGAAACATTATGGGCTACAGAATGTGCTGTGATAGGGATGCAAGGGGCTTTAATGTTACTTGGAAGACGCAGCTGGACTCACATGTTGTGACGGTGACAGTCAGCGGCTGGCTCCGGCCCTGTTCCTTCAGGGCCACCAGGTTCACTGTGTATTCCTCCCCGGGCCTGAGACCTGTTTGATTGAAGGAAGTGACAGTACTGGGTAGCTGGGCTGTCATGCCACCCTCATTGTCCTACAAGGAAACACATCATCATCATTATCATCATCAGTCAGAGCGGGTAACCATGAATTCTGTAACATTTATCTATAATGCTTTGTAACACTTCTCAAAGCAATTCCCAGAAACCCATAATTCCAGTTTTTTTTCTTCAAAAACTTGTAGAAATATTCCTGAAATATGCAATAGAGTGACACATGAACACTTGCATTAGAAGGCATTAAAAGGACTTGCTGTCATCGTCTTCCTTTGGTTCGCTTGATCACAGCAAATGGTTCCCGAATGATGGCTTATGTCTAGAGGCTCAAATTTCAACCTGAATCATGTTTTCTCAATAAAAGTGGCTGGGTGAGGACCCAACCTCATAAGGAATGGGGCAGAGAGAAGAGCAGGTACCCACCCCTGGGTCCAGTGTGACCAATTCTCTAGATGAAAGCATAGACAGGTCCACTACAGGTACAGTGCTTTGTATTCTGGTCAGCTTTTATTGGACCTTTATCCCTTTCATCTATGTAATGTTGTGAAAGCTCAGACTGCTCTAACCTTTTTCCTTCTCAAAGGGAATCTAATGGACAGAAAATTAACTGTTGGATGACATCAAACAATTTAATGTCCAGAGAGTGGAATAACTTTTAAGTTGCAGCTTGTATGGTCCATAGCAGTAAATCATCAATTTACTTAATAGCACCCAGCATCAGATCAGGCAGCAAATCAAAACATCTTGCTTTACATCCTTCCTGCAGGGGGAACCCACAAGGACTCTGGGGAGAAATGGGCACCTGGTGATGTCATGAAAGGTCTCACCTCTGCCTTTAAGTAGGAGAACGAAAGAATACAGTGGTACCTCAGTTCTCGAAATTAATCCGTTTCGGACTCCGGATCGAATCCTCAAGTTAACCCATAAGAAATAATGCAATTTTTCCCATAAGAAATAATGCAAAACCAATTAATTGGTTCCCGACCCCCCAAAATTACAACTAAATGTGTTTTAGCATTAAAACACAAAATTATCAGGAAAAAGCAAGAAGAGCATTTTTTTCCTAATAGCTTTCAAAACGATAAAGATCTTATCCCAACATTACCCCTGTCCTGCCCCGATCGCCCGCTCCTTCCGTGTGCCACGCCCCCTCGTTAACCTTGTGCGGAATCCCCATGTGATCAGTTGTTTCTGGTTGGTGTCATTAGTCCTCTGTATTAAGTGCGCATTTCAGTTTGTTTCCCCAGTCTGGTCATTGTAACGTCATCGTATTGTCCTGCCTGTTCTCAATTAAACCCTGTGTTTCCTGATTGCTTGAGTCCTGTCCCTGCTTCCCCAGTCCCGGCTCGGGAGATCGTGACAACCCCAAGCCATGCCCCAACACTGCGCCAATGCTAGACTATGCCATGTGGTCAATTGTTTATTTTTATTATTACTCGGTATTCGTTAATTTGTTCGTGAATAGCAAACTTTTAGGTTGTAACATTTGTATAACTATTACATAACTTTTTAGTGAACAATGGCTAACAAAATTATATAAAGTACAGTGTATTACCTGACAGTATTTTCAATAAAATAGCATTATCACCATCAAGTGCTGCTACTACAGCAAATGTGAGGCTGACACTGAAGCCTTTTATTTACGCTCAGGGACATGACTCATTTCCTGGCATGTACAATTTATATTTGGTCAGCGTTCACGGTTCGACTTCTGATACTCAGATCGAGTTCTAGGCCAAAAAGGTCTAGCAAGTTTGAGAACAGAGGTACCACTGTACTTTAACTGGACATTTTAAGCAGAGGCAGAGAGACTTCCTTTGCTACTGCTTTGAAAATGACAATGGTTTTACCATGCAGATAACGGACATGTCTGCTCCAAGACTGCTGTAATAAAAAAGATTCTTCCTGTATATTGTTTTTACAGAGCACTCACCTTTCACTGTATAAGAAAGTGCTGCTGTAAAACCTTATTTGGGATGAACTGGAATAAAGGTCCCCTCAGAATATTCATAGTAAGTAGGCAGGTGCTAACAATATTAGGTTAAACATAAAAGTAGTAGAAACACACTGAGCTTGTTTTCACCACCTGGTTCCTCCAAATTTCAAACACAATGACAATGTGCTGTCATGCAATATATACAGTGAATATACAGTAAGTGCCGACTGACTGACGGACATCCACACAGACTTACCTTGGGGGTGAAACTTATTTCCCAGCCATCAAAAGCGTAGGAGAAGGGCTCCCATTGCACCTGCACTGATGTCTCTGTGATGGATTTGAAGACTAAACCTTCTGGACTGGACAGATCTATAAGGTAATAAAGGTATTATGGGTCTCTGCCACTCTGCTTAGTACGTTCAATCAGTCAGACCCCTCAAGGGATTTGTAAATAGAGTGTCAGAGCAGACCTACCCAATGGGAAGTATTATTTATTGTGCAACGCAGCGTTCCTGGATACACTGGTAATGCGCTGCTCGCATATCTTTCAGCAGAGGGTTACAGTGTTTTCAGTTATGTATTTGCTGTATCTGTTTTTGTAATAGTGATCCCAGACAACTTTATAATGTCCTGCTATTTTCTGGGATAAAATAGATAATATGCTTGGTTTTTAATCCTACTTCATATCTTTGCATGAGGCTCCAGTTCCCCATGACCTTGAATGGGATAAGTGGTTACAGAAAATGTATGGATGGATGGATGGATCTTTGCATTACTGGCAATATTAATCATCTGTTTGACTCTGTACTGTATTCTTAAATGCAGTGAGAGAAGCAGAGCATGAATGGTCAAGTATTTGCAGAGGATGTCCTTATGGGGCATTTAAACATCTGCAGGACAGCTGCATGCTACAGCACTCCGTCAGGTGGTGAAGGTCTGATCACCTCTCTACTGGCCAGAGAGATGAAAAGCCTTCAGAGCAACGACTGCATTGCTTTATGCCAGCGGCTTGGCAGGACCATCCTATAAATAGAAATGTTGTGCTTCTTGACATTTGTCATAAAAAGGACCATGGGCCATAGTTTTGCTAACATTTAATAAAGTTTTAAATTACTGTTTAGCAAATCGGAGAATGCTCAATGAACCTGCTCTGTCATGTGTCTCATGATATTTTCCCATCACAACTCAATCGTGAAAATTTATTTTAAAAATGTAACAGCCTGTCTGTGTTACATGTATTGTTACAAATGTAACAGCTCTTCTTTTCTGCAGAGTCATCCAACGTGGCTGAAATGGGCCATTTTAATGCCTATCCGGGTGAGGATGCTTCACCCTTCGGCGTATCCAGACAGCGATGCCTTGAGATGCCTCTGACCTCTGCTTTCCTCTTAACCTGCCGCATCATCTGGAGTCTAGACCAAGGAAGGGCTCCTGAACGAGGTGAATGACAGGCGAGAAGCTGACTTACAAGTGGACACCTGAGTGCTGACCGGCGGGCTGGCTTTGCTGTTGAGTGTGGCGTAGACACTGATGCTGTACTCCATTCCGGGCTCAAGCTCAGTGATGGTGCATTTTCCCTGGCTTCCGGACACCCGCATTTCCTGCTGGACTCCCCCAGGACTGGTGGCCACATAGGTGATCAGGTAGTCCGTAGAGGCCGCCGAGCCCTCCCAGCCCAGCTGGACGCTGTGCTCCGTTATGTCCAGAACATGCAGGTTCAGGGGTGGAGCCACTGCAGGGAACCAGGCAGGCAGTGAACCAATCAGTGCCACTAGCCGGGAGGTAGCGGTTCCCGCCCAGGGGACGCGCTGCTCTTTGGCTCCTGAATAGTACTTAGTTCTCACTCACTGACACATTTGTCCATAAAAATATACATTATTTCACACTGCAGGAACATTGTTCTGGAACCAGAAAATCCAGAATTATGTTCTCGCCACAGGAACCCAGCCCAAAGATAGTTCCTTGGAGGCAGTTCTGGAACCCTTTTTAGTCCCTGCTCCAGTACTTTTCGTTAAAAGACAAACTACTGGGGAGATGCTTACAGTGATAAACTTGCGGATTGGTTGACCATGAGCACTGGTACTAACTTGGAAGTTAAATGGAAGTGCAAGAAAATAGATATAATTAGCAAAGCTAAATTAGGCAGATGAAGCAATTTTTTACTTGTATTTGTGGCTACAAATTATGTGTGAAGTTTAGCCTTTGAGCTTTTTAAGTCTCCTAAGTTTATTTAACATGAAGGTCCCAGATTCAGTTGTGTGGTGTGAAAGAATTTTGGTGTGAAAGCACCTACTTGTTATTGTCTCGAAGTGTTTCAAAATCCAGTTTTACTCATTTTATTAATGAATTACTATCAGTTATTTATTTTTGCTGTCTATTCATTATCTATGCTCATTTTTTTTTTAGGTTTCAGATGGCTGTCTACAGGAGATCTTTTCTTCAGTGTCATACATGGCATTTTCAATACCTTGCTCAAGGATGTTAATGTTAGCAAAGTTCCATATGAGACTCAGCACCACAGATATAAGGCTCTGAGTCTGGAGGTATGAATGAGCAGGCCAAATAAGGAAATCAGTGAGATGCCTCTACTTCCTCCACAAATTAAACAGAGCTGGTGCCCTGGTATGGATCATGGCCTCCTTCTGTCGAGGCACCACTGAAAGTATCCTGACAGGCTGCACTGCCAACGATCGAAAAACTTTTTACTAGGTAAGAGCTCAGGAAAAGGAAATCTGGAGTGTGATGCACTCAAATGAAAATAAAACCCCAAACCATGAGGATGGCTGTCGCTGTGCACAGGCCCATTGTCCTTGGACACACAAAGTGAGACTTCTGTTCATTAATAATGACTGAAGTGAAGCCCGAAGAGCAGCAAATCACTGCGTCCGAATCCAGGCATCGTTCCAGGCCCTGCAGCTGGAGGAACTTGGCCAGAATTATTTTGGATCTGATTCTGGCTCTTTGATGAGATGCAAACAAGTAAAATAATGCTTTCACTAAGTTTGTTAGAGTTACGTTTTAAAGACAGATTCTTTTTGTGAATTGAGTTTTTGGGGTAGAGTAGAAATAACTAATTTCCCAACCATTCTAATCCTCTCTGCAGCAACGTATGTTTTCATCAGTTTTTTCCTTAATCTTTTAAAATGTAAGGCTGGCAAACAGTGTGGGTGAGTGCTCAGCTAATGTGATTTAAAATGAGGAAGAATCATGTACTCTGTCTCAATCAAGACCACAATGAAAATAGCATGTAACTGCACATAATTTAGGTTATATCCAAGATGGTCTGTATTTCCTCTTGTGTGTCCATGCATGCTAGCTATTTAGGCCAACACATTTTTACCTATACAGTGGTACCTCGGTTCTCAAACTTAATCCGTTCCGGACTCCGGATCGAATCCAAAAAAGTTTGAGTTCTGATCAAACTTTTCCCATAAGAAATAATGGAAAACCAATTAATTGGTTCTCGTCCCCCCAAAAAAAACACCTAAATATGTTTTTTTTTAGCATTTAAACACAAAATGAACAGAATGAAACAAAAAGAGCATTTTTTTCTTAATGGCTTCTAAAACGATAAAGACCTTATCCCAACATTACCCCTTTCCTGCCCCGATCGTCCGCTCCTTCCGTGTGCCACGCCCCCTTGTTAACCTCATGTGGGATCCCCATGTGATCAGCTGTTTCTGGTTGTTGTCATTAATCCTCTTTAAGTCGTTTCCCCAGTCGAGTCATAGGGTGCGTTTGACTTGCTTACAGCGCTGGCTTAAAGCAACGCATTCTGATCCTGACACAATGCATTACCCGGCTGCACTAACCCAAACCGCTTCCCAAACACACCATACTAAGGAAGCCCATTTCCACCACATAACAAAAAATAGTTTAGATACTAAGTTGAAATTATGAGATACTAAGTCATAATTATGAGATACTACAGTAAGTCATAATTATGAGAAACTAAGTTGAAATTATGAGATACTAAGTCATAATTATGAGATACTAAGTCATAATTATGAGATACTAAGTCGAAATTATGAGATACTAGGGTCGTGCGGAGTGCAGGGTGGTCGGTGCCAGTCGTGGCGGAAACCCCAATACCCGATGGTGGACACCAGAGGTGAGGGGGGCCGTCAACCTGAAGAAGGAGGCCTACCGGGAATTATTAGTACAGGGGTCTCCTGAGGCAGCAGACTGGTACCGGCAGGCCAAGCAGAACGTGGCTTGGGCAGTCGCTGAAGCAAAAACCTGAGCGTGGGAGGAGTTTGCTGAGGCCATGGAAAGTGACTTTCGACTACTTACGACTGCTAAGACTGGGTACCCCGGGGTGCTCTGTGAGGGGTGCTTTGGGAGTATGGGGTCCGGGGTCCACTGTTGTGGGCCATTTGGTCCCTGTATGAACGGGGCAGAAGCTTGGTCCGCATTGCCGGTTATAAATCGGACATGTTCCCTGAGCGAGTTGGGCTCCGCCAGGGCTGCCCTTAGTCATCAATCCTGTTTGTAATATTTATGGACAGGATTTCTAGGTATAGTCAGGGTGTTGAGGGTGTCCAGTTTGGTGCCTCAGGATTGCCTTATTACTTTATCCAGATGATGTCGTCCTGTTGGCTTCATCTGCTGTGGACCTCCAAAGTGCTCTGGGGCCGTTTGCAGCCGAGTGCGAAGTGGCGGGGATGAGGATTAGCACCTCCAAGTCCGAGACCATGGTCCTCAGCCGTAAATGGGTGGTTTGCCCTCTTCAAGGCAGGAAAGACATACTGCCTCAAGTGGAGGAGTTTAAGTATCTCAGGGTCTTGTTCACGAATGAGGGTGAGATCGGGAGCTGGACAGACAAATCGGAGTGGCAGTTTTGCAGACGCCTAACCGGTTCATCGTGGCTAAGAAAGAACTGAGCCAAAAAGCAAAGCTCTTGATCTATTAGTCCACCTTCGTTCCTACCCTCACCTATGGTCGTGAGCTATGGGTAATGACCGAAAAAATGAGATCGCGAATACAGGTGGCCAAAATGAGGTTTCTCCGCAGGGCATCTGGGCTCTCCCTTAGGGATAGGGTGAGAAGTCTGGATATCCGGGAGAGCCACAGAGTAGAACCACTGCTTCTCCACGTCCAAAGGAGCCAGTTGAGGTGGTTTGGACATCTTCCTGCACCTCTGCTGTGTTTTGCTGTTGTGCCTCCACTTGTTTCAGCAACATTGAGCAGAAATGTCAGCTGCACAGTGAGAGCATGATGGCATGGCAGAGAGAAACAGGACCATCGTATACAGATATTGTATGGCTGTAGATGAAAATATTGCAAATTGCGATGTGTGTAGGAAATGCAAGCAAATGTCCCTAGAAATCTGTAGTTTTCAGGACAACACAGCAGTGACAACATTTGCTCAGGATTAAAAAGGATCATTGATGAATGGGGCATAACTGACAAAGTTGGGAGTCATTGCATCATATGTATCTGTGGAAAGGATTTCCTTGAAGGCAGGACAGTTATATAAATACAGCTCGGGAAAAACTCATAAGACCACAGCAAAATTTTCACTCATTTCTCAAATTATGGTTATGCACCTGTGTAAAATATGAACACACACACACACACACGCACACACACATGTAGGGTAAACATATCCTTATGGGGACCGCTAATTCATTTAAATGGGAGAAATGCTAATGCTAACTATGACAACCTTAACCCCTACCCTGCCCTAACCATAACCATAACCTAATGAAATACAAGAGTTTTTGCATTTTTAGTTTTTTCATAGCAGTCACCGATTTTTATAAAATAGAATTTTCCCTTATGGGGACCAGGAAATGTCCCCATAAAAGAAAAAAAAAATGGATATTTATCACGTTATGGGGACATTGTGTCCTCATAAGGATAGGTAAACCTGTTCACACACACACACACACACACACACACAACACACACACACATACACACACAAAAGACAAGCAAAATGACATTTTAGCTTAAGGAACCTCGGTATCTCTTATGTGTGATGGTGTGTTGGTAGAAGCCCTGTGATGCACTGGCATCACCTCCAGGGGCTGCTTACCCTGTGCTTCCCTGAGTAGGTTCTCAGCCCACTGCACCCCTGAATCTGGTAAGTGATTTTCAATAATGGATAGATAGAAATGTAAAAGTGTTCAATAAGACTACAGTCTTTTTAGCTATTCAAATTGCATGCAGAACATATACTGAAACAAGTGGTTAAAGGTTATAGGAGAGGTTATAGACACCGTGGTTATAGGTGAGGTCATAGACATTGTGCTTATAGGAGAGGTTGTGGACACTGTGGTTATATGTGAGATTATAGACACTGGTTATACGTGAGGTTATACACACTGTGGATATAGAAGAGGTTATAGACGCTGTGGCTATAGGTGAGGTTATAGACACCGTGGTTATACACAAGGTTATAGACATTGTGGATATAGGTGAGGTTTGGACACTGTGATTATAGGTGAGGTTATAGACACTGTGGTTATACGTGAGGTTATAGACACTATAGTAAATGGACTGCATTTATATAGCTGGGTTCTACTCTGGTGGATAAAGCGATGCATGGAACGCCATGTGATTTTGTCACATTAGAGCTATTCCTTTAAGAACTGGCACAATTTCTGCACAGACTATTTTTTTTATTTGGAGAATGGTTCAGGTCTCTCTTGTTATCACACCTATCACTGTAGCCATACAATCACACCTATCGCTGTAGCCAACAAATAGTTCAAATTGTCAAAGGCAACCGTCTCAACAGGTAGCTGCTTTTACCTCCTTGTGTTGTTGCATTATTTTGGTTGGTCGACCATGTTACCTTGGCGATGCTCCTGATTATGGGCTAGCTCCTGATTACGGGCTAAAAGCCCCACTGTGTTGCCCTGGAAAAAGAAGCCTTACCTGAGGAGCAGTCATCTCCAGCAAAGCCCTCCTGACAGCTGCACATGCCCAGGCTGCAGCTGCCCTTCTGGCTGCAGTTGTTGGAGCAGGTAGTCAGGCTGCAGTCCTCCCCAGTGTAGCCCAGGCTGCACCGACATGTGCCGTTGATGCAGAGCCCCCGATCAGAGCAGTCGTTGAGGCAGCGTCCCAGGGAGCAGTCTTCCCCGGTGTAGGCCTCCTCACACACGCACTCCCCGTCGATGCACAGTCCCCGGCCAGAGCAGTCACTGGGACAGCGAGCCTCTGAGCAGTTCTCGCCAGTGAAGTCGCTGTCGCACACACACTCCCCCTCCAAGCACATGCCCTGTCCTGAGCAGTCACCTGGGCATCGTGCCTCGGAGCAGTTCCTGCCAGTCCAGCCATCCTCACAAACGCAGCCACACACATCCAAGCTGAAGCGTCCATGTCCACTACAGTGGGGAATAAAGTCCAGTCGGCCTGCAGGGGCATGACAAGCAAATGGTATAGATACAGGCTAGGGAAATAACATTAAAATCACTGTACCTGTGTCCAACTTGACTGTGTTATCACTCCAGCTGTATCTCCCAATACAAATACTATGTGCCCAACTCAACTGTATCTCTGTCATCTCCCAATACAAATACTGTATGTGTGACTCAACTGTAGCTGTATCTCCCAATACAAATACTGCAGGCTGATGTGACGGATGTGAGGGGGCTGGACGTAACAGGACCGGACGTGATGCGACCTGATGTAACAGGGCCTGATGTGACAAAGCCTGATATGAAGAAGCCGGACGTACCAGGACCTGACGTAACAGGACCTCATGTGACAGAGCGTGATTTTACGAGGTCAGATGTGACAGGACCCGACGTGACAGAGCCTGACATGATGCGGACTGACGTGACAGGCCCTGATGTAACAGAGCCTGACATGACGGGGCCTGATGTGACAGAGCCTGACATGACGGGGCCTGACGTGACGGCCTGATGTGACAGGGCTGGATGTAAAGGGGCCGGATGTAACAGGACCTGACGAGATGTGGCCTGACGTGACAGGGCCTGAATTTTCTAAAGTGTTTTTAATAATCTGAAAACCTAATAAATATTCCTTTAGTGAAACACACACAGATCCATCTAGTCAGTTTTAGACATTTTGGATTATATGAATTTTATTCACTGTAAGAATCCAGGACAAATAATAGATGCTTCTAGTAGAATGTAATTTGTATTAGGAGGTAACACATACAAATGAGTTGAACACAGGGTGTTACCTCCTAATATGCATACCCTGTGTGCAGCTCAGCAGTAACTGTGTCATCTCCCAGTATAAATTCCCTGTGTCTGGCTGTGTTAGCTCCTGATGCTATATCTCACTCACCTTCAGCCGCACTCTCTCCGCAGCAGCTGGACTCGCAATGGGCTCGTAACACGGACACCTCCCTCTCCAGGACCTCAATCCGGCTGATGAGTTGCTGGATGGTGTTGGCTGCTGGACACGCACAGGCCTGCTTGGGGATGTTGATCCGATGTGTGAAGGTCACCTGGCTGTCCACGTCGGCCGTCTGAACTACATACTCAGTCGGCGGCACATCCGTCTCTGCTTTCGCCTCCGGGCCGGGGGCAGAATCCAGGTTCACAGAGCACAGGGATTCCAGTGGGACATTGATGTTGTAAATGTGGTTGAAGACAAATGGCTGCTCCCTCACGGTGTCATTGCTCATGGGAGTGTCCCCTTCAGAGGTCTGCCGCCTAACTCTGGTCGTCCTCACCAGCTGCCCCACATATGCTGGTCCACAGAGCACAGGAGTCTCTGCCAGTAACATCACCAGCAGAGGGAGCCAAAAACGCTTCTCCGTCATGGTGATGGTGGCAATCAAGTGAGCAGCCTTCCTAACAGTTCTGATCAGAAGTGTTTTATTTTTTCATGAAAAACAAGAAGAAAATTAATGGTTAATTAATGTAAATGCAATTTTTATTATGTCAATGCAACATGGTTAAGTAACAGTTATACAAAATATCTTCGTTTTAAATAAATTTAATGGATTATTGTAAGCATGAAAAGCAAACATTCCGTTTTTTTTTAGACAGATTTTGCAGTGATAATCTCCTATAGAGTTTGCTTTCCTCTTATACTTAGATTTTAATGGTTCTCAGTGATCAGATTTATATTTTCTGGCTGCAGTATGAAGGTTTGTGGAATATTTTGCTGTCATTCCAACAGCATATTTTTTAGTTTCAGGTTTAGTTTCTTACAAGCCTTTTCAAATACATTCAATTTCAAACTCATTTTGTGCAAAGATAATGTAGTAACTGTGGTACTCAATGTCACGCCTGGCTCATCCAATCCTCATGTGTGCCACGCCCCCTCATTATCCATGTGTACTACTCTGATTGTTCCCAGCTGTCTGATGGTAGTTTTCGCCTGTTTAGTGTATATTAGTCCACGGGCCTGTTTCAGAAAGCAGGATTACTTGCTTAGCCAGATAAATTGCCAGATTTAAGGTAGTCTGGGCTAAATAGACCTTTTTTCATCAAGTTACATTTAGCCCAGACTACCTTAATTCTGGCAAGTTATCTGGCTAAGCAAGTAATACTGCTTTGTGAAACAGGCCCCACGTCTACATCTGTTTCATAGATCTTTCATTAACGTACGTCCTGTGCTGTTCTCCGTTCGTCCAAATAGACACGATTTACGTTCATCTGCTTCCCCGCTTCCTGCTTGTTTGCTTATGCATTGGCGTAACACTCGATGCATTCATTATGATTTGAGCCATATCCACAGCCCCTTGTATTGTTATGAACGTCCTATTACCGTCTAGCATGGCAGCTCAATATATGTGCCCTGTCAACAGTGATTGCAGCTTTCACATACTTTACAGTGCTGCTTGATGGAAATCTCAGCCTGCATGTCAAACTAAACTGAAATAATAGCAGATTGTTCAACCTATAAACAATCAGTCGACTGGAATTAAACCACAGGCAATACTACTGTCGCAAATTGGATTTGCGGGAAAGTAAAGACACCAATTAATCTAAACTGCATATTTTGTAGTCTCAAGAGGAATCCCACACAAACATACAATTAATGAAATTATTCCACAGATTAATTTTAAGGATGGTAATATGCCTGAAAAATGGAAAGTAATAGAAACTGATTAGATTTCAACGCGAAATAAATTATATGTCCCTTCACTCAAATATAATTTTTTGGAGCGTGTTGGATTTCTTCAGATTGTAGCATTCCTGTGTAAGGTACTATAGAGGAAAAGTCGGCGTGGGGATAAATGCTAGCAGTTTAGATAAATGCCTCAATATATTTTCTATGATTAACAGAAGAGAATATGAAAGCTCATCATTATGAAACTGGTCAACTGCCTAATCATGATTGACAACTGCTTATAAATACTGATCTAATATTTAGTTGAGATTTAAGTGTTTCTGAATTGCCATGCCTACCAAATTTCCTAGTGGGTCATCAACTCCCGAGAGCAAAGCACATCATTATGCTGTAAAACCCTGAGTATCCGCCTGTCATATATCCAGAACGCTGGGAACCCTGAGTATCAGCCAGCGCCTGTCATACATCCGGAACACATTCTGAAATCAGATGAGTGAGAAAAAATGTGGTAGGTAGACAAAAAAAATGACAAGAAACACAGCCACAGGAATGCATGCAGGTGCGCCAAAGCTCTGTGTGCAAAACTCAAAATTACGTTTAGTCTTTTCCCTCGGATACAGAAAAGCATTAATGAAACAGAAAGGAATCCCCAGCACTTCACTGCCCTTGAAGGACTTATGAAGCTGCACATAAAAGCAGTGCTTCACATTTCTGCCCACTGCACATAAATGCAGTGCTTCACATTAATGCCGACGCGGTTTCCCCGGAGACCCGGGCCCGCGGTCGAGCTGCCACCTTCTTCTCACACGCCCACCTCATGCGTGGCTTTAACATTCTTGCCTGCACGTCGTGCCCGTGTGTGATGCATGTTCACAGGTCCTGCACTCTAAAACGCTCAGGGAGACCTGGGGAACGAGCGTAGGTTCCTGCCTCCTGCCAAACACTGCGGCTTCGGTAATTTCTCGTACCGATTGCCTTTTCTATTTGTGGATATGCCAAGTGAATTTTCACACTGCAGCCATTTATGAGTCGTCACCACAAATCCATCTCGGCCTTATTCTTCTTCACAACAGGCCTTTAAACAATGTTTATGGCAAGAAAAACCTTTTGGATGTGACCTGAATCTCTGTCTGTCTGTCATCATCATCATCATCATCATTATTATTATTATTCTTGTTGTTGTTGTTACACACATACCCCGTGCCCATACCATTATTCATGAATGGCTGCAGTAGATAGGTTACTATTGTTAGGTTTAGGATTAAGATCACAGATTTTTAGTTAATATGTATGGTTCAGAGCAGTGAGCAGTAGGGACTCATGTACATCTTAATTAAACAGGTGGGTAAACATCCAGCATCATGGGATGGAGCGACACACTTTTCCATCAAAAAAAAATCAACACATTGGCAGTGAGGGTGACACGGCCCGCGCTGAGCGTGTCAGGTGCAAAGATGCTGACAGTTAGGGCAGCTCCAGCTGTTACTGTCAACTTACTGTAATATTCAGCTTTTGTGTGACTTATTACTTCTCTGCCACTAAATAACCCGAGAATACATTGCAACGCGAAGCGTAATGCATTTATAATACCATTTGTTGACCTGCAAATAGCTACAGAATATATAACTATCCAAATTAGTCCACTGCAGTCTTTAAGAATGTTGTTCATCAACTGCAAATATGACATACTATTGAAACTACTTAAACTGGAACATTAATGTTGTGTCACATCTCCATTGTTATTCATTACCTTATCAATAATAGTTGATAATATTTCCTTCTTCATTTGTTGCACACTCTAAATGTGAGCCGTACTTTATGATTTCGGTACAGCCTGTCAGCTTCTTCAGATATGTCCCCGCCAGCCGTGTGGGCTTTTTCTGCCTTATCCCAGTGCTGAAGAAGAGGTCTCCCCACACCCTCCATCTCTAGAGATCTGTGCCTTTCATGTGTCACACCGAAAGTACTTATGATGGTTGTGACTGGTCCTGAAACACTTATGAACCCTGATAGCAGACTATTGGGATCAGATGCCTTTTAAGGTCCGGGCGCATAGAGCTGCAGAGGATTCACATTCCGAACTGAGCCTGGACCCACGTGGAACGCCTGGTGCCGCCGGATCGCCTTCTTTCATTTCCCCAAAGCCTTCAACACCATCCTGCCTGTCTGGCTTGAAAAACAAGCTGAAGATGATGTAAGTGCGCGTCCCACTAGTCCCTCAGATGGCAGACTCACTTACAGACAGGTGGTAGTCTGTTTGTCTCCCAGACTGTTTATCCCTATGTGGTTAGAGACGTTGTAACACCAGGGAGACCGTCACACATCTCCCGTCCTGTTCCCCCACTACGATGGGCTTCAAGTACAATACAAGGTCATGCATATGTTCTCCAATGGTGCCTACATTCTGACAACACGCATGATGCAGTTGAACTGGAGCACAGGAAGCTGGGGCAGGGCTTCGTGTTGCAGTATAAGGGAGCTCAGGGAGCCAGTGCTTCATTTCCTGTAGCTCAGCACTCTAGGAAGGAGATCCTTCCTGCCCACTGAAATCATACTGTGCACTTTCTCCTCCCAAGTCTCCTCATCCCACCACACCAAGGTCCCAGGGTAGCAATACTAACAGTGAACACAGGATCCCCAGGGAAGAGTAATGACAATGAACACAGGGTCCCCGGGGAAGAGTAATGACAATGAACACAGGGTCCCTGGGGAAGAGTAATGACAATGAACACAGGGTCCCTGGGGAAGAGTAATGACAATGAACGCATGGTCCCCGGAGAAGAGTAATGACAATGAACGCATGGTCCCCGGGGAAGAGTAATGACAATGAACGCATGGTCCCCGGGGAAGAGTAATGACAATGAACGCATGGTCCCCGGGGAAGAGTAATGACGATGAACACAGGGTCCCTGGGGAAGAGTAATGGCGATGAACACAGGATCCCTGGGGAAGAGTAATGGCGATGAACACAGGGTCCCTAGGGAACAGTAATGACAATGAACACAGGGTCCCTGGGGAAGAGTAATGGCGATGAACACAGGGTCCCTGGGGAAGAGTAATGGCGATGAACACAGGGTCCCTGGGGAAGAGTAATGACAATGAACACAGGGTCCCCAGGGAACAGTAAAGACAATTTAAAAATACACATTGAATTCCGCCCTTGAAGATACCTTTTTTGAAACCATGCTATGTTATTGAGCACCATCAGATGAAAAGTTGGCCTCTCAGCTGCAATAATTTGATGGATAAATATCTCGCATTATAGGCAAGATAGCATCACCCTGTATTCCTTTTAATTCAAATGAAATATTTGTGGGCGCCCTCAACCCCGCTGTTACATGTTGCACACTACTTGTTATCTTTGGCGTGAGAAAAACTATGTTCTGCCCTGTTTCGGATCAGCTGGAAGCTAACTGCACCGCCAGATTCCCTTGTGGATATCATCTATGTTTTTTGCTGTAGGAATTTTGCAGGATTTTTCAGAACAGAAAAGTAGCAGCAATTAAAAGTCATTTTGATGGAAGGTAAAGTGACATTCAGCCTCTGGCCACAGAATCCCATTTCCTACATTGAATAGAGCCTTTTAAAAATACCTGGCCCTGCTTTGGATGTGAGGTCCCTCTGCGCTCCTCCAGGATTCACAGGTCCTATTAAAAATGAAATTCAAGGACTGACCACATGTTATAGGGAGGATGCATGTGTGCAAGTGCTCCCTAATGGGTCTGTTACTTATGAACATAAGAACATAACAACTATACAAATAAGAGGAGGCCATTCGGCCCATCAAGCTGGCTTGGGGAGAACTTTAATAGCTCAGAGTTGTTAAAATCTTATCTAGCTCTGATTTAAAGGAACCCAAGCATTCAGCTTGCACTACCTTATCAGGAAGACTATTCCGTACTCTGACCACACGTTGTGTAAACAAGTGCTTCCTTAAATCCAGTTTGAAATGTTCTCCCGATAATTTCCACTTATGGCCACAAGTTCTTGTATTTGAACTAATGCTGAAATAACTATTTGGTTGAACAGCATCCAAACCTCTTAGAATCATATAGACCTGGACCATGTCCCCACTCAGTCTCCTTTGCTTGAGGCTGAACAGATTTGGCTCAACTAACCTTTTCTCGTATGACATTCCTCGAAGACCAGGAATCATTCTTGTGGCCCTATGCTGCACCTTTTCTAAGGCCACAATGTCCTTTTTAAGATATGGTGACCAAATCTGCACACAATATTCTAGGTGAGGTCTCACCAAGGAATTGTATAATCAATGTAAAAACATTACCTCCCTTGATTTAAACTCCACACACCTGGAGATATGCCCCAACATCCTATTGGCCTTCTTTATTGCTTCCCCACACTGGTGAGAATGGGACACGGAAGCATCAACGTACACACCAAGGTCTTTCTCATAATCAGCTACCTTTATTTCAGTAGAACCCATAAAATACCTGTACTTTATATTTCTGCTCCCTACATGGAGTACCTTACATTTGTCTATGTTAAATTTCATCTGCCAGGTATCAGCCCAGTCACTAATTAAATAAAGATCCCGCTGTAGCTGCTAAGCCGCTAGTTCAGTATCTGCTACACCACCCACCTTGATGTCATCTGCAAATTTAACCAGTTTACTGTATATATTGATATCTATATCATTTATATAAATAAGTTTAAGTAGGAGCTTCTTGTGGGGGACAACATCAAAAGCCTTTTGGAAATCGTATTCCATGTCACAGTGGTGCTGACAGACTGACTGCTGTTCCTCTTTCTGGTACTGTGATGGACGTGCAGGTCTAACAGCCAGGTTTGCATTCTGCAGAAGATTTAAAGCAGGTTTGAAGGAAGTCGTTTTGCCGAAATACATTTGAAAGATGATTTTTACCCAGAATAGGAGTGAAAAAAACCTGTTTTCATCAAATGGCTCTAGAGAAAGCTAGTTTTTGCCAGGTAAATTTTAGAAGTAGCTCCCCTGCTTCATTTTTGGATGGGTACATAATTATTTTGTTATTTTATAACCCGTACCTGGTTGGAAGAGCCTGTGAAACTGCTGATTCTGCTGTGCTGTGGCACGTTAGCCAAATGGAACGTTGCTGACTTGGGTGCATCGTGGCACATTAGCACAGCAACACAAAAAGAATCCTTCGGTTGAGACCACATTTCACACCACAGTTCATTAACCTGGATTGTAACCCTGAATACCATGAGGAAGCTCAGCATTAAAAAAACGTATATTTTACACAGAAAGCATACCCATAAATTGAGTAATGAATGGAGCAAAACATTTAGCTGTGGTCTCTTATTTTTTTCCAGAGCTTTACCTTCCATCTAAATAACTTTTAACTGCTGATACTTTTCCAGTGAGAGCAAGCCTGGCAGTGAAGGGCAGCTACCTGCAGTGGTGCCTGTGGAACCGGGTTGGGTTAAGGGTCTCGCTCCAGGGCCCACAGATATGTGACTATTCTGCAGAAGCCAGGCCTGACCCAATGGACCTTTCAAGGCACAGGCACAGATGCTTAACCTGCTGGGCCACACGCTGCCCCCAATAAAAAAAAGACAATTGAGGTTTCACACCTCTACCTCCCTCACGCATGAACCTGTTAATAGAAAATGAATGTTACACATCGGGTGAGATCATGCCCAAGACCAGCTTGGAAAAAACAACATGGCCGGGTTTTCATTCGTTTGCCCGGATGCCCCGGTGGGCTCCCTAATATCCCATTTGCCCCAAAACAACAGAGGCATTGATAAGGGACGATAAAAAGCCTGCCAGCTGATAAAAGCTCTTTCAGGACTGCACACCCACATACGCATTCAGATCTTCAATTTGTCTAATTGCTTTTCCAATGTGTCACTTGCAGCTGCAGCGTCTCCCAAGCTTCAGCGCGGCAGATCCCACGCCGAGCGGCTGAAGGTGCCTAGCTTCCTCATGCTGACTCGTTCCCGCATTAATTCATTCGGTTCTATGCGGCTCAAATCCAAACAAGAGACAAGCGGAACACGCAGGTCTAAACGTTTAGAATCCCGTGGCGGATTCTCGTCAGCGAGTCGAATTCCGGGCCAAACGCTGGAATGCCTCTCTCTAGAATGACAGCAAGGATTCCAAAGGAAGCTGAATGATGATACATATTGCTGATATTCCAAAATTAAGCTGACGCCTGGCTTCATGAAGTGTATGTGGAATGTTTCAGATGGGAAAAAGAGGTGCTGAAATGGCCAGAAACATTTAAAGCCCTGACAGTACTGGGGCTGACAGGCCCACAGCGCCTCAGCACTTACATAACATGTCATTTTGGATGCTCCCAGCTAATTTTTCCATTTCTAAAGCCCTTTAAAAGTCTCTGAAATTCAATTGCAAAATTGATATACATGCATGATATACACCCCTACTCTTCAGAGCATTCGCTTCTAATTTCATTGACCGATTTGCCACTTCACAGACCAAATTCTCCCGTGTTTTCATTAGCTATAACAAAAATGAATTTTAGTGCTGTTTCCAATCATAGACACATAAGCATCAGGCTCAGCTTGGGCAGCAAGTCCCTGGCATCACAAGGCGCAGGCAGGATATCAATCAGGACACAGGAGAGAAAAAGACAAAAATCACCTGAATCTCGTATCTTTGACCTACAAGCAGAGATGCACAATATCTACAGCGTGAAGCCCCCCCAAAGCTACCGCTGCCTGTAACACCAGGACCACGCAATCTGAAAGATATTTTGTCTAATTTTGCTGCAAATGCCAAACTACATCCATTTTAAAATGTATTTCAACATAATTTGTCAGCTTGGACAGGTAACATATTAACCAATGTAAAACTTGGATTGTTTGCCAACGTAGTTCTGGGAAGAGTGCCAATTACAGGCAGTCTATGTGTATTAGGATACAAAGCAAAGCTGGGAAATAGAACCTGAATGCTACACTGTGTGAGGCTTGCGGAGCACCTGTGGCCATGAGGGGAAACACAATCGTGTCTCTGTTTGAATGAACTGCTATACTGAGCTGATTCCCTGTCAAATTCCTCAATCCAGTAAATACTGTACATTAATGACTGTGGGAAGTAATAGTGATGTATGTAATCAATACATACGTTGTAAAGGAACATCTGATTCCCAGAGACAGAGGAATTGTGTGTAGAACAGTCCGCTGTTGATGGTAGTACAGCTTCACAAAGACGCTGCTGAACATGTACAGTCTGGCAGAGACAACCTCTGCGTGACAGATAAGGCCATGTGACGCTGACCTGGTGCTATGCTGCAGCTGTCATCACGGAGCACAGAAGCAGTACAAGGCTAAAGGCCAATCAGCGATACGGCGATCTGCATTATACTCCCTGACACCTCCCTTAATGTGAGGATTGACAGGGGACCTTTATTTCCTCACATTGATCTTTTAGAGACGGTTATGCATCTGGGGTAACTGACCAAGAAACAACAGTTTTGCAGGGAATGGTAGCTTTCAACTGATGGGGCTTCCAGCAACGTTGCCAGACGGGCTCAGCACAACATTGTCACTCTGTTATGGTTTTTGTACATCGGTCAGTGTGACAGGTGAAAAGAGGAATACATGTCAATGCAGTCTTTGAAGATTCACTGAAAATCCACAAAAGCTGCCGATGAAATGACAAGCTGACAGCTGATTTACTTTAACTGTTATCCATATGTTTTGTTGTTTTGTTGTACTGCATCACAAAAAAAAGAGAGTAATTAATTTATACAGACATAGGCAAAAAAAAAAAAAGTCACACCTCGCACTACACACCGTTGTGACTTGGTCTTCTGCTGGTCAGCCTTTCCACTTTAGCAGGTCAGCTTCTGAGTTCTTATTGCTGACAGAACCAGCTCCTCAGATCGAGGAATAAGCAGAGGAGGCTGTGGATGCAGCCCACAACTACATAATTAATGCCAGAGGTAAACTCATAGAACTAAACTAGTTAGAGACCAGCAATTATAGTCAACTATCTAAGCATAACAAGCTGAACTAATTTCTTTTCACACGACAACAGTATATTGCCCCTCCCGAATCCCACACCCTCCCACCACAGCCCCCAACCTCTATCTCTAGCCCCCCTACACTAGATTAGGGCAGAATCGATTTCTTCAAAACATCACACCGTCCATATGTTATACCACAGTATACCATTCATAGGGGGGGGGTTCATTCACCCATGATAAATTTCACCAAAAGGAAATACCAGTGTACCTAAAAAAAATGCCATAAGACTGCTGAAGTCTACCTTATACATTCTCTGCGACACTCCAGATGTCCTTATTAAAAACCAAACTTTATGTGACTTACCTGAATGCAATCAGGTTTACCAGATTTGCCACTTTTTTTTCATTGGCCACCACTGACTAGTACTAAGGCTACAGGATACAATTAAATTCCATCACAATAAAGATTTAAGCATCACTGGGCCTTTATTGGAGGTAGCCGCACACACAGTGCCAGTTATATCACCACCTCTCGCTCCATGTGTCTGTGATCTTATCCAGTTTTCTCCACTCCAGAACCATTAGGTAGACCTGGGGTTCTAAATGGTCCGTAGCGTCTGCCAGTGTGTCCAGTGACGGGCTGGCGTCCCAATATGCTTTTCCCATGCCTGGTGCCCTCTGAGCTCATGAGCCTTTACCAGAGAGGTAGATATAGAAGGGAGAATAGATGGATGAATAATCATTGTCTACATTCAAATCACTTCACATCACTGCATTTACAGGTACTCGGGGGGGAAGCAACTCAACCTTTGTCTGATATGTAATGGGGATCAGCCAAACATAATGTATGCCATAAAACAAAGAATGAGGCAGCCACTCTCTAATTACTCTGTTGAGGGAGTTTTGACATTCTCCACATATAACCATAAGCAGAGGAATTGGTGGTGAGATGGTTAGGAGGCTGGGTGTGCAACTCTAATGATTCTAATGGTCATGCTGGGAGGTAGCTTCTCGGATGGCAAGGGGGCAACTTGGCGATGAACATGATAATGTATGAGGGTTTGTTAGCTGTTACGTCTCTTTGTGATCGTGCAGGGAGCAGCAAACGCAGTGCAGTGTGTCGGCGATGCTCCGTATGGAAATGACACCTAAGGTTGTAGGGAACCAAAACAAAGCAGTAAGTGCTGCCAATAGTTTTCCAGTGACTTATCACATGGACCATGAACCAGCTGCCAGACACAGGAAGGATCTCACGCCATATGGCATTCAGACAAAACACACTGAACACTACAACAAATCACTTTCAATCCAAGGCATACTTTTTACATACAAGGAATCCCTTTTTTTTAAAAATGCACCATTAGGTGATTTTGTCACGATCATAGGATGTACTATTAGATGTACTAGATGCAATAGCTTACTGCACACCTAAGCTACAGTAAAGCTTTTTAGAAGTAGGAAGAGTACAATGAAAATTCACATCTAGTAAATACATGAACGTAGCTTAAAAACATAATTTTTATCAAGTATTATGTATTGTGCAAAATTGTATGTAGAACGCAATAGATTTTACATCATCATCACCACAAACTTGAGACGAGGATCCAAATTTTTCAAGTTCCGAATTCATTCCAATACACAACTGCCGATACCGATACAGATTCTGATACAAGAAGTGTTTTTACTTTGTTACACTTTATATATTATTTTTTAAGCTAGTGAATATAGATGGAAAAAATGCATGACAAAAAATATGTTATTATATGTGTTAAAAACATATGATACTCCCGGATCGTCACGTCTTATCTTATGTTCATCATGCTGTGAAGGGTATGCGCATGACGTCACAGCAGGCGGAATAGTCACTGTACTCACACCCACTGAGTAGCAAAAAAGACTGAAGGGCAGCGATAGCGTTCAATTTGAACGCCGCAAAAAACACATATAAAATGGGAAAGAGCTGTTGTGCGATTGATTGCCAAAAACTAAATAAGTAAGAATAGGAGGTGGATCGGTCACGCATGACCGATACCCGATCTGTCAAATAGGTCTGGATTGGCGCCAATACTGATCCGAACATCGGTATCGGTTTATCTCTACCACAAACACCTGAGTAATGTGTCACACTTCGACGTTAGGACAGGTACATTGCTAGGCAAGAGGGTTTTTTCAGCTCCCCTCCAATATTATGGAACCACCACCGTATATGCATGGAGTTGTTATGTTGCACATGTAAGCACAGCAGCTGAAAATGGCTGACTGACTTATCATTAAACACGGTGTTGTGAATATCACTGTCAAACCAACATGCTTCCCTAGACTTGTACAGGTATCTCCAATGGCTGACTGACTTATCATTAAACATGGAGTTGTGAATGTCACCGTGACTTCAATCCAGCTATAAGAAATATAAGTGTTGTATTTTTACAATAGTGTCAAAACATTGCTAAAATCTGCTCAAAAATGATTGGTTACATTCATCCATGTCACAGACTGCAGAGTTTGATATTACATGTTTGTGTAAGTGGTCTATGAAGCAGAAACTGCCATTAATAGTCATAACTAGATAATGATGCCTTCCCTATTATCAGTCAATGCACACATAATTGGTTTTCATGGACGGAGACTTTGAGTTCACTTATCATCAAACAGAAAGGAAAAATAGTTATTCTTAAACAGGGCCAAGACAATGCATGCATACAAAAGTTAATGAGAATTAGAAGCAACATGAATAACAGCGTGAACTACACTGTTTCATTTAAACAAGCTGAACCTCAGGTTTGAACAACATAAAGCGAAAAGTGACAATTTAGAGGCTTTTGAGATTAATGTTTTTGGTCCACAAGTTTCCTTTAACAAATCTGGATCACAAAAACATCCAGATTTAAGATTTTAGTATTTGCCCTTCTACACATGTGGGATTATGAAACTGCCCTCCCCCATTTCAAGTGCTGACCATCCAGAACAGGGTGACACAGCTGCAGTGTGAGTTCAGTGAAACAGCAATGGTAAATTTTCACAAGTGATGTCTTACAATGAAATAGTCATCACAGAACAAGAAAAATACAGTGGTACCTCAGCTCTTGAACTCAAATTTCTTAAAAGCCAAACCAACCAGTTCAGAAAATAATTACCTAGAACTCGATCTGAATCTCAGAAGTCAAACCATGAATGCCGACCTTAGGTAACTTGTACGCGGGGAAATGAGTCAAGTTGTACATTTCTCAGAAACAAAGGGTATATATAATGCTTCAGCCTCAGCCTTGAAGCATTGCGCATGTTTACACTAGCTAAATACGTGTATTCAGACAGTAAAAATACATTTAGACAATGATAGACAGTAACAGTAATTATTATTATATAATGAAATACATTTTTAAATGAAGATTTTTATTAATTATCCATCCATTTTCCAAACCGCTTATCCTACCGGGTCGCAGGGGGTCCACAGCCTATCCCGGAAGCAACGGGCACGGAACAACCCTGGACAGGGGGCCAGCCTATCGCAGGGCACACTCACACACCAGTCACTCACACATGCACACC
>JAABNY020000043.1:12455-30759 GCA_015164015.2 Brevimyrus niger | reverse complement strand
AAAAGAACACAACGCTATGGTGTAAGGAGAAATAAATAGAATAGAATAGAATAGAATAGAATAGAATAGAATAGAATAGAATAGAATGATGATTAATACTAAGGTTATAAATACAGGCTCTTATCTAGGTGGCACCCCCACTGACACTGACAAGACACAGGAGACGCTGGAACAGAAGCCCTATTCACAGTGGTTTTTATCCACTTAAAGATTCTATAAAGAAAATGCACACAGGACACTAGAAAGAGCAACTCTGGCAAGCAGGTGTATAGATTTACTGATAATGTTGTAAGTTGCTGTAATGTTATCAATATTCTCTCAATATTCTCAGGCTTCCATAAACCTTCTCAGTTCATGCAGATTTATCATTTTTTTTAACAGGCCAAATGTTTTAAAGCTGAACACTCAGAACTTAGTGCAGATCATATACTATTCCTCTTATGTCATGTATTAAACAAATGATAGAGGTCTTTGATAGCATGCAAAGACAGCACACAAAGTTGGATGTAACATGGTCATTGCAGATATTTTTTAAAAATCTCTGAGAGTCCAGCTCTTTTTAGAATGGACTCTTACCAGGAAAACTGGTTTGTAAAATCCAGAGATGATCTAATAAAAAAGACCCCCCCCCATTTTGGTACAGTACAGCAACAAAGATGGTTTAAAATGCTAATGTCCATTGTGGATGACAAATGGTGAGCCAGAACAAGTTAGAAATGAGCAATGTATGTCAGAAACAAGTCTAAACCCACTTTGTAAAACACTATAGAACATCTGATTGAGAAATACTTCAGTCATGTATCCAACAATAGATGTTTGGCATCAGGGTTCTCCCATAAATCACTGTACATCACATACTGAGCAGAATTAAATTATATTCCAATACAGAACACACACATAGGTCTACATATTTATGAGCAAGTGTGCATATAATTACAACCCACCTAGAGCATGTCTCAATTTTCATATTTAGATTCTGAAACTGATTTAACCCAAACGACAGAAATAACAATTGAATTATGCAGAAAGAAATGGCACTTTTCTTCTTTGATGAAGCTGCCTGAAATGTTTTAGGCGAAGGCTAAAAGAACAGTGTCATATAGCAAGATCCTCATTAACCTGTCTTGTAGTAGAAAAACTTCACTGTTTCACAAATTCTATCCAAATGTGTTTCTTGTCTTCCCGCTAGCATAACCGTATCTGCGTCTCATGTTGATATTTTCCCAGTTAGTGACAGGTCTTTGTACTGTCTTGCGGTGGCCACCACACTCCCCTCTATCACTCATCCAGATTGTCAGCAAAAACTGTCCGGCCAAAATTCAGTCCGAAGACACCGGTTTACTCCCGATCAGACAGTGCTAAACGAAATGGCTTTGCTGACAGGCATCAAGATTCCTTTGACCAGAATAGCGAGAAACAAAGGGTGTCTAAGAAGGCATATGAACACAGTGATGAGTTTCACCACCATTACATGGTCAGCCTCGCAGCTCACAACTCATGCAGGAATTTTCATCTTTTTCCAAAATATAAGACGAAGGCATCAAACTCCACACGGGTCTGTAATCTTTGTCATTTCAGGCTCAATGACTGAAGCCTTGTCGCAGCTATGAAATGCCACCACTGCTTTATTTAAAGCCACACTGTCTAACTTACCTTTGCTCGGCTTTGACAAACGAGCAGATGATGTTGCAGATTCGTCGCTGCTGCCTTGCCCGGCTTTCCCCTCCCCTCCTCCACCAGCCTGCCAGCCTCCTGCTGTAAGACCCGCCGCGACGCTAAGATGCCAAAAGGGTTCTGCTTCTCTGTTGCTTCAGCAGCTGAAGTCTAGACTCACATTTCTCCTCCTGTCTCTGGTGAAATGGGGAACTAAGGGATGTGAGCATCTCACCCTCACTCTAGCTATATCCCATGGCCCTCCCTCCTTCTCCCTTTCCCTCTCCTTCCGTTTCACTCTCTCCTTGTATTGATCCATCTCAGCTCTGTGCCGCCTATTGTGTGCCCCCTAGTGGCCAGTCTGGTTATGGCTTGCAGCAGAAATCTCAACCTGCTTTTCTCAGTTCATTTGTCTAGAAGATGGAGGGAATAAAGACTACAGGGCTACTTAATCCCACAGACAAGAATACTGTCATCAGAACCACCTCATGCTCATATTACATGCTATCAGGACACATATGCAAACCCCAAAATACCGTAACTTAAACCTGAGCAAAAGAATGACAGATATCTTTTGTGATCTGATTTTTTTCTTCTGTCAGACAGAGTTTCTGAAAGTTTATGAATGTTCAAGATGTACCACACCATCTGGGTACCAATTAATGGTAACAGGTAGATTCTTCCTTTGCATGTAGTACCAACTGCATGCGAAAGCTGAGGATTTCAGTATAGTCAGTATAATTTGCTGAATGATCTAAAATTGTTGTTGGTTTTCCATTGTATCCTATGGGGAGAATTTGATCAGAACTCGAAATTTTTGGGATTTGATCCGGAGTTCTGAACGAATTAAGTTGAGTTCTGAGGTATCACTGTCTGTCTGTCTGTCTGAGTATGTGTGTGTGTGTGTGTGTGTGTGTGTGTGTGTGTGTGTGTGTACCCTGCAACATGTGATGTCACCACTACCAATGACGTCCGTGCATCCAGCTCGCCGTTCTGCCTGTGTCGTCCTCCATGTATGACCCACTACCTTACTTCTGGTTGCCTGGCGATTGGAGGGAGCGTTGGCACCGGCTTTTCATCTCCGCCCTGCTCCCTGGTCGTGTCTCAAATTTTATGATTTGGACAGTATGATACAGCGGTCAGCCATCTCTCCCTGCCGGTCCCTGGAGGATGGGCTTCCCCTTTGGTTCTGGTCCCTCCCAAGGTTTCTTCCTTCTTGGGAGTTTTTCTTTGCCACTGTCGCCTATGGCTTACTCACTGGCAGGGAAGATACCATGATCACGACGGTGTTTCGCCCCGGGCAAGGCCCAGCCATTGCACTGCGGCTCTGCTGACACCCTCAAATTCCCCAAATGTGAGAATCTCGACTGCATAATTTCTGGTAGAGGGGGACCGCGTTTGCGCTCACCCCTGATTTTTTTTTTCCCCCGGCTCTGAATTAGCTGCTCTCTGCTATGTCACGAAAGTCACATATGGGTTAAATGCAGGGGACACATTTCGTTGTTGCGCACTGTGTGCTGTGCTGTGTCAACAGTGACCACTGATCACCTAATTCTAATTCTGGGGCTTTGGGTGGGGATGCTGTAAAGCGCTTTGAGATGATGTCATGTTGTGATAATGCGCTAAAATCAAAAATAAATTTGTTTGTTTTTGTAGACGTATATGGACAGTGGCCGTAGCGCCGATCAACACCAAAGTTGGAGGGTCTGCCTGTGGTCCAGGGCTATGTTAGTCGGTGAGAATTTGGTGATGGTTGGCTGAAGTGTGGCTGAGATTAGGCTGCTTGATTGAAATGGGCATGGAAATGGTGCAGGTTGGGTGTGACTGGTGACTGTTCTGTAGAGGCAGGTCAAGCTTTTTTTATGAACCATCCATAAGGGCAGTGTCCTGATTCTCCCGCTACCAGAATGACCTAGATAGGGTGGACATTGTAGGAGTGGGAGCATGTGTTAATTGCATCTATTGTGAAAAATATATGTGGTCTGAGTAATAAACAAATGTGTAAAGTTTCACTGAAATGTCAAGCAGCTAAAGTCATATTTTAAAAGCGTTTACTGTCCACTTTAAATAGTCGCCTTTACTGAGACTTTAATCATTTAAATTTACTCTCATGGTTCACTGATGTAAACTGAATCCAGGGCAGCCAGACAGAATTCCACCCGACAAAAAGGGCTAAACTAATTACAAATTCATGCACGGGGGGGTTGCAGCTAAAAACACAGGAATAGGTGAAGCTCTAGATGAGGTATGTAATCACCTACTGGCGTGGGTGCTTCTGGGGGCTCAACGCCTTGGGAAACAGGCTCTGGCTTTTCACTGCATCAGCAGCTGGGAGGGGGGGGGGGGGCATTACGATCTACTTATATTATCCCATTTTCCCTAACAGCCCATTATTTTAAGCTGAATTATACAGCTTACTTGTATTCTAAATATAACTACATATCACCAGTGCCACACTTTTCATGTCCATTGAACATTTGTTCTTTCATATAACTTTACCGAATGAGATTGTTTTCCAGCTATTTTCACGTAATTGTTACACAATATGTTCCAATGAACAAGAAGCCCATTTTCCTTGCTGGGTTGTTTCACAATTGGAAATATATTTTTCTATTTATTTAGTCACAACACAATGCAACTGAAAATTTGATCTGTGCCAAATGGTCAAGACTCTTTCCTATAATGTTTCAGAGGAACTGGACACATATTTTTCTCCACTGTGTAATATGCTGCATATTTCCTTATGCTTTGTCTTTGTCACAGAGCCAGATGTCCGGCTCTCACTTTCGCTGCAGATTTCTAAATCTGTTTTACACCGTTTTTTTGTGGGCGGAGATTGCAAAGAAGTAGGACATTGATCTGCTTTGCTTCCACCCGCTTACGGAACAAAACTGCAGATGCACAGCCCTCTGTACTTGGCTAGACAGAGATACGCAGTGGTTTAATGCTGTGATGGGAAAGCATGATGTGTAACATGTGCAGAGGTACATCTCCTTGTGTAACAATCACTCCGGAGACGATGGTGAGCAGAACCGTGAGACATATTGGTGCCCGGGAGGAAAACAAACGACGAAACTTACAGATCCCAGAGTCTGTGCTTTTAGTTTGGAAAACACATTAAATAATGACATTTAGGATTAGCTGGAATGCACACAGTTTGCACATTATTATTATTTATAAACTACATATTAACTATAAGATACAATGAACATGTTTACTTGCCTGTAATTCTGTCCCATATCATCTTGCTACTAGGGGGATTTTTCCTTTCCACTGTCAGCGTTGGCTTGGAATCGAAAGGCTTTCAGCAGGGATAATGTAGACAATGTAGAGACGATGTACTACACAAATAATACTGAATTTAATTAATTCATAGTAATCTTAACAAAAGGCTGTATAATTAATATCACAGGGGAATTGTTATGGCTGAGTTTCTGTTGGAAATTAACTGAATTCATTAATATCACAGAACGGTTGTCAAGGAAAAGCCCTTATAATTTACTATGAAACTATTAAAGTAAGTCACTCTGGACGGTTAGCTGAGTTGGTTAGAGCGTGGCACTAATAATACCAATTTTGTGGGTTTGATCCCGTAAGAGCCATGTGGTTTGTGGGCAGTGGTGGTCTGATGGTTAGGGACATGCACTTATGATTGAAAGATTGCTGGTTCAAATCCCTGACCAGTTAGGTATTGCCACCAGGTCCTGAATTAGCTGCCCCCTGCTTTGTCATGAAAGTCACATATGGGTTAAATGCAAAGGTAATTTATAACCTTCATATTATACACTGAACATGTGATAGTAAAGAACAACTGTTATATGCTTATTTGTCTTAATTTAGTGTAAAACATGGTGCAAAACAATATGTAAGTTTCTGGATTACCTACTAAACTAGGACAATGCACATAATATTCATATACTCAGAAAGATATGACTTTCGTAGTTCTGACTGTTGAAACTCCTAGTTTTGTTGTTATGGAACAAAGCTTGCAGTTGCAACGTGGCACAGTTTCATGAACAATGTATAAGAGCTACAGTAGTACAACACTGGAGGGGAGAAAGATTTGCAAAATGAGAAAATAGTCATGGTTCCTGAAATGTGTGAAATGACCTTTTCATGTGATGCACCAGCTGTACATCTTGCATGGTTTATAAAGGCATAGAAGTAGAAATATATATATATATATATCTTGTGTTATGAAATAAACCCCCATAGTTCAAACATAAGTCACCTTCCCTCAGGGCTTGGGTCTGCGCTTCGGTCGCTGGCATTGCAGACCTGGAACACACCACTGAGTTCATTGGGAAAGTAACTAATGAAGTACCCACAGTTGAATTCTACATTAGTTTTTATTTCTGGACGGACGTATCATGAGAATAACGTGGGAGATCTCAGTTTTATGCTTCTCATAAAAGGTTTTCTCCCCATGCAGATAAGTGAGGCTCAGTAAAATCCATCCATCCGTCCATTTCCTGTAACCACTTGTCCTATTCAGGGTCATGGGGAGTGCAGAGCTTATCCTGGAGGCTTTGGGTGTAAGGCGGGGGACACCCCAGGATTGGGCTGCCAACCAATCACAGATGCCAAATAAAAATCAATTTTGCTGGCAAACTAAAATAAAAATTGTTCAGAGAAACAAACAGGTCAGCGAGAACTTGCACTTTTAGGCATAGGGTGATGTTAATACATTTGGACATGTTAATACGGAGTGATATTCAAACTGACATCTCTTCCCTCCACATTCAAACCAAACAATCTCCGGATTTGGGCATTTTACACTCCACAAGGTCGGCAAAAATTAAAACCGAACTACTGCACTTTTAAGAGGGCTGTGGAACTTTTTCTAGCCGAAGGACATGCTGTTCGATTACTGCATAACCAAAAAAATACTGATAGTCATAATTACCAATAAAAATCAGTATCTGATGCTAAATATCTGGTTTTGTGACAGTAGTGCAGCATGATTAAACATTTTTAAATGTTGATCTCATTCTTACATGACAGTAATTCTGCCGTGTTTGGATTAGTAAGAAGAACTGTTGCGTCAAACGAAGCACACCCTTTTTCTGAGCTGTATCAACAATGGACAGGATTAACTGAAAGGATTATCTATACAAAAGAGGGACAAAAATCTAATTTGTGCAACAAAGTGAAAGAAAAAAATTTAAAACAAGAACAAAAGCCATTTGGTGACGTTAAGGAAAAGGGAAGAAATTACAGCAACCCCATTTCGAGCAATAACGTTGTGCTCATACCAAAAAGGACTAAATGCACAAGATAAACTGAGCTTAACGAGCAACAGTTGAGAACAATCAGGCAGAAACATGAGGTAACGAGGTGGGCGTGGCACACAGAAGGATTGGATGAAGCTGGGCGTGATAACACATACGTGTGGATTGTTTTTTTTTTTTTTTGGATTAGCGCAATAAATCTGAAGTATTCACATTCGTTTGAAGTTGTATACCTAAGAACAGATGAGGTTTAAATTTATATTTAGTATTTCTTGCAGTTGGAAATGAGCCGTTTGCTAAAATCCTGGAGTGCCCTTTCAGTTCTGCAATGACAATGGACAGTTACATTTCAGTAATGATCTTATTGTTTTTTACATCTTAAAGACAATAGTAATAACAAAAATAATATATTGCTCAATAATCGTGAGAAAAAACCCACAATTCCAATTGAAAAAATATTAGCAATACCTAGGAGGATATACCATTTTGTCTTCTGACTTTATTTTATTTCTTTTTTCCCATTCTGTATCTCTCTCTACAAATGTTTTCTCCATCACATCCATGTAACACGTCCATGTAAAGCACCTTGGGACGACTCACTTGTGAGCTATATAAAAATAAATTTAATTAAATATACCTGTAACATTGCAATAACTGAACTAGAGGGAAAAAAATTAATGAACACTTTTCCAGTTTCACGCGTCAGAACTACCAAAAGCTTATAAATGCCAAAGCAGAACAGGTTTTGCTCATTTTTGAGCATAATATGTTATGTCTAAGTGCTACTCTTTGTAACACTGGACCAAGTAAAATGACATTGTCAAATGTCATTACTTTGCTTGGGGACTTGTAGATAATTGAGGAAGCTTTATCTAGCTTTGTGATCTGTAAAATGCACCCTGACTTCTACTGAGTGCAAATTGACTTGTATCAACCTTCAGGCAAAAGGCCAGAGTTACTTGCTCTACTTAACCGGAAACGTAATTGCTACAGTGCAATGTGCCCAATTCTGTGATCCTCATCACAGACCTAAAGGTCAACTAATGACAAGTTCTAGGCTTTTGGAGACAAATATTATAAGATATGGATTTTGACCAAGAGTGGTTCAAATGCAATATTTTTACTGTAAACCAGCTTTTAATTACGTATTGCACACCAAATATTTTTAAGTTGATGTGTTGAGAACTGGTTATAAAAAACTAGGGGTTTGTAATAACAACAACAATAATAAAATAACAATGGGGGCGGCATGGTGGTGCATTGGTTAGCGCTGCCTCACACCTCTGGGACCTGGGTTCGAGTCTCCGCCTGGGTTACGTGTGTGGAGTTTGCATGTTCTCCCTGTGCCGTCCGGGTACTCCACTTTCCCCCCACAGTCTAAAGACATGCTGAGGCTGATCTGAGTTACTATATTGAGCATATGTGTGCGTGACTGGTGTATAAATGTGCCCTGCGATAGGCTGTCCAGGGTTGTTTCCTGCTTCCAGAATAGGCTCCGGACCCCCCGTGACCCAGCAGGATAAGTGGATTGGAAAATGGATGGATGGAAAATAATAGTTTGGGAAAAAAGTGTAATACTAACAGATTAGAGGCATAAAATATAGATAAGAGTTTGGTTAGGCTGTACACCACCAGCTGTCACAGTGCACATGGGGTTGCAGTGAGCCTGAGGCCAACACCAAAATTATAATGTCCAGACAATGATGCACACCAATTTTTTTTTTTTGTGCTTCAAACCACATCATGATTTGTGCAAAACCGTGTTGATAGCTAATACAATAGGTCCTTTCAGCTGTGTGTTATATTCTGTCATAAGTATCCTATATCCGCAACTGACGTGTGATAACTTTTTGCCAACCATAATTCAACTATTAAGAATCATAAATTAATTAATCTTGTGTATGGTCTGGTCGCAAAACTTCTCTTGCACCAATATCAGAAGCAGATTAGCGGATGTTACCAATATTATGTACAAGTCTGCACGTCCACTTCCTCTATAATGGAGCATATTTAGCCACCGGCTCCTGCCACCATGCTGTGCTAAAAATGCTACTGAGGATTATCGCTCATAATATGTCAGGAAGTGTCCTCTCTTGTTATAATACAACCAGGTGCCTTAATTGTGTTCTAACTGCATGTAATTTATTTGCAGATGATTATTATTCTCGTCTTTAAAAATTCACGTTTAGTTTCACATTCTGCTCCTCTAGATTTTACATCCGTTTGTGCACAATATGTACTTTTAAATCTGCTTTTTTAATCTGCTGCAGTATGTTTTCTTTGCTCGCACCATGGGTACAGTGTTTGTACCTTGTCCGTTTGGCATTATCTGCGTTACTTGCATGATAAAAGCAGTGTGTGGTTCAGTGGGCTAAGCCTGCGTGGCTGTAATCAGGAAGTCACTGGTTCAAACCCAGCCTCAGCACGTCTGCAGGTCCTTCAGCCGGGCCCTTAACCCCCCAGCTTCCTGGGTGTTGCTACAGGTGGCAGCCCTGGCGTAAAGACGATGTTCCCATGGGGATCAATAAACTATTGATTATTTGTATGCACCAGAATTTCCCCCAGTCAATCAAAACCTAAATTTGGTCGTATAAGATTTATATATTATATACAAAATTCTTATAACAGCTATTAAATGTATTTAAATAAAATCGGGGCATCTTGTTTAAAATAAAACTAACAAAATACAAGTAAATACATCTTTTGTAAGGTATGTATTACTCATTTGATTAACCAAACGTAGATGACTTGAGCTAAATGTCGCTGAACAACCAGAGGTGCAAGGGCCGCTTTTAACGCAGGTGCAATCGGTGCAATGCACCGCGGGGCCCCTGCAGCAATGAGCCCCTGTTTGGGATTCGGACGGTCCAAAATGATGCCATTAAATTAGTGCCAAAACTAGTGCGCATGCTTTCTACGCACTTGCGTCTGCACGGCACTCGCTCTCGACAGGATGAATTTGGACACTTTGGAGGCGGGAAGTGGCTTTTTTTTTCCTCTTTCTTTTTTTTTTTTTTTAAATATTGACTACGATTGGCTATTTGCTTTGGTAGAAGATGAAGATAACTTGTCATTGACCACGGTTAAGTTAGCCTCATATGGATTTTCATATTATTTTTGTCTGTAATAGTTATTATTGTATTGCATCCCCTTAAAGTGCAATGGAGCAACAACTAAGGAAATAAGGAATAGCTCCAAAACAAAATGGGACAGCATGCCCTCTGGAGAGTCAGCCGGGCCCTCTGGAGAGTCAGCCGTGCCCTATGGAGTGTGCTTTCATCAGTGGACTCTGGGGGATAATGAGCACACTTTGGATTTTCAAAATCACGTTGAATGTGATGAAACACGTAATCAAATAATTCAACTGCGGTAAATTTGCTTTGTCCCACGGTGTACTGCCTAAATCACACTTTACCACTTATTTATGGATTCATTTATCAAATAACTGTCAATATGTATGAAATGGAGCATTGGCACGTAATATGCAGACAATGTGTTAATAACTGTTAGAGAGAAAATTATTTTGAAAATCCAAGGGTTGTGCATTGTTCCCTGTGGTCCACTGATCAAAGCACACTCCACTAGATGTGCCTGTCTTGTCTTGTTTTAAAGTTACTAACCCATTCATGTATTGTCCCATTGCACATTATACAGATACATTCGAACATTAAGAAATTCAATTCATACTTAAAGTAATATGGGAAACAAAGGGGTGTGCAACAGTCGCTATGTGCCCAAAATGCTAAACCACCATGTCATTACAGTTGAAAGAACATATAATATTACTATATTAACATGATTTTGGACAAATCACGAAATGGTTTGAAGCGCAAAAATAATTGGTGTGCATCGTTGTCTATGTACTGGACATCACGATTCTGTCATTAAAAAACGTCCCACCTTCCATTAAAAGTTGTTAAAGGCATAAAACTGAATATCGAATATGAGGCTTAATCGCGGTCAGTGAGAAGTTCTCCATCTTCTACCAAAGCAAATAGTCAATCGTAGTCAATATTAAAAAAAAAAAAACAATCAAAGAAGCGGAGATATGAACCACTGTTCCCGCCTCCGAAGTGTCAAAATTCATCCTGTCTTGCGAGCGAGTGCGTTGAGAAGATGGGTTTTCAGCCAGCAAACACACAAGCACACGTGCACTAATGTAACGCTGAGCGAGTGAATGAGTGAGTGCTGTGCAAACGCGGGCGTGTCGAGAGCATGGGTTTTCTGCTTTTGATACCATTTGGTCAACCCCCCCCATCAAACAGAACAAAGGATACGCCCCTCTCCCGCTTATGACGTCATAGATGGGGGAAGCTTTAAGCTCCGCCCAATGTACCAGGTAACCTCTTTGTCACAGTTAACATCTTCAAGCCCTCAAATACGGCAGGACTAAAATAATTCCATTTAAACAAGAAGCAAACATAAGAGGATGTCAAAATAGGAAAAAAAACTGTACCTGATGGAAAGATGTTCATTTATTTAAGAAGCAGTGTTAACGTTTATGAATGCAAATAAACAAAATTCATACTACAAACATCTGAATATGTATTCAAAACATACTGCAGCAACCGGAGGCTAAGAATGATAATGATCGCATTTACTGAAAAACGGACTTTCAAAGAAATACAGGCTAAACATAAAATGTTCTGTCCTATAAAGAGCAGCAATCGTATGGCAATCTGAAAAGCAAATGGCAGATCATGAATAGTCAATTCTGATATAAATTATCAAAATAAATAAACCTAAGCAGGAACATCACAAAAAAAAAGCAGCCATGTTTTAAAACTGTGGTAGCTGTAGAAAAAGCTTAATTACAATATGTCCAAACATTTCCAGTAATTTCATTTGCAAAAATAAAGTTTGCTTTTGATAATGTATCCTGACAGCACTTTACCTGGGGTCAAACAACAAACCTTTAAGACAGAATTGGCTCAAAAAGCATCTTAGGATTTGGTGAAATCTATAATGCAATTTTCTTTAGTGTTGTGCTTTGGCCTTGTTGGAAAATGCACATGAATATTGAACCGTTCCTACCAACTTCTTTATTGAAGAACAAGAGAAAGTATGAACATTTAAAAACTCCCTTGATTTTTCTAAGGAAGAGTAAACATCCTCAGTTCCTCAAAACAATGTTATTCAAGAGTAAACTGAAAATTTGATTCAAAATGAGGATTTCAAAAGCAGGAAGTTGAGTTTTCCCACATAAATAATATATGGTTTCCCATTACACGTTCATAAAATTCCAAAGGAATCCTTTTAAGGAGCCTTTACACAGGACGCAAGTTATATGCTGCTCATACAGTTGAATATTTTCTCCCACAAAATCCAAACCAAAAAGGTTCAAGAACCGGAATGCGGTTGTGAAAGGCCTTGAATTCTAGCGAATCCTCATACAAGTTCGAGTACCTATGGAGTGAGGAAAAAAGGTTGGAGTCAAGGGTGAAAATAATAGTAAGGCATTTTCAAGTTATGCTATACTATCCATCTCATTGGAAAGGCCATGTGGATGGTAAGCATTTCAATAGCAACTGAAGTAAATTTAATGCATTGTTAGTAATGGAAATTTTCAAGGTAGGATCCTGAACTTCAGGAATTTATAAAAGTAAAACATTGCTCTGTTCTAGCTGAAGAGGATAACTGTTAATAGATGTGACCTTTCTAAAAGGCACACAGTGCATGTGTGCAGAGTATAAAGGGTTTTATTATTTGTCAAATCATTACAATTACTGATCACAAAAGTAAACTGTAAAACATACAGACCACTTTGCTTGGTTATTTTCCAGGTCAGTTTTGATGATCAGTTACATTAAAACCCAAGCAGAGGTTCAAGGCTCTGATTTCAGACCAACACCCAGCCCCCCACCCATCTTACTCTTCTTTTTGTTCAGTGGGTTCGTGGCAACAGGAGTTCCCACCAAAAAAAAAAACTAACACGGCAAAAATATGTCTTGCTACATCCTAGAGAACACACCATTCACATTATTTGAATATGAATTCATTGTTACACCCATACAAAGGTAAATAGTGGTTCAATGGAACTTAGGCTGACAGGTTGTATCTTCATTTAAAACTAAAGATGTGTCATAACCAGAAATACAAGCAGTTACTGGCTGACGGAAGTGCTTGTTAACTGTCTGCTCTATGTTTAACATAGAATATACTACTACTAAGATGAACATACCTTTATGGTTCCTTGACTGTTTGCTGCAATCAGAACATTGGACTCCTGTAAATCAATTAATGACACATTATGAGAAAAAGGTGCACAAGTACAACAGTAAACTCTTCAGGAGACCATCATAACGGGTGACACTATGTAGCATATTATATGAATAATAATAATCCTGGGGAAACTCCTAAGGGTGTCATGTTTTATGCAAAATCTCCACAGCATCGCTTACAACAGCTCTTTAAATGCAAGCCTTCCACTCACCTCCATTCAACTGTAAATGTAACATGTACCGTAGTTTATGGGTAAATGGCAGAAACACTGCATTCGGCATTAATAATACAGTGGTACCTCGGTTCTTGAACTTAATCCGTTCCGGACACTGGACCTAATCCTAAAAAGTTTTCCCTTTTTTTTTTTTTTTTTTAAACATTAAAATTTTCCGGTTGTTGTCATTAGTCCTCTGTATTAAGCCCACATTTCAGTTTGTTTCCCTAGTCCGGTCATTGGGTGTGTTCAACTTGTTTACAGTGCTAGCTTAAAGCAACGCATTCTGATCCTGACACAATGCATTATGGTTAAATGCATTGCGACCTCTCACCCGACTCAATTGATTAAAAAAAAAATCCAGTTTATCACAATAATAGGCTGTGGTTAATCATGACTAATCAAGTTTAAAATGGAAGCTATTTTCTTGTATTTTTGGAAGATGAAACAAATACATGGTGTGGTCCTGCAAGAAAGATGTATGAAACTGGTAAGAGGAATTGCATGTTTTATAATATCTTGGTTTTGATTTGATACCACACCATTCAGTTGCATGTTTCCAATGTGCAAGTTACTACCGTTATCAGCAACTGTGGTTTTGGGAAACATCCCCCCCCCACTTAGCTTATATTTAAAAAAAATAATAATAATTTGCATTGAAAACAAAATAAAACATTAAGATTTCCAGATTAACCGCAAGTGTTGACACTGACAGCACTATTAGAAACCCTGCATGACAGGCAGTTAGTATGAAATAACCTCCCATTTGTCTGAAAATGTAACAATTTGTGCTCTAGATCAACAAAAAACTGAGTAAAGGGGTTTGAAATTATATGCAAATTATTTGTACTTATTTGAAATGCTGGGAAACTTCATGAATTATTTGAATGTTCCGCACACTTGTTACTTGCTAATGATGAGCAAATGAACGTTGGGGATTAGACACTGTGGGAATCCGAATTCTGTGACTAACACACCGCACTACCGTAGGATAAGGCCTTACCCCATCAGGTAGTGCTCTCCAGCACACTGCACTGACAAACTCATTGGTGTCATCTTCTTTCTTGTCTTTATCCAATACGCTCTTTACAGTATCAAACTTGAATGTTAACAATGTCTTGGAGAGCCCCTTGTAATACAGATACAGGGAGTTGTTTTCACTTCCTGCCAAGGAAACAAAGTGGCATTAGGTTAACACAAGAACAATGTTCTCAAATAACTTAGGCACCTTCAAGATTTTTAGGGCTACAGTGTTGTCACAATGTGTCTCAAAACCTCATCGGCAAGCAACTAGCAGGAACACCCTGAGGCAGCATAATCATTCCCCACCCTGGTTTTCAGGCATCACTAGCAGTACCACAGACTGACCGATGTACAGCTACACACTGCTCTCCTGCTCACCACATGCCACGTAGTCTCCATTAGAGGCCAGGCCAACAAAGTTCTTCTCATTGATGTGACCTTTGAAAGAGCGTAAACAGTGCGGCTTGTTCACGTTCCACAGCTTGAGCTGGCTGTCAGTCGAGCTGTAGGGAAGGACCAAGACACACTTCATACACACGTGCACAAAACCTGCCGACAGCACATGCTCCATTTTATGCAAAACGCAAACTTCAATTTAATTCAATTGTATTCATATAGCGCATTTTCACAATATTACATTGTCTCAAAGGGCTTTTCATTATTATCCCTGCCCAAAGCCCCCAGTGAGCAAGCCTGAAGTGACAGTGGGAAGGAAAAACCTCAGGAGGAACCAGACAAACCTTAAGACCCCAAGAATACGGAAGCACCATCAACATACAACAAACGAGCAAAGTTCATAACTTAGGAGAAGATACGTACGCTGACACTATCTCCTCGCCGTTAACGAATTTGGCATAGGAGACAGCTTTTCTGTGGCCCTTGAACACCATGATGGGCTGTTTAGTATTGCGGAGATCATAATAGTGGACACAGTGATCTGAACAAAGAAGCAAAAACACAAGACAGCAGAGTTTTAGAATACACAAAACTGAATATTTTTTTCCTGGTTCATATCATGTTAAGCACCATTCAGGAAGGCCCAATAAAAAATGGAAGCAAATTATAGAACAGGGTTAACACTCTGGGGTCTAGGGGTAGGAAACACTTTCACTGACTGATCACACATTTCTTCAAATATCATGAACTTAATTCATGGCAAATAAAATATTTCTTATATATTTGTTTTGCAATTACACTCATCTTTATATTAATGTATACTGTAAATGTGTCAGATTTTTGTTACGTTTAAAGTACATAGTAAGCAATGCTGGCAGTTTGTTTTGATCCCTGATCTCTGATCAGCAAAGTCTTGGCTACAAGAAGATGACTAAATGGTGTAGCTGCAACATTTATTTGGATAAATAAATAGGAAAAACCTAACTCATGTCACTATTGCTGGCTCATTTAATTGAATATGTAGTAACTTTCATGTGTATGAATGAGCCATTGTCACCTGGCCACGTCCCTACCCAACTTTTAAGGCGCTGATGGGGATGTATCTGAATCGCGTTTGACCGCTGTGCTGTTCATCAAATTACCATGCGAATGCGATATTTACAACGTGAATAGCAATCTTTGGGTGACAGCGGTACTACACGCCCCCGATGCAGGTAAAACAAAGTAAGGTGACATGGTTTACTTTTTTGCCGATTTAACCTAGTTTTAAAAACTTTAATACTTCCGAGAATGATGTTTCGATTAGAAGACCGATTGCGGATTTAGTCAATGTTTTTTTTTTCATATTTCTATAATAAGATTTCAGCGAGTTATGAACTGAAATACACAAGACAGATACGCGGCATCGCCAACAATGCCGTCGAGGGTTAACTGATATCTGTGATAAGCGGGCACAAAAACAAACACGAAATAAGCATTTCTCACAGAAAATCACTTTCAACTAAAGAAATGTTTTTTAATCCAAGAAACGAGAAGAGAGAGTGAGAATAGCAAACAATGTCATTTGCCCAGACACACAGGGGGAGTTCTGATTAGTGTATACCTGCACATCCAAAGGCGAGATGATACCTTGACGATGGGCTGAACTTAACACAGCACACATTTGCTTTGGCCTCAATGCTGGCAACCGAGTTGTCCAGGTTGGTAGACCACAGCTTCACTGAGCAAACCACAACACACCCATTAAATAACCCAAGTAAAAAACAGACACTTTAACACACAAAAATTTTAAGATTTAACATGCCAATTTATAAAACTATATGTACAGTATATAAATAAAAAATGTGCAAAGAATATGTATTAATAATTACATTGACATTAATTTTATTTATAATAACAAATAGACTGTACAGAAACTGTTACATTCCGTTACACATTGTGTGTGGAACCCATTATGGGTAAAATACCGAACCAGAGCCTGGACCCAATCTCTGTAATCTGATTGCTTAGAAGTGTCTATAACCCAATGGTATCAACTATCCAAGTTAGCAGAGTGGGATATTTGAGGTTTACTTTGCAACTTGTCTAAAAAAAAAAAAAAAAAAAAAAGTAATCAGGTGTAGATTCATCCACAAAAACATTTTGTGAAAAAGTAATAAGATTCATAAAAGATCACATTCACAAGGTCAATTATCTTCTGCAGTTACCCATATCATGGCAGCCAATAAGTAGGGCTGCTTCAATCTCAGTGTGATTTTTTTTAAAAATTTGACTGGTTCCAGATCTTTACCCAAAAGTTAGGAAAAGGTCTGCCAAATACTTATCGAGTTATCACGGCAACAAGAAAAGTGCCTGGTGGCAGCAGATCTGTCAAACAATATATTGCGCATCTCGGGAATCAATTAGGTGTATATGAGCTAGTATACCTCACACCATCAGGCTATGAAAGTCACATAAACCTCTATAGAAGTTGTCAATTGTTGTGAAAAGCTCCAAGTTACAGGGCAAGGTTAGAGCAGAATATACTCCAGCTTCATGTGGGAAGAAACGACTCCAAGGACACCAGTATGATGGGCCATGAGCCTTACACAGATGATGTAAGTGTTTCTGCGCCCAACTGAGAAGCCTAGAAAATTAAGCATTTGAGAGAAACAAACAATCTAGGCCTTTAAAAGAAGCCATTTCACCTCCGGGACATGCAGCCTAAAGTTTGCAGACTGCATCTAATTAATTCTCCAATCAGGCTGAAAAAGGTCAGATCACTGCAGTCTTGTAGTACCTTTTGCATCATCAGAGCCAGATGCCAAGAGCTTAGGATCCATGAGGTTGAAATCCACACTCCAACACCGTTTCTCATGCTCCTGTAAGGTCGCACGCACACACACACACACACACACACACACATACATACACACACACGCACACACACGCACACACACACACATTTTAAAATGAAAAAACAGATCTGTAAGTTGAGGTGTATAGATGTAGATGTCTAGCTAGCCAAGTCTGATGTGTGCAAAACGAGTATCTTCATCGACCAACAAGTTTAAGAGATATCTTTATCCCATTGAAAAATTTAGTTCCAATAAACAAAAAAAAAAAAAGTTCAACAAATCAGGGAACAATTTTCAATATATCTAAAGGATCATGGGAAAAACATGCTAAATGTCGCATGCAGAAAATCTCAAAGAGTGTGCAAAAAAAGGATGCTCACCTGATAGACCTTTGACCTCTGTCCTGTGAAACCATCCCAGAGAATAACAGTTCCCTCATAGTCGCTGCTGGCCAGCAAATTCTTGTGATAGCTACTCCAGCTGATACAGCTAAGGAAAATGTGGGCATATAATTAAACTACATATGTGCATTAAGAGATAACGACATTGGTTGGTGACCAAGTTCACTAACCCTACAACCATGATTACTGTCAGTAACATTTAGATACCTGAAATTATATATATACATACACACTCACCTAAAGGATTATAGATTATTAGGAACACCATACTAATATGGTGTTTGACCCCCTTTCGCCTTCAGAACTGCCTTAATTCTACGTGGCATT
>JAABNY020000042.1:29862-57128 GCA_015164015.2 Brevimyrus niger | reverse complement strand
CACACACACACACACACACACACACACACACACACACACACACACACACACACACACACACACACACACACACCAGGATTGGGGCCATTATGGAATGTATTTGTCAATTCCAATCTAAATCAGGAAAATAAACTCTGACATATATATCTCAGTCATTTTGTTTTCATCACTTTATCTACAATAAACACACATTTTATCATTTAATCGACTTATTTATCTGCATGGTAATTTAACCATTGTACCATGGAACACAATCCGGTCATAATGGTTCTCTTTTGCACGCAGTTATGATTTCATTATTGTTTCCCCCTATTGTCAGGCTGGACTCCTGTAATCTGGCAGGTCCCTTGTGTTCAGAATGTTATGCCTTAATTTCAGGGTCATTCTATTTCACTGACCACATTTTATTTGGTCCAGGATACTCCTTTGCTGGACATATTGTATTTCGATGAATTTTGGTTCTTGAGAGAATCTTATATTGATAACAAACTCTGCGCCCCCATGTCTGCTCACAATTAGATATACAATTTATAGATCTATATCTATAGCACGGAGACTACATCAATTATTCAAAAACATAAATCCCAGAAATCTGCTAATATGTTTCCAATGAAAATAAACCAATATGGCAAACACATTTCTCTGCAGGATAACCTTTCTTTTGGGGTAAACATCAAAGGGAGGCATGAACCTCTGCAGAAGGTCAGGACTAGAGCACGACGGTAGATCTGCGCCGAGGTGTGCAGTAGCGTTACTCCTGAACAAAGCAGGTTCATGGGAAGAGAAGCAATGATGTCAACCTCACAGTGAAGATGGCTCATCAGATCCCGCACTGTGATGTCATGGGATAGACAAAACAACCGCTGTCTGCAGGGCGACCATTTTTTCTGCGCAAGCCTTTATCATGTACCAGTGGGGAACAGATCTGGAAGAGAGTCACATTTTTACTGCTCTGTCTGGTCACTCAAAATGAAAAGATGTTCCCAGTCCCAAGAATAATCCCAGATACAACTGCTGCTTCCATGTTGGCCTGCAAGAGGGAGAAGAATCATCCCGTAGCTTTTATGGGATGTGGACATGCTGTCGCTGTGGCGATGCTCAGGCCTGGTCCAGAGAAGACATCGAAATAAAACCGCTCGAATGCTTCAAATGTTTGCATTTAAAAGCAATGAAGTCTAAAATGATGCATTTGTGGACGGTTTTGCATATGGGTCTTTATAGCGCAGCTAATTATTAAAAGCTTGAAGCCCTGCTCCACGCCCAGGTCACGACTCATCACCCGCCAGCACGTCTCCACCAGCTGCTAATCTCACCTCCGACTTCCAGGTCCATCTCCAGAGTAAAGCTCTGAGGGTCCCGGTGGCCTCAGAGACAACAAACACAGGCAAGTATAAATGCTTTTATTAGTGCAAAGGAATTTGATGTGATCCGTACAAAACAATGCATAACATCTCACAAGACTCTGATCCTGCGGCCCAATACTGTGAGAATTACATTCTGCATACATTCTGTGACTCTCCTAATAGTAAAACAGAACAACATGGAGCTATATGAGTCTGTCGTCTTCTCTCTTCTCTGGCACCCAAAGACAGGGTCACATCTGTAAACCTGACCCCCCAGGGGAATGTGGCAGGGGGTGGGCAGGGAGTCGAAATTCAACCAATCATTACTCCCCCTTCCCCCCACCCCCCACCAAATCTTGCAGATGTCATTGGACAACAGTTTCCATGTTGATTCATCAGTGATGACATCATAAAAAAACAGGCAATACCACAATGACAGCTGGAGGCCAACTCAGCTGCTAGATAATATGACTACTTCGGAACAGCATGATCCCAATAATGCAAAATAACCTTGGATAAAATCTACAGTTACAGTCCTGTAAGATGCAAGCTGTCTGGCAAGAATAGGCAGGGCGAGAACTGTGTGCAATTCTGCAAATGATACGAGGAACGTGATTCCAGTGAGCTAGGTGCGGCACTGTACACACCGTAACCACTGACAACACCCGAGGGGAGGTGACGAAAACAATCGGCGAGTTAGCTGGTTAGGGTGGATTGTCTAGTGCTGGTTGTTCCCGCGTTCGTGCGTCTCAACAACACGATCAGTCAGACTCTTCAAGCATCCTGGGTCATTGTAGAATGTACAAAAGCAAATGCAGACAAATCAAACATTTCTGGGCATTAAAAAAATACTAAAGTCGACTGGCAAGACTCCGGCATATAGTGCGTGTAGTACTAATATAACAAGGATAAAAGAGCAAGGGGCGCTGAGGCAGAAACGGGCTTTTAAACACTCTGGCCGTCCTGGAAGAGCCTGATGTCAGCTTTGTCGAGCTGAAAGGGTAGCTTTTCTGTGGAGGAGCCCGGCGAGCCGCAGAAAGGGGTGAAGAGGTTCTTCAGCCTGGAAACGGAAGAGAGAACGGCACCGTCAGCGGGTCCGCTCTACGCGGACGGCCGAGGACGGACCAGAGCGCCCTTACGTTTTCCTGCAGGTCCACAGCAGCAGAGGGGCTACGAGGAGAGCGAGGACAGCCACGGGCAGCACACAGGACAGGACTGTCTTCATCAGCACACTGGCATCTGCGGAAGATGAGGGGGTCAGGGGCGTGCTGAAGGGAAGCCGCCTTAGATACCCCCAGCCAGAGCACGCTGATACCCCCACCTGGAGCACACTGATACCCCCACCCGGAGCACACTGATACCCCCAGCCGGAGCACACTGATACCCCGAGCCAGAGCACACTGATACCCCCACCCGGAGCGCACTGATACCCCCACCCGGAGCACACCGGTCACCTGGACTCTTCTCATCTGAACCTGCCAGGCAACGAGGACGGCTCCAGTCGCTCCAGAACCCTTCGTCTGCGCAGAACATGTGCACCCTGGACCTGACCCGGAAGCAGACGATCTTGTCGCGACCGGGTGCCTCAAAGGTGCAGTTCAGCTCCCGCGTGATGCGGCTCTCCTGCGAGGAAGAGGAGGGGGAGGCTCCCCGTCAGCAGCTGCTTCTCCCGGAACCATGTCACAAAAGTCCGCGGGCTCCAAATTTTGCGGGATACTGAAAACACGTCAGGATGATCCTGCTCTCCGCGGAACGTCCCGCCGTCACACAACGGCATGGTGCCTCTAGATATGCAACTGAATGGCACCAATTGCATAAGTCGCTAACGGGGGCTTCTGGGAAACGCTGACCACCCAATCATGACAGTTAGAGGGATGGTGCCCTGAAACATAGGACAGGCAGCATCCGGACGAATTCGGTGCTGTTCAAGACTGTTCCACCAGGATTAAAGGCTCCGATAAGGTTGCCAAATAAATTACATAACAAAAATTGTATTATTTCCTGTTTTGGTTGGGCTGCTGTTACCTGTTTTTCAGCCCTGTTTGTACGTATTTATGTCTGTGATCAGTGTTAAATATGAAAATGTGGAGTATAGTAGCCATTCCCAAAGGGGAATTTTCCCGCATGCTGTTGAGACCAATGCATTTCCAGAGAATTTCTCCCGTGCTGCACTTCCTTCAGGCTAGAGGGACGTTTGCAAACCAAAATAGGTTCAGTCCGAAATAACAAGCATCCTCCACATTTGTTCAAATCTGCAGCGACACGTTTTCCAAAACAAGACACTTCTCAGTCTTATCAACGCCATCTTAGACTCAAGTTTCTGTTGAAAATGAACGCTACTGTGATATTTAAGACTCTCATCGGAATGCAGCTTGACGCACACACATGTCAAAATAAACTCTTGACACCCACTGAAAAACGCCACAGCGCATTCGGAGACATCAGGAGCGCTGTGCGTCGCTCTCCGAATTTGTTTGTCAAATGCATGTCAAACATTAACAGAAAATATCAACTTGACATATCCAGCCGTGATAAGCTGACAAAGTTACTCATCGTGGCTGAAAATCAAATTGATAAAAAGAGATGAGAATAAGCATACCATAATACCATCCAGCTCAGACTCCACCTCAAATTCCAGACATCTGCGGTAGATTCTTCCTTCAGGTGGTGACCATTCCACAGTGACATTCCCATCAGGCTGAGCCATGAGCTTCAAAGTCTCAGTAACAGATGGTTTTACTGCAAGAAAACGCACAGGTCTCTGGTTAATTTGTTCCCAGACAGGGAACAACCCAGGACGGGACAGCAGCCCATTGCAGGGCACCTACAGGTAAGTTGGGAACTGCAAATGGCATTAGCATGTTCTTGGACTGTGAGAAGACTCCAAACGTGAAGCCAGGGTAGAGACTCAAACCCCAGTGCTAACCACTGCAGCACCACACCATCCTCTCAAAAACACGCTTTTCCTTTAATGTTGTAGTACTTGTTGAACCCTACGCTAGTCACCGTTGCTTTGCATAAAGCATCAGCTGAGAAATCAAATGTAAATAAATGGTCGTAGGGTTAGGACAATAGGATGTTGGGTTATACCTCCAGGTGTGTGGAGTTTAAGTCAAGGGAGGTAAGATTATACAATTCCTGGGTGAGACCTCACCTAGAATATTGTGCGCAGGTTTGGTCACCATATCTTAAAAAGGACATTGCGGCCTTAGAAAAGGTGCAGCGTAGGGCCACAAGAATGATTCCTGGTCTTAGAGGAATGTCATATGAGGAGAGGTTAGTTGAGTTAAATCTGTTCAGCCTCAAGCAAAGGAGACTGAGGGGGGGGGGCATGATCCAGGTATACAAGATTCTAACAGGTTTGGATCCTGTTCAACCAAATAGTTACTTCAGCATTAGTTCAAATACAAGAGCTCATGGCCATAGGGGGAAATTAGCAGGAAAACATTTCAAACTGGATTTAAGGAAGCACTTCTTTACACAGCGTGTAGTCAGAGTATCTTCCTAATAATGTAGCGAAAGCTAAATCCTTGGGTTCCTTTAAATCAGAGCTAGATAAGATTTCAACAATCCTGAGCTATTAGTTAAGTTCTCCCCAAGCGAACTTGATGCCCCGAATGGCCGCCTCACATTTGTATAGTTCTTCTGTTCTTATGATAATGCACCTGGCTATTTGCTGAGATGTAACCCCCCCCACCCCCGGTGAAGAGCAGGAGCTAATCTCCAAGCAGAAGAGGTCACATTAAATGAACATTTTCCATCACTGATATAACATTTTAGCCAATGATGGCAAAATCTAGAAGATTAGAACACTAGTGAGGGCGCTCTACTATAACTTCAAGTAATTTGCACTCTGGTCCCATTGGTAGTGAGTATGCATATTCATTATCCATTGTCTAGTCTTGTCTTTGATCTTCCGTGCAAAGACCTCATTGTCTCATACCAAGAAACGTCCTGATTGGTTGACCACAAGCACTTGCGCTAACTTGGAAGCTACGCGGAAATGGTATAAAATTAAAGAAGTAGTGGAGCAAAAATTGAGCACATGGAATTATTTTCTTACTTCAGCTACATTCAATGCATTAATGAATTCCCTGCTTGACTCTCCAAATTTCTACTTAGGAGAAATCAATCAATAACCAGTATATTTTTGTCTAATTCCGCCAGTGTTGGCAGTGAAACGTGCTAGCACTTATTGACAGAATAACGTGACGTCGTATTTATATTCTGTGGAAAACGAAAAGGTTGATCTACAGGCCAGATTTAGCAATAAATTATAGATATGTTAAATTACAAATGTTAAAAAGGCTGTGTCCCGTCTCGTCCCCCTAATAGCTAAGAAAATGACTTGTTCATCCTCCACTGTTTTGCCGTAGTGTTTTCAATGAAATTACGTGTGAAATTTAATCTTCGAGATTTTTTGCATCTCTTATGCTCATTTAGAGTAAAGGTCATAGGTCAAAGGTCTGTTTTGCGGTGGGAAAGCGACACATGCATGCTTCCAGGAGCTACTGAACTAGCTGGCTGAGATGGCTCAGGAACTAAAAACCAGGAACCAGCTTCAGAAACTTCAGCGGGCAAGTACCTATACGGATGACAAGCTGTGCTCCATGAAAAGCCATTTGTCTGATTGGTGCTGAGTTGACATGAAAGGGGACTGCACGGTTGGTGTCTTTTCATCTGTTCTGTCTTTGCCCTTACAAACGCATTAACTTAAGCTCATTGCACATATCAGTTATTTAAAAATTAAAATTCTAATAAATGTCTTATAAAAACATTTTACAACCCAGAATTTTTACAACCTCGTCTGGCAAAATGACAGACAACGAGCAAGTCCTACACGGACTCTGCTCTGCATTGTAAAAAATAATGGCTGCCCCAACTTAAGATTCTTATGTAACTAATTACATCGTCATATTTGAGTTCTCTCAACTTCTGGTTTATATTTGTTCCACAGACTTTAAGTTGGTCGGAAAAGGCCTGAAAGTCACCCCAGTACCTAATTCAGTGTTGCGTCAACTTGCAGTCAAAGTACCACTAACATAACATTATCAATTAGACATACCAACTTAAAATGGGTGATATTATTTGTTAGTTTAACTTTTTAAATTAAGCCTACAAACCTTCAAAACAACTTTTGCATGGCCACTAAAATACTCATGACTGCACCCAGGAAGCTGGGGGGTATGGGCCTTGCTCAAGGGCCCACAGGCATGGTGGGCTTGAACTGGTGACCTTGACATTACAGGCACACAGGTTTAGCCCACTGAGCCACACAGAACACATGGCTCCAGTTATCAGAGTACAAGAATTTAATAAATATTAACTCTAAACACAAAAAGCATACAATAGGTATTTTAGACATCCAGAAATGGTACAAATGTTACAAAAGCAGATAACAATTTGAATAGTGGAATGTAATCATATGCATTATATGTGTTTGGGATCAGCAGGGTTTAATTAATATGAGTACAGTTAATCTATTTCAAAACATCTATATTGTACAGCACAATACAATATGCAGTACTACAAGCTATATACAATATCTATACAGTATCTAAGTAGTATTGCATTTGTAAAATGCAACTAGAAAACCCCTTGTCTCATGCTGTCTTGCCATGCTTCCCTGAAAAAAATACTTGTCAAATTGGAATGTGTGTCATCTGTTCAAGTGATTTAGCTGTGGAGTTTAATGAAAAATGGCGGGACCACAATTTGCATCAGTTAGCATAGCACCGCGCTAGCAGACCTTAGCTGCTCTGGGTAAAAATGTTCTAAAACATGTTGCACACTGTATGGTTTTTATATGGGTCCACACAATTCAGTGTTACCTATAATATTTTACAGTGTTAATATTTTTTTATTCTTGTAGTGTTCAACTGACAACCTAGATTATTAAGTCAATGAGTCCACCACCTCTTCCTAGATTGCAAGTCCTAATGGGTGGCTCATGTCTGCCCTATTTTAATATGCGCTCATTTGAACTCATTTGGGCATTCAGCTGCTGTGTTTTCCTAACCCACCATAATAAAAAAAGACTTATACCAACACAGCCTTTTCTCATCTAAGCATAACTACAATAAGTATTTGTGATCAGATTGAGAAAGAACCAGAATGCATGGGCCAAGCCACCAAGCCCATATTATGAAGTTCAGCTGTGTTAGACAGCATAACATAGTTACTTAACATGGGTGAGAGTTATGTTAATGGTTGGAGTGCATTTCCGCTAAAGCAGATATAAGGGGTGGTGGCCTTATTGTGTTTTGACCGCAATTTTGGATAGATTAACAAATCAAATCACTTTGCTCATTTAATATTAAGATTATCATTAAGCTTCATTTTCATTTTTAGAAACCCACCACGATTGAGGATGGTATGGCACTGATATTAGTCTTCACCAATTTATTTTTATGTGTATGCTACTTAGTTTGAATAATATACTTGTTCTGCAATCTTCTGTATTGTAGAAATACAAATAAGGCTTGGAGAGAGAACAAAAAAAAGATTATATATTATAGATTATACTGCATTCTTTAGTTAAACCACAGAGACTAAATCATCTCTAATCATTGGCAAACACACAAGAGCCATTTCTGTGGTTTTTGTTCTCTTGCCATATTCATCACAATCACGGTGGATTAAAAAATAAAAACAAGTCAAAAACAGCCATGCTCTGCAAATATATATCCAACACCATTTGTCTACAGTGGAGTGGGCGGTACCAGGAGCTGCAAAAAAAAGGGAATCACCACTGTCCTAACACCTTTCCGCATATATTAATTATCCAAGGGTAGGACTGGCAATCAAATGCACCCCCACCCCATTAAAATATATACCACACTAGAGACACGTTCTGTATGTTTCCAAGAAATTTTCTTTGACCTGACACCAACGTACTACACAACCACAGCTCTTTAATCTTCAGGATCAGTCAGAATCGAGCCAGCATCTAACACTGAATTAGGTACCGGGGTGGCTTTCAGGCCTTTTTCGACGAACTTAAAAATATAAGTCTGTGGAACAAATATAAACCAGAAGTTGAACTCAAAAAAAGATGATGTAATTAGTTACATAAGAATCTTAAGTTGGGGCAGCCATTTTTAAAAAAAATTTTTTTACTTTGTGCACCTACCGAGATTCTGGATCTGTAAGCTGAAGTAGGCTGGCTGCAGGGGCCTGTTGTTAGACGAGCCGTTCACGCAGATGTTGAAGTCGGAGAACTCGAGCAGCGTGTCCTGAGGGAAGCTGCAGCCGACTCTTTCCGTGCCGGAGAAGATGTAGCCTGGACACTCCAGGGCGTGTTCCATATTCTTTTGCCTGCAGGCGGGAAATTAACTGACGTCACGTTTACTGTAAATCCTCATGTACGACATAGCTGATGAACCATCACCAAAGTACTACGGACGTTGCAAACGTATCTTCTCGGAACTCTAAACAAGTGCCCAGTGAAACATGATTGGTCCAGAGTTATAACCAATCAGATTGTAGGAGAGGTAGGTCAAAGCAACTACAGGAGGCAGGACCAACCAATCAGATGTTTTTCCTCCTGCCTTCTCTAGTTGCTTGGACCCACATCCTATACAATCTGATTCGCTACCTCTGTAAACCAATCGTTTTTCATTTGCCTACAGAACATTTTTAAGTAAGTAAAACGCTTGTGAGCTATAATTTACGGATAATGCTTTATTTCAGTTGTGACCCACCAGTCAATTGTGATTGACAGGTCGATTGTAGGTAGATCGCACTGCAAAAATGGTTGCCGAATACTGTGAGAAACTTTCATGGATTTTTCCACCTAAACTAGCCAGAAGGTTTAGGAATGTGTAAGGGTTTAAGGCTACTGTGCTGGTTGTAGTATTCTCTTTGCTGTGCATACAGGAGAGAACAAGCTTGGGGGTCACAGTGAAAAGCAGCCACCCTGCAGCGCCCAGGGAGTAGGGAGCCAAGGGCCTTGCTCAAGGGCCTACGGACATACGACTATTCTGCCAAGACCTGATTTGAAGCGACGACCTTCCGATCATAGGAGGCTTAGCCCACTGAGCCACACTGCAACCAAAATATGCAATGAAACCTTGCGAAGATTAAAAAGAAATGAAACTTGAACTGGCCAGCAGTCCATACCAATAGAAGAGAGACGTTTGGGAGGGTCCTGGCTGGCCTTCAGTCTCATTCCAGGTACATTCCATGAACTCTTTACGATGGAAGATGCAGCTGAAGCCAGCGATCTTTGGCCCAATGCCTGCAGAAGTCCAAACGAACAAAGGAAAATGGAGAGTTACCGAAACGCACGGCTCGCCAAACTCAGCTTCATATTACACACGGACAACTGCCTGCCATTGGACTTTCTGCTGCCTTTGTTCTGAGAGGGATATCCATCTCCTGTGTACCTTAGACCATGGACTGAAAGGCAAAGAATCTGTATCGCTAAATTTTAACAACCTATCCAAAAGAAACATTGTGCAAAGCAGTCCCAGGTTACAAACAAGATCTGTTTCCTAGGTCTGTGTTTAAGTACAATTTGTAAATTAAAATAATAATAATAACAATATAATGATATAGCTGATCGAGCTGACAAACTGTTTTCACGAGCGTCACAAAGTACTGCATGTATTTGTTGATACAAACTATTGTGTTTAATTTGTGTTAAAGCAGCCCATTTTTAAGTAGGAGTCGTCTGTAAGTTGGACATATTTAACCTGGGAATTGGTTGCTGCTTTGGTCTGAAGGGTATTTTTAATGATGTGGTGGATTCACAGTAAATCTAAATAGAGAACATTTCCCCACTGTCTTTGAACATCTGCTTTCTTCCTTTTCCCTCCTTTTTCCTGGGAAAAGCCCCCGGTCAGGGAGAGGGGATCCTTGTGGGCGGCGACCTTCCAGTCATGCCCCAGATCTTGGTGCGCCTTCGAGCTGAGGGTCACTGACCCTCATGGCGACTCCTCGTGGGTCTGTTCCGTCTCACTGTCCTCTTGGGAGATGCAGCTTCTGCGGAATCTTATCCTCAAGCATTTGCATGGATTTGTCACCGTTTCCATGGTGATCCCACCCTGGGTTGCCCCCCCCCAGGCACGCTGGGAGCGCAGATATTGGAGGGGAGGATAAATGGATGGATGTATCTATCTCTCTGTCCGTATCATAATACTCCTGATGATGGTTGCCTGGGTGATGTGCTGTGCTGGGATTGTGGCAAATATCACTTTTTGTCTTTATAATCTGAGGATATGTGGCCGTGAAGTTGCCATCTACTATCCCCGATTATTGAATACTACAGGTCCTACAGGACTCCCCCTAGTGGCATCTCTGATGCATGGCCTCTTTTGTGCAATAGCTTATGCTCAGATCTTGGTCTTACCTCCACCGGAAGGCTGCAGGACCAACTCGGCGGGTGGGCTTAGGAGCTCCGAGTTGTTGGTGCACGGCCCCCGAAGCAGCGTGAACAGCTTCACTCGCACCTCCTTCCCGAGGTCAAACTGGGCGTAGAAGCTCAGGTGAGCCGTCCTGATAGTCTGGGAGAGATGGCAGGGAGTCCCCTCATTTAGCCACAAAGTGATGTGTGTCACATAGGCCTGAACTCTGAATGATGCCGCTGAGGTTAATTCCAGCCCAATTAAGCCTAAGTGACTGAAAAAAAGGTGGGACCCAAAGTGCTGGATGTAAAATCATACTTTAAGCAACTTCACTGTTCAAAGTCCGACAAATGAATACAGTGGGTGACTATGGGTACAGTGGTTAAAAACATCTGAGGGAATTCTTTCAATTCCCAGCTTAATGAAAAACTGGCTGGAAAAACTGGGAAGAGAGTTTGCACAGCATTCTAGAGAAAGCAAGATAGCAGAAAATCAGAGACTGTTTGACACACTAATTCATGAAAAGCACATTCATTTCTTAAAACGGAATCTTTCTGATACTGCACAATGAATCTACCCAGTAAGGTGACGCTTCAAAATGAGCGACGCTCTGTTTTTCACAACCTGTCCCTGATTTTCCGTTGTTTCTGTAATTTGGAAAGAGCCATCAAGTGTAGGTGAAGCCTGGCCAGTTAATGCTTTTGCCAAGTCAGTAAAGTCTGTTGACAACATTGTTTCTGTGTTAAAACCATGAAAAAAAAACAACTGAACTGAAAAGACTGAAGAAGCCAAGATGATGTCTGCCGACAGATTTCATTCCTCGATGTTCACGGCCCTCTATTTATAGCTACAAAATATGCTACAGGACATCACAGAAGAGGAGAGGGTGAATCCCAGCCCTGGGTGCGGCCTGTTTTCTGTCACACTGATTGGAGGAGCATTTGAAGACTTTCCACGTGATGCCTCTCCGGCTGCATGAGCTTGTTCCAAACCTGAATTTAAGAACGTACCCTTTAATTTCTGCTATACATTTCCACACTGGCATCAATTCGGGCTGCAGGGAAAGCCGTCACTGTCAGTTATATACAAGCCATTGCGGCAAAATCACATGAGCAAGGCGGAGACAAAGAAACCATTCGCAATATCTCAGCTCCACGTCAACCGGTTGCCAAGATGATACGTTACGTCTTATTTTAGAGATGTTTTGGTTTTTTTTTTCTTTCAAGAAAGCCATGCCAACCAGTCCCTGGAGCAAGTAAGGCTTAATTTTACTCTGTCAATCACAAGACTCAAACCAGAGACGTGTCAATCAGTATTCTAACCCACAGAATCACAGGTTGCTAAGAGTGCAGAGTCGAGAAACTGATGACCTCACGCATACAAGACGGGTATTTTCCTACTCTACCTACGTATATCCTCATTGTCCAAAACCATCTCAGTTGAGCTAACCCAGAGGACTATAATTAGATGAATCACATTGCTAAGTATAAGTATAGCCAGCTGGGAATGAACAGATAGAAGACTTAAGTGCGAGGAATTAAAAAGGCCGTCTGGGAAGACTGCTTACCGCCCACCTGTCCTGATAGGTGTTGAAATACTGAAGCTGGAAGCGGACGGAACAGTGGGTGACGGTCTTCAGTGTGGCCGGCGCTGCCCATCCTATGCGCAGCCAGCCCAGGTAGCCTGGGTCTGTTATATGCAAATCAGCCGGAGGATCGACTGCAGGATGACAGCAGTTGCCGTACGGTTCATTTTACATTAATTTTATATAGCGCCTTTCACAACACAGTCGCCTGAAGGCAGTCTATTACTGCATCATTTGCGGGCAAAGAGCACAGACATCGGAGCCAGAAGTCTGTCGTCAGTTCCCTTTATTTTGACAGGAGTGTAAACTATAGCTCTTTCACATAATGAATACGTGGTATGTTATAGGGTGACGAGTCATACTGGAAAAAATCTATGCATTTCTTTATTATTATTTATTGATTTGTTTGTTTGTTTATTTATTTATTTATTTTTAAATAGAACAGGTTTACATGCAGCGTTAAATGGTTCTTACTTGTCAATCTGCTTATACCCAAGCAGAAGTTCCAATTTCCAATGAGAAGGAACCACGGCAGGATGCCTGCAGTCCAGTATCTCACTCTTATCATTTTTTTAAAAACCAGTCTCCTAGGTAAGCAGGATATAATACATACATACATACACAAATGAGTCAGACGCCACTTGGTTTAATTCCACTTAGCCATTACTATAATCTATCAACTAAATATGAACTCAACGCAACACCGTCTGTCTATCTAGATAAAGTCACGCCATATTAACTTTTATCTGATTGTCCCGTTGCTTGTTCGTTTTAAATACTTTCAGTTATAAAAATGTCCTAAAATAAGTGCAACATCCGCGAGCAGTAATGCCGCCTTCACCGGACCGTTGCATTAATTAATACATTTGCATCCAGTAGGTAGCAGGTTTGAGTCACAACAATTACAACTTTAAATTTCCCCATTTGTAAAATATCTTAAACATATAATTAGTAACTTATGTATGAATATTATAATTGTAAAAACAAAGCAAAATTCCTAAATACTATGTTATACATAAAAGTTGTAATAGCCTAGTTATCCTCATCATGAATAACGATGGAAGTAAACGAACAGTTTCTTTTTTTTATTATATACTATAAACAATACAAAAAAAAAGAAAAACGAAAGAGTGCAACAGTTAATACTTACGTACAGGATCCGAGACGCTGGAGTAGAATAATCCGGTGTAAACTGTAGAATGCAGAATCCTTGTGAGGCGATGTAAAACCGTCCAATAGAACCACTTCAGGAGGTTTGGAATTCGCAGTTTAGCGCCACCCAATGGACATATTGGAAAAAATATATAAATTAACCAAATAAAAATGGATGTGTCAGACGTGTCTCAACCAGGTTGGTTTTTTTTGCAACTTGCCATAACTATTTAAATAAGCCTAATAAAAAATCCCAATAGCTCATTAGAACCGCACATTTAGAGCTACAAGAGTTTGTTTTTCTTTAATGTCTGTTGCCAGTTAACCGTTTTTGTAATATATAATTATATTAAATGATAGGGATCAGCAAAGTATTGCAGCTGCAGTGTTGCCTCACACCCCTGGGACAGCTTTCCCCCCCACAGTCCAAAACCACGCCGAGGGGAATCGGAGTTACCAAAGCCCCCATAGTTGTGAGTTTGCCCTGCTATGGATTGATGCTCTAACCTGGTTGTTTCCCTACATTGTGCCCTTAGCCTCTGGGATAGAGTCTGAACCCACTGTGACTCTGAAGAGGACAAGCCGAAATTGGATGGATGGATGGATGGATGGAGGGATGGATGTTTAATGATACAAACAGTTATATTGTCAGGACAGAATCTGAGACATGAAGTCATGGGTGTCGCCGCCATTAAATCCCCCTCACATTTCATAATTATTCATTTAGACCCCCCCACATTTAATATAAAATATTAATTCACCCAGTGTTGTTTGTATTGCTTCGCGAAAAAATCCATTCCGCTTGATGGATATGAGAATACACACACTACTGAAAGGCCGCTCCGGGTTTTGCAGGAAATGACATCTAATTCATTAAAAAAAAACCTCTAGGGGAACCCCCCCCCCCCCCCACATTCAGAATGCTTCTGATGCCCCTGCGTGGAGGTTACGTATTCCTGGGTTCAACCAGGTTCTTGTTCATGCAGAATAAGTGAACAATGGACTCTCCTGGGTATCTGTTTCTCTAATGTTCTCATAAGCATTGCAGAATCGATGTCTTTTAACAAGGTTGTTGGTTGCTGCATGGTATAAGATGGACTGTAAAAATCAGTCATTCGGGTGCATCAGCAACAGTGCTGGAAAAAAGTCCTCAATGTTCACAATACCGAAAAAGTACAGATGCCAAATAAAAAGGTCACTTAAGTAGAAGTCGTAGAGTAAAATATTACTCAAGTTAAAGTAAAAAGATATCTGGAGTCTCATTTATAACCCATGCGTACTCACAAAATGGGACTTGAAAGAGGCCTACACAACTTCCCACGCAAACACTGTGATCGATAACACAAAGCTTGACAGCAGAATGTGCATAAACATGAAGATACTGTGAACCATGTGTACGAACATTTTACAGGAAATTGGTGACCCAGGCGGAGATGGTGAACTGAAGCTATATAGTAGGAAAGTTGGAAGTGGTATAATTACACATGCAATTATGTATTGTGCCTGTAAGTCAAAACTCGTACATTTAATTTCACCTCATAGCACATATCACACGAATACATCGACTTTATCATACTGGTTTCATTTGTGATAATTAGCCATAATAATTCCTTAAGGACTTTTCAATATTAAAATACATAAGTGACTCAAATCTCAAATCGAACCACACTTGTAATATTTCATGAGTGCTGTCTCGCACTACAGCTGTTGAAGTGTAAATGCACTCAGAGACAAAAGAAGTTCCTAGAAATAATGGTCCAATTTGGATGTAATTTGGTACACGTGCAGACCAGTGATGGGTATGTTAATGGTGTGACTTGCAAGGGGCTGGCAGGTCTAGTCACCAGACACAGATGATGCCTCGTAGACGCATTAGGCAGCATTACCGGGACGTGAGGGAGTCTGACAGGAGTCGCATTGTGGGTTTGCATGAAGCTGGCTGGTCGTGTCGTACAGATGCCCAGCCTGTGGGGCATGCAGATGTCACAGTCATCTGATGTTGGAGCCAATGGGCAGGTGAGGGCAGCCAGACACGTCATAAACGTTCCAGTCGCCCAAGACAGACCACACCAAGGGAGGATCATCGTACTGTGAGGCAAGCATTACAGAACCACATGCCATCCGGACACAGGTATTGGACTCCACAACATCCCGTGTCATCGAACACTGTGTCTGGACGACTGACATCAACCTGACTACAGGTTCACCGTCCCATGCGTAGGCTGCCGATAACAGCAGCACAGAGACGGCTATGTTTGGAGTGGTGCCCGTAAACGGGAGGCATGGACTTATGATCGTACCATGTTCAGCGATGAATCTCGGTTCTGTGTTACCATGGATGACCGTCGTGTGTGTGTATAGCGGCACCAAGAGGAGAGGACCAATCCTGACAATGCTGTGGAGACTCCTGGCATCATGGTGTGGGGAGCCATAGGGCATGACATCATGGTGTGGGGAACCATAGGGTAAGACATCATGGTGTGGGGAACCATAGGGCATGACATCATGGTGTGGGGAGCCATAGGGTGTGACATCATGGTGTGTGAAGCCATAGGGTAAGACATCATGGTGTGGGGAACCATAGGGTGTGACATCATGATGTGGGGAGCCATAGGGTGTGACATTATGGTGTGGGGAGCCATAGGGCATGACATCATGGTGTGTGAAGCCATAGGGTAAGACATCATGGTGTGGGGAACCATAGGGTGTGACATCATGATGTGGGGAGCCATAGGGTGTGACATTATGGTGTGGGGAGCCATAGGGTATGACATCATGGTGTGGGAAGCCATAGGGTATGACATAATGATGTGGGGAGCCATAGGGTATGACATCATGGTGTGGGTAGCCATAGTGTATGACTTCAGGTCACGTCTGGTAGTGATACGGGCACAGCACAAAATGATTAGCACAGCGCTGCGTCAGTGACATCCTGCATCGGCATGTCTTAACGCCCCCGAAATAGCACGCCGGTATGGACTTTCAACAAGGCACTGCTCGTCCACACAACATGTGTGTCTATGGGCTGCCGGCATCATGTTCAGCTTCTCCCACGGCCAGACATGTTTCCCCAATCAAACGTGTGGAATCAGCTCGGACACCAACTCAGGGCCAGTGCCAATCTGCAGGATCTTGAGGGCCAGTTACAACAGATGTGGGTCAACTTGCTGCAGTAGAGGATGCAGCAGCTGCACGACTCCCCCTCACATTCATTTTGACAACATGCAAAACAATCAGTCTAATTGCAGGAAACACAAATACTGTGGTCACACGCGCATGTAATGCTGCACGATTGATTTGTATTTTTTTAACCACGTACCGTCCTGTCTGCTTTCTTTTCACTTCCTATCAGTTGCCATGACAAGTAAATATTTATCGGGCTTAATTTATATACACCGATGTTACGCACTATTTTATAAATAAGTTTCCTGGGGCCTCATGCGTAACGCATTGAACAAAATTCCCGCCAAAACATGGCCTACAGACTAAACCAGAAATGTGTGTACGCACAAAAAAAAACAAAATCATATACGCAGAACTGTGGATGCCTATTTGAATATGCAAATCAATATATATAGCCCCTTCAGTTCCGTGTTTTGTCATTAGGTGATGGGCGAAAGCACAGGGGAAATTGATGGTGGGGTGTGGCGGAAACACTCAAAAGCTGAAGTTCAGAGAGTTGCACCGTGCCCGAGATTAAAAAGATGCGGTGAGATGAGCTGCAGGGTGGAGGCAGGGTTATGGGACGTCAGTCTGACCCTCTGCGGCAAGTAGCAGGATTCTGGGGCTCACACAGTTTGAGCTGCGGGTTGCTGCAGGGATCTGGGAGACACTCAGAGCAGGTATTCTGCTAGCGGGTCAGGGGGGGATTCCCACATCACAGCGGGTAAAGGTGAGTTTTTTTCCCCCCACTAACCATTATCCATACGTGTTTAAATATTTTGCATGTTTAATAAGATAAGCAAGCAGGCCACAGATGCAGTACTGCCGTCTATTCTGTTTCAGACAAGATGACCCCCCCCCCCGTTCCATGGACGTGACTACCAGGGCGTGATGGCGCTGCTGTGCCGAGCACATCTTCAGGCGCTGGCTGCCAGCCACCACCACCCCCCGCCGTGCCTCGGAAACCAAGGGGCGGCCGTCTGGCCCGTCTAGCGACCTGGAGTCACAAAATGCAATAGGGAGTGATTTGTTGTCATACAGTGTTTAACAATGAAATGCACCCTCTGCATTTAATCCATATATGACACCGTGACATAGCAGGGGGCAGCTAATTCAGCACCCAGGAAGCAGCGCTTGGGGGGGGGGGGGACCCTGCTCAAACAACCTCAGCAGTACTTTGCTGGTTTGGAGATTCAAACCGGCAACCTTTCAATTATAAGTGCATTTTCCTAACCAGTAGGCGACCATTGCCTCAGAAAGGACAGGCTGCATAGTTTCATTCCACCAACCTCCGGGTTATGGGCCCAGCGTGCTTCTGCTGCACCATTCTGCTGTGAATAGTGGCCGCTGTAAGAGATGTGGATGCTTAGAGCGGCCAAGGAGTATTGCGATAATTTCATTTGCGATCCATATCACAAATTAACTGGTTAAAAAAAAAAAATGCCACATCGGTCTACCTGTTTTTACATTCTGTTAATTACGTTCAAGCGAAGTTCCCACGCTGTCTGACTTTATCAACATTTGGTGGGTTAGGGTCATCATACTGCGTCTCTTCACGTACGGGCGAGCCGCGATTAATGCAGCACACTGCATGCTTGCACAATGCGACACTCTTTCTGTGGACCACAGGACAGCACTCCGGTCCGTCTTACCCAGGCAACACCAAGGGCCCTAAGTTGCCCTATAGTAGGTTTCACCAGCGCCAAAGCCCAAGAGTGAAGGTCATGATATTATATTACCAACAAGCCAGCCATCACACATGCAGCAACATTCCTGAGCTTTTTCCCAGCCCTACTATTTCTCGGAATAGTACTGACGCTACTGAGATGTATTTTCGTGTCACAGATAATTCACACGTTAGAACGGAAATGCTTTCTATTTACATAAGCAAATTCATCCTCTGAAGCTACCTTTATAGCAACATGCGTGAGTCAGTCGCTCCAAATCTATTTGTGGAAACCGGCCGTTGTTGGGAATGACACTTTGACGTTTAGCCTATTCAACCACAGCGCAGGGAAATCTTGTTACCAGGATGAAAAGCGGATATTACCTTCCCATACAAGGTGCGACTCAGTGATGACTGAGAAATAGCTGATCGGCCTGCCAGTTCACATCCAAAACCTCCTGCTGGCCCCAGTTCGGCATACAGCCCCAAGAGGGTAGCTTGAGGAAATCCAAAGAAGCCCGAAATCATCATGGGACATGAAGTCAACATATAAATAAATCAATAAATAACAGTCTCTTCTAGTTCTCTCATTTGCAATGTCTTCTAACAGTGCCAAAGCAGCCATGGTAGCTAGAAAAATTTGGCTGTTTTGTCCACCATTTTATAGCTACAGATAGATCACAATCAAGCATGTATTTTGGTGTATTTGATGAAGCCTGCATCATGAATGAGAATATACAAAACAAACACCACAGTAGCACTGATTTGACCAAGCAGATACCAAATGTGCATAGCATTATGCCAAGTTTAGTTTTCATGCATCCGGATGTGAACGTGGAAACACTTTTGTGCATATGCACAATTTATATTATTTATACAAAATTAGGCCGCCTTGCCTAAAAAGTATAGTTTTAAACCAGTTATTAAAAAAATCTCATCCTTTAAAACTCATTGCAAGATATATAGGTGGTCATATAATTAAAAATCTTCAAAAAGTTGATTTCACTAATTCCTTTCAACAAGTGAAACTTGTGTAATGTATACATTCATTCCACACAGACGGATATATTTCAAGTGTTTATTTCTTTTAATTTTGATGATTATAACTCACTAAATTGGGGTTTTTATTAGTTGTCTAATGTCTTATGTGTAAAATTCGAATCACTTAAGATCAATGCAAAGAAAAGGATTTTTAGAAATCTTGGCCAACTGAAAAAAGTATGAACATGAAAAGTATGAGCATGTACAGCACTCACTTAGCTGGGGCTCCTTTTGCCTGAATTAGTGCAGCAGTGTGACGTGGCATGGAGGCGATCAGCCTGTGGCACTGCTCGGGTAGTATGAGAGCCCAGGTTGCTCTGATGGTGACCTTCAGTTCTTCTGCATCGTCGGGTCTGGCATATTGCATCTTCCTCTTCACAATACTCCATAGATTTTCCATGGGGTTAAGGTCAGGCGAGTTTGCTGGCCAACTAAGAACAGGGATACCATGGTCCTTAAACCAGGTACCGGCAGCTTTGACACTGTGTGCAGGTGCCAAGTCCTGTTGGTGAATGAAACCTGCATCTCCATTAAGCTGGTCAGCAGCAGGAAGCATGAAGTGCTCTAAAAACGTCCTGGTATACGGCTGCATTGACCTTGGACCCCCGAAAACACAGTGGACCAACACCAGCCGAGACGACATGGCATCCCAAACCATCACCGACTGCGGAACCTTCACACCGGACCTCAAGCGACGCGGATTCTGTGCCTCTCCCCTCTTCCTCCAGACTCTGGGACCCCAATTTCCAAAGGAAATGCAAAATGTACTTTCATCGGAGAACATAACCTTGGACCACGCGGCAGCGGTCCAGACCTTTTCGTTTTTAGCCCGGGCGAGACGCTTCTGACGCCGTCTGTTGTTCGAGTGGCTTGACGCTTGTAATGCGGCAGCTGAAACCCATGCCCTGCGTACGTCTGTGGCTCGTGGTTCTCGAAGGCCTGACTCCAGCTGCAGTCCACTCTTTGTGAATCCCCCCCCACATTTTTCAATGAGTTTTGTTTCACAATTCTCTCCAGGGTGCTGTTATCCCTATTACTGGTACACTTTATCTACCACATCTTTTCCTTCCCTTTGCCTCGCTATTAATGTGCTTGAACACAGAGCTCTGTGAACAGCCAAACTCTTATAATGACCTTTTGCGTCTTGCCCTCCTTGTGCAAGGTGTCAATGGTCATCTTTTGGACAATTATCAAATCAGCAGTCTTTCCCCATGATTGTGTAGCCTACATAGCCTACTAGACTGAGAGACCATTTAAAGACATTTGCAGGTGTTTTGAGTTAATTAGCTGAATAGAGTGTGGCACAAGGTGTCTTCAATACTGAACCTTTTCACAATATTCTAATCTTCTGAGATACTGAATTGGGGTCTTCAATAGTTTTCAGGTATAATCATCAAAATTAAAAGAAATAAACACTTGAAATATATCCATCTGTGTGGAATGAATGTATACATTATACAAGTTTCACTTCTTGAATGGAATTAGTGAAATAAATCAACTTTTTGAGGATCTCTAATTATATGACCAGCACCTGTATAGTGCAGCACAGGAAGGAAATCTGAGTTGCATTTTTTCTTTTTATTCAGAAAAAGCGAAGAAACTTTATAAGTTTGATACCACACATTAGCAAAATTATGTTTTTATTTCGTGGAACACAAAACATTGATATACATCAAACTATTACAATAATAGCAACAGTAGTAACAACAATCATAGTAATAGTGGTAGTTACTTTACACATGAGAAACATACAGCTGTCGAGCTCTGAAAAAAATGTAAATTGCTAAATCCTGGTATAATCCTGGTTCTGCTGGCAGAAAGCTACACTGAGCAGCAGGTTGTTTCCAGGTTCAAAGTTCTGAGGCAACAGTACAGAAGAACAAGAAGAAGCAGGAGATATTCGGGACGATCAAAAATCAGCCAGGTAAAAGGCGGAGGCGACTTTCTGATGCCAGAGATGACATGTAACTTATATAGTTTCTCATCAATCGTAGGATGACACCAAGTGACCTTCAAGAGAATGGGAAACATTAAGTGCAGATGTGAGGTGCACTGCTAAGACAGGCTGTATCAGACTCCGAGAAGCAGGACAGAAATTCCACAAAGCAACGATGAAGCGATCTATTAATGAGAAACAGAAAAGAAGCAGGTTGAGTTTCCAACAACAACAACAACAACAACAACAACAACAAAATGTATATCTCACACTGAAGCATACCCATAAATTGAGAAATGAGTTAAACCAAATATTTTGCTGTGGTAATTTTTTTCCAATGCTGCTGTCAGAGACAGTCTCGTTTTCACATCTATATGTATTCTCAGAGAGTAAGTAAACATGTACCGGTGTCTGCCACTTTTAAACTATGCCCTGCTCCGACTGATGTGAAGGCAGGAAACATCGGCGTCAGAGACTGGCGTGTTTCAGCGCGCGCCATCGACAACGCCCAGTTTGTCACCATGGCAACAGTTGTCGGCACGGGACGCCCCCTTAATAGGACGTGTTGCACCCTGTTAGACAGTTAGCTAGAACGGTAGATAAAATTCATGACTCTTTTCATTAGTTCATTCGATATGATTTATTCACTTCTGGCACGCCCGACATAGGTTTACATTTATTTTTGACGTTTATGTTGACGCTTATGTTTACACTTGATGTCATTTTAATTTTATTAATCATACTGACTTTCCCATGCGTTCCATTCTTAAATATAAAACAACAGTAGGGGCAGGGATAGCACTTTACAGGGGCTCTTCAATACGTAAATTCGTACCATACCGCCTTGCCGCAAATTGAACTCTGGGGACACAGGGTGGGGTCCCGTATATCTCAAGAGGCCCAACATTTCTAGGGAATGGTTATTGTTCTGAACCACGCCCCTGCTTGGAGACTATTTCCGTGGCTTGCGTTGTGTTTCGTGCCCCTCTTGTGGCTGCGACTGGAAGCTTCGCTTGTTAATTCTGTCTCGCAGCAAGACACTGGCCCAAAATGCTAATCGTTTTGTTCAACCTATTTCAAAATATATCCATGTTTATCTAGCTATTCATAATCATAAATACATACAAGGAGACAGGCAATTAATGTAACACGTCATCAATGGCATTTTCAAAATGTTTAATATTATTATTATTGTTATTAATGATAATAATAAAAAAATAAAAATAAAATAGCATATCACCACACTAAAACTCTTAAACAGAGATCTGACTCCCCGCCAAGGTACCCGAGTCCACCAAGCTAATTTCAATAATTTCAATAAATTCATTATGGTTGGCAGTAGGCACTGGTCTTTCGTTCTGAGAAATGTACGGCGAAACGGGTTTACAGGCTTAACTCAGGTCCTGTTAACTCAGGGTATGTATAACGCGCTTGTTAGTACACCCCAACGCTCATGCAAGAAACTGACTAAACTTGATATTATTTTCGTCTAACTGTACTGGACTCCTTATTTGCCACGGTAGAAAAATATCTCTTAGTAATTCTTGCGATCGCGTTAGTAAATCGTGCTCTCGAAAGCACGAATTGGTAACTCGAGAGCACGAAATACTAATTACCATGGCTTAAGAGGCTCGTTTTTTTATATTAAGTTAATTGCATAGAATATCCAAGTGCTTATAAACTAAAAATAATAATTAGAGATTTTGGCTGAACAAAGCCCCGCAGAGGTAAATGACAGGGTTTGGCTGCGAACGTCACGTTATCTTGCTATGATTGTGTGAATTGGGTAGAGGCTTGGTATCTAGTGCGAATGTCTCGATTTTCATTCACGTGTCCAAATGACGGATTATGTTGCTTAATTCATTTGTGGAGCTTTGGCAGCTACATAACTGCTTATGTCTGTAGGATAACAAGTTTTTTTAATGTTTTTTTTTTTCTAGGATGGAAAAAACAAATTATTGCAAGAAGCGCTGGGAATGGAAATAGCTCCATGGATCATAGAAGGGTCCCTCAAGAAAGTTGAAATGAGCCCTAAAATGTGGAACATAATTGGGTTGGTCTGGGTGGGGGTATGATGTGCTTCCAAGGGGCTCAGAATCTCAAACGGCACCCTTAATCGGCCATATGGTGGCGGTCGTGCTTCTGTGCTTGTCCCAATGTAGCCCAGAGGAAATTAAACTGCCATTAGATGAATAGAATAAAACTTCAACCTGTTTCATAAAATAAATAAAGCCATATACAGTCCATGAGCCCCCCACTTTGTGGGTCTCAAAGCAGAGCATGATTGGAAACACATCCCAACGTATCAGCAAAGGGCAAAAGAAAACATCATTTCATACAAAAGCATCATCATTACATATGTCTCCTAGTCCGTGGTGGGAGTCTGGAACACATCTATCAGTGAGGATGACGGTATATGATCGCACCAGAGCCCTTCAGGCTCTTCAAAGCCTTTGCCGTGAAGTAGACATCATGAACAGAATTCTCTGAAAAAATACACACCACAAACCAAACGTTATCACAAGATGGAGTATGGATGGACGGAGTATGGATGGACGGAGTATGGATGGACAGAGTATGGAGATATGCATATGTAATACTGCCAGAAACATAATCACATGTTCATTTCAATATTTGTATATTGAAATATACATATAATACACACACATAGATATATTATTATCAGTGTTTCCCCTACCATTGCCCCTACACCGGAACCTCCCACCCCCCCTTGAAAGTAAAGGGCAAGTTTGTTTACAAAACAGCTTGTCAGTTTTGTCTCTACACAGTGGCGCGTTTAAAATTCTCCTCTGTTCCCTGTATCTCATATGTCGGAGCGCCACCTTGATGCACGTCGACAGAGGGCGCACGTAAGAAAATGTCGCATTTACCCCCCCCCCCCCCAAAAGCTGTAAACATAGGGAACAAACTGTGTGTGTGTGTTTGTGTGTGTGTATAAAATGCCTGGCCTTCGTCAAAGACAGTGCCACCTTCATAGACTTCTTAACAGTTTTTCCAAAGCAGTCGATTGGGGCTGTACAGCAAAAGACTGAATGTACCAGCGGACGCAGCACGTGTGTCACTGGAGGGGGGCAACATCAGCCTTGCAAGCGGCATGGAATCTCACCCTCCATCTGAAAGCACAGCTCTTCAAATTAAATGTATAACAATTGCACAATGCTTTATATCTGAGCTTCACTTAAAGAAAATCCAGTTAGCATTCAAAGAAGACATACAGTAATGAGATAAAGTCTTAGGCAGTCAAAAGAAATGTTCATCTATTTATTTGGGTAGTGAGTTTGCTCAGAACAAAAAAAACACAGTTTAACACTTGAACATGCAAATTAAGAGTAACAATAAAAATCTGTAAAAATTTCTTCTGTTCTCCAAAGTCACTGATATCTAGTTGGACGGCTGTATGGACACCTTCAGTTTCCAAACCTCTCCTCAGGGGCACCGCAGCCACTCCATGTGTTTGTTAAATTTCACCCTCAACTCATTCGATTAATTACTTTAATTTGTTACAAAGCCAATGAGATATTGATTGGCTATACGAGGCCGAGTCCAAAAATATATGGATGTATTATGTGGTCACCATAAATAATGTGGTGACTTCAGCAGAGGTTTTGAAACAGCTAACACACTTCGACAGGCATGACATCATAGTTTTACAGGAACAAAACGTATTGGATTTAAAAACCATTTTCTTTGGCTGCTTAAGAATTTTGCACAGTACTGTACACGTAGCAATTAAAACAAAAAAAGGAATTAAAGCAATTATTTTGGTACCAGACAAATTAGGCTGAATGCATTTATTACAAAGAGGAGAGAGTTTCTGGAAAAGGGTTTATAGCTTTGCCTAATCCATCAATTAGCAACTTAAACCGTTAACAAGATCATCCCAACCTATAAAGGATTCAGCTCACATCCGACATTTGGAAACCTGTGAAGGAGAATTTCAGTTTTATTTCAGTTTATTTTCTTCTGAACCCAATATGGTTAAATATATGGCCACAAAAATTTGGCTTTTGAGTGGCTGTGTTGGGCGTGATGCTTGAGGTTACATTCTCTCCATTTGAGAAGGGGTCACATTTGTTTTTGACTGGACACACTTCTGGCAAGGGTGGGAATCTGAGCCGGAATCATAGTTATTACCCTCAGTCTTTCTAATGATAGTGTCACAGAGCTTGAAGCGGCGTCCTTACATCATTCCTCTTTGATCCGAACGCAGCCCGGAGCGGCTGGGTGGCTGTGTTGAGCATGAAAAAGGGTTCCAAGACACAAAATAAGACTAACAATTCCGGCAGAACTCCCCCATTTTCCCTGCAAAATCCTCTGAGTGATTCAAAACACTAAATAGCTCTTGCAAAATTGCATAACTCCCATCACTCAAGCAGGAGGCATATACAAGCAATCAGTGAACACTCTCATACAAAATAATCACCCACTGCAGTAAAATCAGCACACACAGAGGTACGACGTACAAAAATTAGAACAGACGTCTTCTCTGCAGTTAAAGTGGGTTTATTGGCTGTTTATACAACACGAATATCATGAAAATAAAATTGCCACGTGATAAAAAAAAAAAAAACATGTGATTTACTATGCCCGATCTCTTCGATCTCTGAAATCAGGCCACATGTTTTCATCAACACCGCAAACAATATTTTCCCTGGCAATACACCGTGGGAAAAACCTCCGAGAATGTCTGATCCAGCCTTGCCAGTTTCTCGCTGTGACCGCTCTATATGCCTCCGTCATGGCATCCAAAGGTGGCCGTTCTTACATATGGGCGTGGATCGTAGACTTTCCATCGCCGTGCAGAACAGAGTTATTCAGCTGGATCGAGGAATGGAGGATATGGGGGTAGGAATTCCATAGCGGTTTGTGGATGAGCGACAAACCAGTCCATCATGGCTGCTGTGTGATGGAAAGGAACATTGTCCCATATGACAGCATAATGCGGGGCTGTGACTGCAGTATCTTCTCTCCCTTCAGACTCCAGAAGGGCTCTGTAAAGCTCATCAAGGAGCGCAATAAGCTTCTCAGAGTTATATGGCCCAACTGTTGGCAAGTATACCACCAGACTGGTCTCCGGTATTCCTGTGCACATCGTAATGTCTGCACCTCTCTGCCCTGGTATCTAGACTCTTGCTCGTTGCCCACTGATGTTCCTCCCACACCTCCTGGTCTTGGCCAGATTGAAGCAGCTTCATCCGCATACAAGAATATAGGAGGTTCAGCACTGAACTCGAGCTCCGTGATCCTCTCAAATCACAACATCCAACCCAAAGGGAACACATGAACGCATTTGAAATTCCACAGGTCCTGCACAGTAAACATATAGTGAACAACTCATATAGTGACTTTTTACCTGTACTTGTTGGTATCTCAGCTCCTTCACCCAGTCACTGTTCCTTTCAAATGGTACCCTGTAGATTTGCTTCATGTTCAGGTGGTGATGTTTGAAGACCCCGTCAATAGTTGATAAGGTGACTGAATGTTTTGGAATTAGTTGTGTGGTCTGCAGTGACAGCAGCCTGTGTTTCCCATAAATGGACTATATTGTTCCCCAGCACCATCTGAATAATTGCACCCGCCAGCTGCAGGTCTTCTGTCAATTCTGTAGAAACATATATGTAGTGTAATACTGCAGTAAATATAGATCTGATAATGCAAGAACTGTGGTCTTTATTTGAACAACTCAAATGGTTTTTAACTAAGGTTTGTTACCTTTATTAGCTGTTAGAGTTGCATTTTCTAACAAACATGAGTAGGTGCAATGTTGAGAGCCTACACTCAATTAAAGGATTATTAGGAACACCATACTAATACGGTGTTTAACCCCCTTTCGCCTTCAGAACTGCCTTAATTCTATGTGCCATTGATTCAACAAGGTGCTGAAAGTATTCTTTAGAAATGTTGGCCCATATTGATAGGATAGCATTTTGCAGTTAATGGAGATTTGTGGGATGCACATCCAGGGCATGAAGCTCCCGTTCCACCACATCCCAAAGATGCTCTATTGGGTTGA